>KI911131.1:453315-587014 GCA_000482085.2 Cladonia metacorallifera KoLRI002260
AACCTCGGTAGAAAAATTTAGGGGTTCAGGGGAAAAGGGCTTGGCTACTTCTATATAATCAGCAGTTTTCTCCTTCTTTTATATAGCCAAGCAAAAACAGCAATAGCTTACTAATACATCTATTATATCCTTCTGCTTCGCTCTACCAATCAGATTCCGCTTAGTCAGCAGCCACCTATATTCAACAAATAGATATACTACTTAGCCTTATAGGTAGTTAACAAGCCCTTAATAAGCCCTTATAGAAAAACCTTTTTCCTGTAAGGTACTTAACTATATAGAAGATAAAGAAAACTACTAATAATTTAAATGTAAACTAAGATAGCTATACCTTTTTCTTTAATGTATTCTACTAAGGATGACTAGAAATATTAAGGTTAATAGAAATACTAAAAATAAGGCCTTTTTAATAGTAAACTAATATTAAATAAGGGATATAATCTATTAATTACTAAGCTTAATAAGGTAGTAAAGTAAATTTAAAGATACCTTAGTATTAAAAATAGAGGGCTACTAACTAAGTGAGATATAATTAGTAGCGTAAAGAAAATAAAGTATATTAGTAAGCTATTACTAAATCTACTTAATTATATAGAAGGAGGAAAGTATTAATTATATAGAAGTAGTTACCTAAGCTCTTTTCCTTAGTCTATCCTACTAAGGGTAAATAGGAATATCAAGGTCTAATAGAAATACGAAAATAAGGAGTTTTTTAAATCAATTATAGAAATATTAATACTAAATAAAGAATATAATTTACTAGGTACTAATGTTTATATATTATAAGTAAAATACTAAATTAAATATAATTATATCTAGATAGCCAATGTTAATAGTAGTAAAGATTAAGAATCTATAGGAAAATTAAGTAATTAATTATTAAATAGAGGTAAATTATAATATATAGGGTATACTTGAAGCTAGTTAAACTTAATACTCTAAACACTTTATTTTAATCTTACTAGTAGTAGCTTTTAGATATACTACCCTATATTTAAGATATTAATAAGTGAAGTTAATATTACTATATTTAAATAGTTAAGTTAATAGTAGTAGGGCCTAAAACATAATCAAAATTTATGCTATTAATAATACTTAGAAATCTATAGAAAAGTAGGAAATTAATTTTTAAATAGAGGGGATTAGTAATATATAGTAGTAATATCTAAAATAATTTAATATATAAAGTTATGTAGATTATAGATTTTAATAAAGATATCTTATACATAATATATTAAAAAATCTTAATTTAATAAATGCTTATTATATTATTTTAATATATTATAAACCTAAACTTATAAGTATATTAAATATCTCAAGTTTTTTTTAAGATGTATCTAATTAATTTTAGAAATATTAAGTACTTCTTATATTATTTATATAATACATTATAGTATTTTTATTATTATTATATTATACTTAATAGATAAGTTTATAGATACTAAAAATAATTCTCTACTAATGTATATATATATATAATAACTTGTTATTTATTATAGGTAAGGTATCTAAGGTAAGGTAAAGTAGTTAAATACTTAATAGAGTACTAGGAATAAGCTAATCTATAATAATAGTAAGAATAGTAATAGTATATAAATAGAATAGTAGAAATAAATAAAGATATATATACTTAAATTAATATTAGCCTAGGCACTAGTCTAGCAATATACTATACTATTAATCCATGATAATATACTTATAGAAAATCTTAAAGAAGTAATGCCCTTATTACTTATATATACTTTATTATATTATATATACCTTTATTATATTCTATATTATACTCTCTATCTTATACACTACTAGTAATAATATTAATAATATTAAATCTAATAATATAAGTTATAGATTAAGTAGTTAATTAAAATAAGTATATATTAAAATTCTAAGAATACTAGGTATACTAAAATATTATCCTTAAAAGTTAGAATTATATAAAGGTAATATAAATAATAACTATTATAAATATACTTATAGATAGAGCTATTAGTATATTAAATAATATTTATCTTATAGTAAGTAATAATTAAATAAAGAATAAATAGGTTATAAGAAAGAAAGAAAACCTATTAGTTATAAGTTTAAAATTTAAAATTTTTATAACTTTTAAGATTTTTAAATATAAAAAAATTAAAATAGAATAATATTAAATAATATTAGAAATAGTAGTATTTAATTATATAATACTAATTATTATTAATGTAATTATTATTTAAATATATATTTAAATCTTTATTTTAATAATTACTTTAATTTTATTATGTACTAGTTTAATAGGCTTACTAAGAGTAGGATTAATCTCTATTATAATATTATTTCTTTTAGGATTACTATAATAGAAGAAGCTACTAAATATATAGAGCCTAGTAAGTCTTAGTAGAAATAATAAGCTAGGTCTATTATAATCACCTCTTTTATACCTTTATAGCCTCTATAAGACTAGGTATTTTATATCTATAATATCTAAATTTTATATTTATTAGGTTTATTACTTTTAATTTTATTTTATATATTAGTCTTATACCTCTTCCTTCTAAAATATCTTAGTAGCCTTAGAGGCCTATTTTTTTATAGTACTAGAAGTAGTTAAGTACTCTTTATATTTAAAAATCCATTCTAAATTAATATTATCTATAATATTATATACTTAATAAATAAGGCTTTAATAGTCTAATAATCTTAAGTAACTTATTTCTATTTTTTATTTAGTAATTATAGTTTCTTATTTATTAATTATTTAATTAGTTTTATTATAATTATATTATATAATAAGTTAAGTTTAACATAACTTAACCTAAACCTAACTTAAATTAGGTTAAGTTTAGGAGCCTAATTAAAAACTTAATCTAAACCTAACTTAATAATAAGTTTTGAAGTTTAAATTTAAAAACTTAATAAGCCCTTATTCTATATCTTATTTAATATAGTAATATTTCTTAAGATATTATTATTATCTTTTAAGATATTGCTATTGCCCCCTAAGATATTACTGTTGCATATCGCATAGCATGTTGCTGTCGTATAGCATGTCGCTGTCGTATGGCATATCGCTGTCGCATGGCATGTCGCTGTCGCATGGCATGTCGCTGTCGCATGGCATGGCATCCATCCATCCATCCATCATGGCCATCCATCCATCCATCCATGGCATGGCATGGGGCATGGCATGCGCTTATTAAATTGATTATTGGATTATTTTAGGCTTAATAGGGGCCCTTCAGGTTATTAAATTAAACCTAATAATCTACTAAAAAAAATCTAACCTAACTTAAACCTATTACGTCAAGTTCAGGTTAGGTTTAGATTTAAGTTAAATTAAAAAAAGTCTAACTTAATCTAACCTATTATATAGCGTAAAATAGAGAATATTAAAAAACTATATAATTATTAAAATTTAAAATATATATTTAGTACTTACTTAAATTTCTAAGTTTATTTAAAGTTAAAATTACTTAAATATCCTTATCTTTAAGTTCTAGGTTAGAAGGATACTTAAATATAAGCTATAACTTATTTTATATAGTAATAAATTTAATAATAATATTATTATTACTATTATTAGAGGTTTTAATTAAGTTATTTAAAGTTATTAGATAAGTTTATAGTAGTTAAAGTTATATATTAACCTTAACTTATAGTCTCTTACTAAATATTTTAAGTATTATTATCTTCTATAGAATTATTATCTACTATAATTAATTCCTCTATTAGCTATTAGTATTATTTTTAATAATAAATACGCTGCGCAATAGGTTGGGTTAGGTTAGACTTTTTCTAACCTAACCTAAACCTGAACCCGACCTGAACCCGACGTAACGGGTTTAGGTCGGGTTGGTTTTTTCTTGGCGTGGGTTGGGTTTAAACCTAATAACCCAACGGGCCCCTGTCAGGCCTAAAATAATCTATTAATCATTCTAATAAGCGCATGCCATGCCCCATGCCATGCCATGGATGGATGGATGGATGGCCATGATGGATGGATGGATGGATGCCATGCCATGCGACAGCGACATGCCATACGACAGCAACATGCCATGCGATAGCGATATGCCATATGACAGCGACATGCCATACGACAGTGATATGCCATGCGACAGCGACAGCGATATAACATCAACATACGACAGCGACATCTTTAAGGGCGATAGCAATATCTTAGGGGGCATCACTATATTAAATAGAGTATAGAATAAAAGCCTAATAAAAGCTTATTAAGTTTTTAAATTTAAACCTAAAAACCTACTACTAAGTTAGGTTTAGATTAGGTTTTTAGTTAGGCCCTTAAATTTAATTTAAAACCTATTAGGTTAAACTCAACCTATTACGCAGCATAATAATAAATATAATTAATATATTTATATATTTATCTTTACTTAACCTTAGATTAGTAGTACTATTATAGTTAATTTTTAATAGTATATATAAAAGTACCTTTAAATTCTTTTATCTTATATCTATTATTTAAGTCTAGTTCTTGCTACTCTTATACTTCTCTAGGATTAATTAGTAAATCTATAGATAGAAAGTTATTTTCTTAAGTAAAAATACTAAGATTATAGTTATACGTAGTAATAAGTTTATTTAAAATATCTAGAAGTATTAATTCTTATTTATTTTAATAATAAGGAAGAATAATTATATCTTTAATATTTATTCTAATACTATTAAGATTTAGTACTAATATATAGAATAGATTAAGAAGCTCCTTTAATAGTAAACTAGTTATATAATTATATTAAGAATTTTAATTAAATTATAATTTAAAAGGATTCTTTTTTTCTTCTTACTTAATTTAAAAGCTATAGAGAGATATAAATTAGAGACTATAAACTATTTATCTTTATATATACCTACTATCTTTAAGGGTTAATAAAATTAATTAGTATCTATATTAATAAAGGCTATTATAAAATATAAATATTAAATATAACGAAAGGATATAGATAAAGTTAAATCTTTTAGGCTAAAGAACTAAAAAAAGAAATTTCTTTATAAAATAAAGAGATAAAAAGAGAAGTCTTATATACTTTAAGCTACTAGATAATTTATTATAATCTCTTTAATATATAATTCTTATCTATCTTCTCTTCTCTTCCTTCCTCTCTTAAGACTATTAATTATTAATCTTTAAATATTTATCTTATACTAAGTTATATACCCTAGTATAGCTATTAACTATTAGACTCTTATATTTAATCTATATTTTATATAGGCTAAGCCTTTTTTATATATTAATATTTTATATAACTTACTTTTTACTATGCCTCTTAGAGATATTAATATATTTAAGTAAGCTTTATTAGCTAAGATAGTTTAAATCTTTTAATTAAAATCTATAATATATTAACTATATTATACCCTCTATAATTCTTAGTAAAAAAATTATAATTAATATCTTAAAGTTAATAGAGTAATATTTACTAATAAATAAAATATATAATAATTTAAAGACTTAGAAATAATCTTTCTATACTTTAAAAAACTTATATTATTTAATTACTACTTCTAAGAACTTTTAGTAAAGTTATAATTTAATTAAAATTTACCTTAATCTTTATTAGCTAATATTTTATATCTAGGTTATTTATTACTTATTACTTAAAAGCTTTACTAACTCTAGATATAAAGAACTAAATAAAATTACATTTCTAGATTTAAAGGATAATATAAGTTAATTAAGGTATAATAATAATTAAATCTTTAAAAGAATATAACTTAAGTAGTATATACTTTATTAAATATATTTTCTTAATTTAAATATTATTAAATATTATAGCTACTATTATATTAAATTAGCTCTATATCTAAAATCTATATAAGCTAAGCTTATAAAGGTAACTTAATTATTCTAAGTTAAGTTAATATAAAAGCTATTATTAAAATACTATAAACTACTTAGCCCTAAGCCTATATATTAATAATATAGTAAAAGGTCTCTCTACTTAAAAGATAAGATATTTTTTATTTACTTTATAACTAAAGGCTCTTTTTTAATAAAATAGCTTTTAAGCTAAAATAATTAGTTATAGCTATTAGTCTAGTTTATAATATATAGTAGAAATAAAAGCTATAAAATACATATAAATTTAAGATTTATTAATTAAAGTAGTCTAGATTTTTAAGTTAAATGTAAAATAGATTAGCTATTTTATACCCTCTATAATACTTAACTATAAAATTAGTATTTTAAGGGCTAGATTATTCAATCTAAGTTATTATATTATTCTTATTAATATAGCTAAATAGATATATAATAATTATTATTAATTAAAATAGACTTAATATTTCTAAGTCTTTATTTATTAACTTACTATTTACTACTATTATTTAATTTTATATTTAAGTTTTTTAATACTAAATTATTAAATTACTATTAAGATATAATCTATATTAATATAACTAAGTAGATATATAGAAAGCCTAAGTAAATTACTATAAAAAATATTTTATTTATTAATTATATTATGAATATTTTATAATTTAATATTTATATTACTATAAGATTATTATTATAAATTAAAGCTCTTAACTAATATTATACTAAGTTTAAAGGTTAGCTAAGTAGTAGTAGAATAATAATTAATAAGAAAAATAAAAATTAAAAATTAAAGTAATAAAGTTAAGTAATAAGAAATTTTTAACTTACTTTAAAATAAAACTATCTTTTATTTAAGCTAAGCTATAGTAGTAGTAAGATAAGAGAAAAAAAAGTATAATAAATAAAAGGATATAATTTTACTACTCCTTGTTAATAATAGAGATAGAGGGCTGCTGACTGAGCGATATCTGATTGGTAGAGCGAAGCAGGCAAGGTTATAATAGAATGTATTAGTAAGCGATTGCTTGTATTGCTTGGCTATATAGAAGAAGAAGAAAACCGCTGATTATATAGAAGTAGCCAAGCCCTTTTCCCCAATCCATCTTGCCGAGATGCCGAGGTCTGATAGAAATGCCGAAATGAGGGCTTGCCTAAATAGGAATGCCGTTGCCGAATAAGGAATGTAATTTACTGAATGCCGAAATTAATATGCCGTATTAGGACTGCCGAAATTAATATTGCCACATTTGGATAGCCAAGCTAATAGTAGTAGGGGCTAGAGCGCGGTCTCGATTTACGCCACCAATAATGCTTAGAAATCCAAGGAAAAAATTAGGTAATTAATTACTAAATAGGGGTAAAAGGAAATTGCGTATATGCATATCGTTTATGTAATGCATAGCGCTTATGCATAGCGCTCATGCCCGGCACATCCGGATCCGGGGCCTGTACCACCCAATAGGGCTTAGCTATCGGCAGGAACCAAATTCCAACAATAGGATCTATTTTTTTTTAAGTATTTAAGTCTTTTTATATTATTAATTTGCTTTACCTATTATTTATTTATAATCTTATAGCTTAATAGTTATTAGAATATAAATTACTTATAATAAATATACTAATTATAGATTAATATCTCTATTAAATAAAAGAATTAGAAATATTATAGAAATATATATATATTGATGTAAGATTAAGTATATATTATAAATTATAGAATATAACTAATTCTTAAAGAGGGAGGAAAGGAATAGACCTTTATTCTAACTATATATTAGATAAGCGAATGTTGTATAGAGGCCTCTATATAATAATAACATATTTATATATAATAATTATATAAATTATATAATACTTAGTACCTTTACCTTATTATATAATATTAATATAATAATTAATTTAATAATTAATTTAATAATTAAGTAAAATACTTATAAAGTATTATATAAATATAGTAGTACTTACTTTATCTATAACTAATAATAGTTCTTTAGTTATTAAAATAAGTTAGAATAACCTATTTAATCCCTTTATATATTAAGTAGATCTTAATAAGAAAGAGCTTAAAAAAGACTTAATTTACTAAACTTATTAAGCTTTTCTAGATAAAAAGGAATTTTAATTTATTAAGTTAGTTACTTTACCTATAGAAGATAACTTAATAAAGGTCTTTAAAAAATAAGGGGCTAACCTTAAGCTAATAGTATTCTTATAAGTTAAAAAATATTAATAATTAATAATTATATTATTACTATATAAAACAAGCTACTTTAGTTAATACTATATATAAGGGCTACTATAATATAACTTAGAACCCTATAAGTACCCTAAATTTTTAATAATATAAATAGCTTTAAAGATTAATTATAAAGTAAATTATTTTTATACTTAAGCTATAAATATATCTTTTATACTTATAATTTTCTAAATAAACTAGTTAATTAATTATAGTAATATTATCTATAATAAGATAGTAAATTAATTTAATAATTAATTTAATAATTAATTTAATAATTAATTTAATAATTAATTTAATAATTAAAGTTCTCTATTAATATATAATTAGATAAGATTCTACTATATAAAAATAGTCCTACTATATATATACTTTATTATAAGAGAATATACTATATAAAGGAATCTTATAGCCTAAAAATTAAGAAGTAATAGTAGGTAGATTAATTATTTAAGGCTTAATAATTAATAGCTGTTATAAACTAACGTTGTAGGTCTTCTAAAGATAAGTAATTAAATAAGTAAAGGATATAGAAGTAGGTAAGCTAGTTATATAATATCACTAACTATTTATATAGATAAGAAGTAGACCTTTTTTACTATAGTAGCTATATTAATTTACTAGTAAAGTTAAATATAAGGAGATCTATTTAAAGTAGGTAAGAGCTTTAATTATATAAATAAGAAAAACTTACTAAGACTATTTAATTTAATAAGTTTAATTTATAAATTATTTAAATTTTCTATAATTTAAATAAGTTACTTAATAATTTATTTAATCTTTATAATTTAATTATTTTAACCTTTAAATTATTTAAACCTTTATATAACCTTATACTAAGCCTATTCCTAGATATATATTTATAGAGTATTTACTACATTATATACATTAGGTTCTAATAATAGCTTAATAATTATAATTACTATTAATATAACTAAGTTATTAATTAGGATTTAGTAAAAATATAACTTACTTATTTACTTATAATAAATAAATTTAAGAAGGTTCTAAAAAAGTTTAAGAGGTTTAAACTTACTTATATAGAGCTAATTATAAAATAGAAATATATTCCTTATAATCTATAAATATAATTATTATATTAATTATTATATTAATAGTTAAGTTAATTAGTAGATAGAATAATAAAATTAAGTATTATATATATTAATCTTTACTACTAACTACTTTAATAATAGTTTTTTATATTATTTATATAAGTACTATATCCTTCTATATAAGAGTTATTCTTTTATAATAAATTATGTAAAGGCTATTTACTAAGTTATTAAGTGTTAGAACCTAATATATATAATATAGTAAATGCTCTATAAGTATATATCTAGGAATAAACTTAGTAAGAAGTTATATAAAGGTTTAAATAATTTAAAATTTAAAATATTTAAATTAAATAATTTAAATAAGTTATTAAGTAATTTATATAAACTATAAAAAGTTTAAATAATTTATAAGTTAAATCTATTAAATAAATAATTATAGTAGACTTTTCTATATTTATATAGTTAAGGCTCTTATCTATATAGCTTAGATCTTCTTATATTTAATTTTATAATTAAATTAATAGTTACTTCTAGCTATTAAAGACTTCTAGTCTTATATTATTAAGTAATATAAAGTTATATTTAGTTTATTTTATTCCTCTTTATTCTTTAATTACTTATCTTTAGAATACCTATAACATTAGTTTATAATATTAAGTTAAGTTTTTCTTAATAGTATTTAAATTTACTTTAATTAATCTACTAAGGATTTTAATAGAGTTAGTACCTATTATTTCTAAATAGTAAAAATAATAATTAATTTAATAATTAATATAATAATTAAGGGAAGAGAAACTTAATTAAATTTTATTATACTAAATATATTTTTAGTATCTAGCTACTTTTTTTTATTTATAGTAAAAGTACTTTAGTATACTATATTTTATAAATATATTAATATTTTTAAGATACTTAAGATTATTTTTAATATATTTAAGCTATTTAATTTTCTATATCTTATACTTAAGCTTATTTAATTTACTCTATAAATTAATAAAGGTATTTATTATAAGTAACTCTTTATTTTATTAATAGTTTAATTAACTATTATATTTAAATCTAGAAGTATAGCTTATATATAATAATAATTAAATTATAATTAAAATTTTAAAAATAAAGTAAATACTTAAGATTATTTATATTTTCTTTTAGAGATTTAAGTAGTTATATTAAGGTTATCTTTAATATATACTATATAAGATATTAACTTTAAAAGTTTAAAATATTTTATAGCTACTTATACTATCTAGTTATTATTTTATAAAGGGTTTTAGCTATTTATATATTCTTAGGTTAAATAATAATTTATTTAATATAGATCATTAGTAACTATATTATTAATAACTAGTTAATAACTTTATTTATAGATTAAAGATAAGAGAAATTATACTTTTAGATTCTATAGCTAAGAAACTTTTAATAGCCTTTTAAAAAGTACTTAAGGTATTTAATTATTAGTAATATCTTTTATTATTATCTTAATTTTTAGTAATCTCTCTAACTAGCCTTTAAAAAGGTAATTTTAGGATTAAAAGACTAATTTTCTTTTAGTAGTATCTAATTTAATATAGAATAAAATCTAAAATAATTATTAAATTAATTATTAAATTTATAGATTCTATTAACTTACTATTTAATAGCTTTCTTCTAAATTTCTATTTTATTTTAATAGAGCTAAGTCTAGTAAGAGTAGATTTAAAAGTTATATCTCTTTATATAGTTTCTTTATCTTTATAATACTTTTTAATAGTTTTTTTTAAAGATTTTAACTAATATTTTACTAATATTTAAGGGTACCTTTCTTATAAGAGGTACACTTTTAATTTTATTAAATACTTTAATATAAGTACTAGCCTTTAATTCTTTAAGTTTTAGTTATTTAAGCTTTACTTTTTTAATTTTTTAATTTATAATCTTTCTAGCTTAAAGTATATTTTTAAATATTATTAATAATTTAAAGCTAAAGTTTTTTTTCTTATAAATATAGTTACTTTTTTTCTTAGGTAGCTAGTTAGTAAAGATATTATCTTTATTATTAATAATAATTTTATTAATATAAGTCTTTATATTCTTAAGATATTTATATTTATATCTATAATTATATAGATTAAAGAGTATTTATATATAGAGAACTAATATAAATAATAACTTACTTATTTTTATTAATACCTTTAAGTTAAAGTTTACTATCCCTTTAATTCTTAGCTCTAAAATAAAGATAAATTAGTTTAATAATTTAATTATTAAGTATTATTTAAAAGAGTATTACTTAATTATTATTATATATCTATTATTAATAAAATCTTTAATATTATAAAGTAATATAAAGATTTATTCTTTTATACTAAAAGAGTTAGTTATTAGATTAATTATTAAATTATAATTTAAAATTAATTAGCTTATTAATCTATTAAGTAATATATAGAATTATTAAAGTCTACTCTATTATTAGTCTTATAATTAAAGTCTTTATAAGATAAGTTATATTAATTTTAAAGATACTTAATTTTACTTAGTTTAATTATATAACTTTAGATTTATTAAGAATATATAGTTTTATAATAGAATTATTAGATTTATAGTTATTTTCTAAGTTATAACTCTCTACTTACCTTTATATAGTCTTAGAGATATTAGTTTAATAAATAAAAGATTATATTATATAAAAATAGATTATAAACTATTTATAAATATAATTATAAACTCTAAATTATATTATAAAATTATATTTAGCTTTAAATTATTTTATAAAATTATATTTAAAGTTATATTAATATATTACTATATTATTATTAGTTAATAAACTTACTTTATACTATACTAATAAAATAAGAAAAAGATAGATATTTAATTTTCTAATATAATAATAATAATTTAATACTTAATATAATAATTACTTATAAAAGTAAATATAAATAATTTACTAGATAAGCTTTAAAAAAATAAGTTAATATAAATTATTTTAGAAATTCTTATTTTAAATTTACTTATTTCTTATCTTAATAGGCTATAATATATATATATATTAGTAATATTAGCGTAGATTTTAAAAAATATTAATAGAAATAAAAGGAAATATATACTAGTAAAAATTAAAGTTTTATATATATATTATAAAAAAAAAGGTCTAAAAATTAAAATAAGGATATAAAGTAAAAAGTAAATTATATATACTTAAATAATACTAGTACTATACTAGTAAACTAGCTTACTAATATTTAAATTTTTTTACTTATAGTTTTTTATCTTTTATATTCTAATCTTAGGATAGTTCTAGTACTTATATAAATTATTAATAAAGTCTTTTCTTAGTATATTTATAGTTAATTTTACTAATTTTTTAATTATTATTAAATTATTTTTATTACTTATACCTATAATATTATATTAGAAAATATATATATAAGTAAGAGTAAGATAAAGATAGAGAATAATACTATTATAATAGAAATAGATATATATTTAAGTAAGTCCTCTTTTATATTAAGTATTAAATTAATTATTAAATTATTTATTTATTATAGCTACTAGTAAAGATAATAATAAGTAGAGGGGATTTAATAAGATTATAATAGATATAGCTATTTTATTAAATTAATTATAAATTTTAGGAGTTTATTTAGAAATAAGTAGAAAATATAGAAAAAATTTATCTAAGCTCTTAAATAACTATTATATAAAAAGAGCTAAAAATTAAGTTAAAAGCTTATAAAAAGATAAGTTAAAGCTTTTTAAAGCTAAAGCTACTAATATTAATATAATCTTAATTATAAAAAGAAAGCTATTAAGCTTAAAGACTTATAAAAAAGTCTTTAATAATAAAAAGGCTAAGATAATTATAAATAGTAAAAAATTAATAATATATTAAAAATAAATATTACCTACTTAATAATTAAATTAATTAATAATTTAATAATTAATTTAATAAGTAGAATACTTAATAGATAGTATATTAATATAGTTATATAAAACTTATTAATAACTTATAATAATAATTTAATAATTAAGCTTAAATTATATAATATTAAGTTACTACTAAACTTAAATAACCTATAGATTAACTTTATTAAATAAGAATTAAATAATAACTTTATATATTAAGTATACTTAACTTATATAAATTAAAATAAGTTTAGAGGTATTACTAATACTTTAAAGTTTATAGAAGAATTAAGTATTAGTATATTTAAGAAATAATAAAATAATTTAAAATAAACTAATTTTTTTAAAGTTTAAATTTATTAATATTTAGTAATTATTTTATTATTATATAAAATAAGATATTTTAGCTATTATTAAGTAAAAGAAATTCTATAGTATAATATTAATATCTATTAATATTAAGAATTCTTAATAATATATATAGTTCTAAAATTTAATAAGTAAGTATATTACTCCTATATTAAATTTATATTTTTAGTTTATATACTAATATTCTTCTAGACTAGCTAATTTATTAATTATAAAGAGATTATATTTAATAAGATAATAAATCTATTCTAATAATTAATTTAATAATTAAGCCTTTTTATTAATATATAAATAATATTATTAAACAAAAATTTTTTATATAAAGAGGTTTTTTTTATATAAATACTTTATAAAGAAAGAGTATATTATATAATAAAATCTAGTAGCTTAAAGATTACTTAGTAATAGTAACTAGATTAAATATTTAAAGCTTAATAATTAATAGCCTAATAATTATAACTACTATTAATATAGCTAGGTTTCTAATTAGGATTTTAAGAAGGTAGAGTATATATATACTTTTATAATTAATAAATTTAAATATAAAAAGTATCTATAAGACTTTAAGAAGTTTAAGCTTATTTTTATTAAATTAATTATAAAATAAAAGGTTATTTAGTAAATATAGTTATATAAGGCTATAATTATTATATTATTATTAGATTAATTATTAGATAATAAATATTAATAAATAATATTTATCTTAGTCTTTATTTTTACTTACTTTAGTAATTATTCTTTATATTATTTATATAAGTATTATATCCTTTTATATAAGAGTTACTTTTTTATAATAAATTATATAGAAGTTATTTACTAAGTTTTTTAATAGTTAATTATAATATAAATATTATAAAAGCTTACTACTTAATTTTATAATAAAAGATGTCTTTATTACTTCTTATAGAGCTTCTAAAGTAGATATTTATATTTAAATATTATAGGTTAATACTTATATATATATAATCTTATAAATAATATAAGAAAATAGTCTCTTTAATATAAATAGATTAATAGATTTCTAATATTATTTAATCTCTTAAAGGGCTATAGTTAATATATAATTAGTTTTATTTAATTAGAATATTATTATATAAAAAGTATTAAAATAAAATAAATTAACTTACTTTCTTTCTTTTATTTATAATAAGCCTTAGGTAATAGCTATATTAATAAATTAAAAACTTTTTAAGGTCTTTTTTTTAATATAAGGAGATTCTTTTTAATAGTAGCTTTTTTTTATTTTAATAATTTAAAAGGTATACTTATACTTACCTTTAGCTTTAAAATACTAGTTATAAAGTTAATAATATTATTAATATATATATCCCCTTTCCATTAATTTTATATATATATATATTATTAACTATCTATATTAGTATCTATAACCTCTTAAATATNGCTAAGATAATTATAAATAGTAAAAAATTAATAATATATTAAAAATAAATATTACCTACTTAATAATTAAATTAATTAATAATTTAATAATTAATTTAATAAGTAGAATACTTAATAGATAGTATATTAATATAGTTATATAAAACTTATTAATAACTTATAATAATAATTTAATAATTAAGCTTAAATTATATAATATTAAGTTACTACTAAACTTAAATAACCTATAGATTAACTTTATTAAATAAGAATTAAATAATAACTTTATATATTAAGTATACTTAACTTATATAAATTAAAATAAGTTTAGAGGTATTACTAATACTTTAAAGTTTATAGAAGAATTAAGTATTAGTATATTTAAGAAATAATAAAATAATTTAAAATAAACTAATTTTTTTAAAGTTTAAATTTATTAATATTTAGTAATTATTTTATTATTATATAAAATAAGATATTTTAGCTATTATTAAGTAAAAGAAATTCTATAGTATAATATTAATATCTATTAATATTAAGAATTCTTAATAATATATATAGTTCTAAAATTTAATAAGTAAGTATATTACTCCTATATTAAATTTATATTTTTAGTTTATATACTAATATTCTTCTAGACTAGCTAATTTATTAATTATAAAGAGATTATATTTAATAAGATAATAAATCTATTCTAATAATTAATTTAATAATTAAGCCTTTTTATTAATATATAAATAATATTATTAAACAAAAATTTTTTATATAAAGAGGTTTTTTTTATATAAATACTTTATAAAGAAAGAGTATATTATATAATAAAATCTAGTAGCTTAAAGATTACTTAGTAATAGTAACTAGATTAAATATTTAAAGCTTAATAATTAATAGCCTAATAATTATAACTACTATTAATATAGCTAGGTTTCTAATTAGGATTTTAAGAAGGTAGAGTATATATATACTTTTATAATTAATAAATTTAAATATAAAAAGTATCTATAAGACTTTAAGAAGTTTAAGCTTATTTTTATTAAATTAATTATAAAATAAAAGGTTATTTAGTAAATATAGTTATATAAGGCTATAATTATTATATTATTATTAGATTAATTATTAGATAATAAATATTAATAAATAATATTTATCTTAGTCTTTATTTTTACTTACTTTAGTAATTATTCTTTATATTATTTATATAAGTATTATATCCTTTTATATAAGAGTTACTTTTTTATAATAAATTATATAGAAGTTATTTACTAAGTTTTTTAATAGTTAATTATAATATAAATATTATAAAAGCTTACTACTTAATTTTATAATAAAAGATGTCTTTATTACTTCTTATAGAGCTTCTAAAGTAGATATTTATATTTAAATATTATAGGTTAATACTTATATATATATAATCTTATAAATAATATAAGAAAATAGTCTCTTTAATATAAATAGATTAATAGATTTCTAATATTATTTAATCTCTTAAAGGGCTATAGTTAATATATAATTAGTTTTATTTAATTAGAATATTATTATATAAAAAGTATTAAAATAAAATAAATTAACTTACTTTCTTTCTTTTATTTATAATAAGCCTTAGGTAATAGCTATATTAATAAATTAAAAACTTTTTAAGGTCTTTTTTTTAATATAAGGAGATTCTTTTTAATAGTAGCTTTTTTTTATTTTAATAATTTAAAAGGTATACTTATACTTACCTTTAGCTTTAAAATACTAGTTATAAAGTTAATAATATTATTAATATATATATCCCCTTTCCATTAATTTTATATATATATATATTATTAACTATCTATATTAGTATCTATAACCTCTTAAATATCTATAATTATAAGAGATATAATAATAAAGAGCTAGAATTTAAATTAAAAGAAAATTTTAAAGGTAGAAAATATTAAGTCTAACTTTTAATTAAGTTTAAAGCTAATAAATTAGCTATATAATACTTTATTAATTATAATAGATTATAATTACTAAATTAATTAAAATATTAAATAAGTATATTTATATTTAACTCATATATAGAAATTTTAATAACATATTATACTTTTATTTAATCCTAAATAAATATTATAACTATTATTATATTAGAAAGTAGTTTTAATTTATATTTAAGTTAATTAATAATAAATATTATCTTAACCCTTATCTTAGACTAAGGTTTAAAGAAAGTAGGTATATATAAAGATTACTTTTTATATAAAAAAGAGAAGAAAGAGGATTTTATAGATTAGTAGGATAAAATAGAATAGTTAAAATAAAATAAGCCTAAAAGAAATAAATAAGTAAAGATTTTATAGGGAATAGAGAAAAAAGCTACCTTCTAATAATACTTTTCTAAAGGTACTTAAGTTTATAAGAGTAACTTAATAGTAATATATTAAAGGTACTTTATTATTATAAAATATCCTTTATATAAGAATATTAGCTCTTTAAGAATAATTATATATTTAGAAAATAAGAATTACTAGTAACTAAATAAGTCTTATAGATTAAATAATAAATTATATTTAGTAAGTTATAAATTCTTACTTAAATATTAAATTAATTATTAAATTAATTACTTTATTATACTATAACTAGCTAATACTTAGAGTTATAAATAAAAAGTAATAAAAGTATAGAATAGAAGCTTTATAATTAAGATCTTATTTATTATAATTAAGATATTTAGATACTTTAGATAATTATCTCTCTATAATTACTCTTTTAAAGTATTTAAAATATTAAGCTTTAAAGATTTTATAAATATTTTAATTTTTTTATTAAGCTACTAAGTATAAATACTATTAAGTATAAGATTTTAAAATAGTATAAAAAAGTTTATTTATTACTCTTAGCTAATTTTTAAGGGATAGAACTAAAATCTCTTTATTATATAATAGCTAGTTATTAAAAAATAAGTAAAGCTATTTAACTCTTAATATATACTTTATTAGCATAGACTAGGAATATTATAAAGTTCTCTTTATATTTTAATATATTTAAGACTATTATACTAGGTAGAAGATTATATCTATCCTTAAAAAAAAGATTATAGTCTATAGACTTAAGGATATTATTAGTATTATTATTATAGATAATATATTAAATAATTATACTATAATATAAGTTATCTTAGAAGCTCTTTAATAAAGTTATAAATTAAATAATATAGAAAATAATCTTTAATCTTTTAAATATCTTCTATATAATTTAGCTTATTATTAGTAAGTTATTTAGTAAGATTTATATTACTTTAATAAATAAAGAACTTTAAGTAATATAAAATAAAAAATTAAATAAAAATATCTTAAATATTTTAAAGAGATAAGGTATATTATTAATACTTATAAAAGTACTTAATTTAATAATTAATTTAATAATTATATTATACTAACCCTTATTTTAATTATAGGTTTATAAAATAGTAGTTTATATTAATATTAATTTTTTATATAAAAAATAATTTAATATTATATAGGTATAAAGAGTAGATATTATAAAGAGTAGACTTAATATATTAATTTATAGCTTCTTTATAAAAAGTAAATTTAATATATTAAAGGTCTTAATACTTTTTTAAGATATAAAAATTTAATAGAATTTTATATTATATATACTTATCTATACTTATTAGTTAAGAGTAAACTTTAATATCTTTTTTAAAAAGTATAAAATATATTTCTTAATTTTAAAAAAAGAGTAGTCTTAAGTAGAATATTTAATTAATATTATTAAACCTTTTTATTAATATATTTAAGTTATTAGTATTATTTAATAGCTAATACTCTATTAAATATTTAAAATATATAATAAACTCTTTAATTACTTAAATACTATAATAAGGTATCTTATATAGAAAAAAATATTTTAGAAGATATAGATAAAAGAAATACTTAAAGTAACTTTTATTAAATTATTAAAATATTATTAAAAGACTTAATTATTTATTAGGTTTTTTTATAATAAAGTTATATTACTTAATTCTATTTATAAAAACTAAGTTTTCTAAAAACTCTTATAAATAGAAGAAGAAGATAAATAACTATAAGCTAAAATATATTAAGATATATTATAGAAAGACTTTAATAATTATTTAATAATTAATTTCAATAAAAAATTTTTATAATTTATAAATATATTAAGAATTATATTTATTATTTTAAATAACTTAGATGCTCTTTTATATATAAAGGAGAAAGAACTTAAGGATAAATTTAATTATTATTAAAACTTAAATAAGTACTATCTTATTTTAATAATTAATTTAATAATTATCTTCTAACTTTTTATAGAATATAATACTAAAGGTATTACTATAATAAATATATAAAAAAGTCTTTTAGTTAAACTTTTATATATAGTATTTTTTATTTATTCTATTCTTATTTTAATCTATAATAGGAGTTAGTTATAAGTAAGTCTTTAATATTATTAATAATATATATAATTTAAATTAAAATCTTTAGAGTAATTATAATCCTTAATTAATATAACTTTATAAAGAATATTAATATATATTATTATATAGATTTATTTAAAGATAATATAATTAATAAGGAAGAACTTAACTCTAAATTACTTTAATATAAAATAGTCTTAAAGAAGATAATAGTCTATTTATATATTAATAATAGAGATAAGGAAGATAGTAATAATTAAACTAATTTAAGTAATCCTAAATTTAAAATTATAGATCTTAAATATACTAAGTATTATTTAGGTATCTAATTTAAAAATTAATAAAAGAAGTTTTATAAAGAGTCTATCTTAAAATAAAAAAGCTTATTTAATATAAATATTTATATCTACCTCTAGTAAATAATAAGTACTAAATAAAAAGACTAAGGCTATTATATCTATTAAATAGTAATAGTATATCTAGGACTTAACTAAATTACTATAGAACCTTAATAATTTAATAAGTAATCTAATAAATAATATATATAGAATATAACTTATAAACTTTAGTATATTAGAATAAGCTATTAGATTTTTAAGTTTAAACCTAAAAACTTACTAGTAAGTTAAGTTTAAGTTAGGTTCTTAATTAGATTATAAAATTTAATTTAAAACCTAACTTAACTTAAACTTAATTTAAAACTTATTAAGTTAAACTTAACTTATTATATAGTGTACATACTAATTTATAATATAATAATTAATATAATTTATTATTTAATTTATAATATTTATTTAATTTATAATATTTATTTAATTTATAATATTTATTTAATTACTAATAATTCTTATTTTTTAAATATATAATTATTTTTAAAAGGTTAATATTCTTTTATAAAGAATACTTTATAGTAATAAAGTATTTTTAATATATTATTATTAAATTACTTTTAAAAACTTAAATACTTTTAAAAAAGTATTATTAAGAAATAGCTTTTTCTATTTTTTATTTTTTATAAAAAGTAATCTTTATATATACTTACTTTCTTTAAATTTTTATTTAAAATAAAGATTAAGATAATATTTATTATTAATTAATTTAAATATAAATATAAATTACTTTTAAATATAATAAAAGTTATAATATAAATTAAAATTACTTTTAAATATAATAAAAGTTATAATATTTATATAAAATTAAATTAAATATATAATATATTATTATTATTTATATATTATATTATATAAATATATATATTCTATACTTTAATTAACTTAGTAATTATAATTTATTATTATATTTAATTAACTTTAAACTTAATTTAAGCTTAGATTTAATATTTCTTTTTTAAATTTAAATTTAAATTTTAAATTTAAATTTTATATTACTCTTTTATACTACTTACTATATCTCTTATAATTATAAATAATTAATAATTAATTAATGAATAATAAATATAAATACTAATATAAATAATTAATAATAAAGAGATATAAATATTAAGAATATTATTAGCTTTATAAATTTTATTTTAAATATAAAAGTAATTATAATTATATCTTTAAAATTATTAAAATTAATAAAATAAAAAAAAGCTACTATTTATAAAAGTAACTTTTAATTTAAAATATTAAGATAATATTAGAAATTAAGAGTTTTTAATTTAATAATATAATTATCTTTTAAAGATTATTATAAATAAAAGAAAAAAAAATAAGTTAATTTTAATAATTTTAATATCTTTTATATAATAATACTTTATTTATATTAATTTAATTATCTTTTAACTATAGCCCTCTAAAAAATTAAATAATATTAGAAGTTTATTAATTTATTTATATTAAAAAGATTATTTACTTATATTATTTATAAGATTATATATAAATATCTACTTTAAAAGCTTTATAAGAAATAATAAAGATATATTTTATTATAAAGTTTAATAATAAGCTTTTATAATATTTAAATTTTAATTAATTATTAAATAACTTAATAAATAATTTAAATATTTAATTTATTTATTATTATTATTTAATTTATTTATTATTAAATTTTATTATATAGTATACTTTTTCTTTATAAAATATTTATATAAAAAAACTCTTTTATATAAATAAATTTAATTTAAGGAAAAAATATATATATATTAATTAAATACTTTAATTATTAAATTAATTATTAAATTAATTATTAAAATAAATTTATTATTTTATTATAAATAATCTTTTTATAATTAATAAAATAACTAGTTTAAAAAATTATAAATATATATAAATATAACTTTAATATATAAATAAAGTACTTATAAATTAATTATTAAAATAAATTTATTATTTTATTATAAATAATCTTTTTATAATTAATAAAATAATTAATTTAAAAAATTATAAATATATATAAATATAACTTTAATATATAAATAAAGTACTTATAAATTAAAAATATATATATTATTAAAAAAATTTAATATTAATATATATTAATTTTATATTATAGTATCTTTTAAATTTTATATTAATTAAAATATCTCTATTTATAAAGTAGTAATATAATTATAAGGTATTAATAAATATATATATTAAAGAAATTTATTTATTTTATATTTATTTTTATTTTTTAAATATAATAATACTTAGCTCTATATTTATTAATATATTTATAATAAATTAAAATTTATCTTAATTTATATATATTAAGTAGGCTTAGTATTTTAGATTATTTTTTAATTATTTTTTTATTATATTAATTTAAAGGCTTTATAGATTTAGTAGTTTAAAATTATTAATATTTAATTTAATAATTAAGTTAGTATTATAAATTATTAAAAGCTATAAAATAATTATATTAATATATTAATTATAAATAATTCTATTTATTAAATTAATTATTAAATTTATTAAGATTATATTTATTATTAATATAGAATTATTTATTTATTATTTATTATTATTTACTATCTACTATTTTTATTCTTTTATAGTAAATTAATCTTAAATTAATTATAAAAGCTTCTTCTTTAATATTAATATAATACTTATATTTTTTATTTTAGCTTTAAATAGTAAATATTTATTTTTTATTAACTTAAATATTTAATTTTAGGCTTACTTTATATAAAGATTTATTAATAATTAAGCTAGATTCTTTTATTTATTAGCTATTCTAAATTATATTTTAGAAATATAATTTTATAATTTCTTATAACTAATTAATAATTTAATAATTAATTTAATAATTACTTTATTAAAAAGCTTACTTATATATAGTAATCTTATATTTAAATTATTTATAATAATATTTTTAGCCTCTTTTTATTTAACTTTACTTATAATAATATCTCTAGCTTCTTCTTTTTTAAAAATAAATATAAAAGACTATAACTTTAATAAGAATTATATATCTAATACTTTTATTAAGAAAATATATATTCTTTATAACTTAAGATAATATAATTAAATTAATAAACATTAGATTTCTTTATTAAGATTATAACTTATTATATAGAGTTTTTTATTATAAAGATAATAAGTATAGTAATATTATTCTAATTACTATATAAGTTAGTTAACTTTAATATATAATTTAATAATTAATTTAATAATTATACTTCTTTAAGATAATAGAAAGAATTTCTAACTTATTATATAATCTTAATTAATTTAAGTCTAATAGTTTTTTTATAATATTTATATAATACTATTTAAACTAATACTTAATAATTAAAATATTAAATTAATTTATCTTTAATTAAGTCTATTAAAAAGAGAGATAGTATGCTTATTAAGTAGCTTAAAAATATTAAATTTATGTAAATTATACTTTATATTAATTTTATCTCTAAATAATTTTTAATAAATAATTATAGCTAAGAGTTTAAATATCTTAAAGATATTAAAATCTATATTAATAAAATAGAAACTAAAAATAAAGATAATCTCTTTAATAATTAATTTATTAAAAAGAAAGGGTACTATATTTATAAAAATAAAAACTATAATAAATAAAACTTAACTATATTTAAGAATATACTTTAAAATTATAAAATTATAAATTAAAAGACTAAAAAAGTAAAGGAAGTAAAAAAAGTAAATATTAAAAAGTCTTAACTTAAAAATCTAAATAAAACTAAATTAGTACCTTTTATTAAAAAGAAATTATTTAAAAAGTTATCTAAAAAAGTATTTAGAAAAGTAATTAGAAAAATATTTTTTAAACCTCTAAAAAAAGAGTTATCTTAAAAATAAAATATTATAAAAAACTATTACTTTTATAACTACTAAACTCTAATCTAACTTAGAAAAGTTAAAGTATATATATTATAAAAAGTTAAATAATAAGTTATTAAAATATATTAATTTAATAATTACTTTAGCTATAGTCTTATAATAAATTAAATATTATTAGAAATTATTTAAGTTACTTATCTTAAAGTTACTCTTTTAAAGGCTTAATTAAAAGATTTATTAATAATCTATTAACTATACTAGCTATAATAAGTAGTCTTTATAATAGTAATTAAATATATTAAATATTTTTTAAGAGGCTACTAAAAATTTTATAATTATAAAATTTAAAAGTATAATCTTCTTTATCCTTAATATATAATTAAGGTTATTAATTAATTATTAGTAACTCTTTATATAACTATTTATATTAAGTAAGTTATAATTTAAATTAAAGATTTATAAATAGTAAAATATTTATATAAAATAATAATTATATAGTATAAGTATAAATTAAATATTTTAAACTTCTAAAATTAATATCTTTAATAGTATTTATTAAAGATTTAAATTTTAAATATAAAACTTCTATAGCTAAAATAAAAAATATTAATTATATATTAAAAAATAATAAAAAAGGTAATAGAGATTAATAAAATATAAAAAATTCTTATAATTAATACTAATTATTAAACTTTAACTTAAAATTAAAGTATTAAAAGATATATATAAAATCAAATAAAAGAAAAATATAAGATTTATAAGATTTTAAATAAAATCCTAAAAAAACTTATTCTCTAATAATTATTAAAATAATTATTAGATTATTTTAGCCTATAAAAATTAGGGTAGATTATTATTAAGTTATTAAAAAAACTTAACTTAACTTAAACCTATTATATTAAGTTTAGGTTAAGTTTAAGTTTAAGTTAAATTAAAAAAGTCTAACTTAACTTAACTTATTATATAGTGTATATAGATATTATTATAAGACTTTAAGACTAAGAGTTAAGTATAATATAAATATAAATAAAGTTAAATAAAAATAAAACTCTAAATAAATATTAAGTATATATATATATAAGAGAATATATATTTCTATTATTAGTATATATTAAAGAGATACTTAAAGTAATAAATATAAGCTTAGAGGTTTATATAATAAAGATAGAAGATATTTTAGATTTTAACTTTATTAATATATTAGCTTATAGCTATGAAGGCTCTACTAAGGGAAGTTAATCCCTTAGAGTATTTATATTATAATAAACTAGTTATAACAGTTACTCTATTACCCTATAAGTATCCTTATACTTTAAATATAAACTTAAGTGGGGTAAACTTTGCTTAGGGGTGCCGTATTCTAATAAGGCTACGATATTGGACACGGTAACGTGCATTCCCGTCTTTTTCTCAGTTCTTTTGGACATTGATTGGAGACCAAAGCGTTAGTTCACTCTAATTACAAATGGTAGAGCTCTATCTGTTATGCGCATATCAGAGTCGAACCAAGAAAATAATGCGCGAATGAAAAAGCTGCTTCTCAGAAGGTTGACATCAGTCTTTAAACCTTTAAAGAGGAACAAATCATGAGAGTTTGAGAACGTCATCGACCTTTGAGTCCCCCCTGGGCCGGCGGATTAAGGGACGTGGAGCTCCTTGGCCTGCTGGAGTGTATTCATGGACTGCCCATTATGTCATCGTTTACGTGACCTATTGCATGGGACCTATTTGCTCTTCTCTTACCTAGCTTTCAACACCTGATCCCTCCAAGCTGGTCCTTCTTTTAGAGCTTTGATAGGGTCTTTCTTCTGGGTCAGCAAGAATCCCTGGATTTCTGCCGGTGTAAAAGTCCCTCCTCAAAGAGGGCGGCAAACTCTGTCGCAATCTCTTGAGGGTTTGGCGTTGCCGATGGCGTTGTAGGGATGGTCAGGGATTGGAGATGAGGTAGGGGGGCAGCGAATTCCTCCATATTGATTTTGGACGTCGCCTTATTGCCAAGTGCAGGATCTCCGGTCGAGTGGTTCAGCTTGTTGGCAGGCCTATCAAGGGCTTGGCGGGGGATGGAAGCGGTATCTGTGGAATACATGCGGATGAAGATTTCCCAGATTTGGGGTCTAGTGGCATTTGTGAATTCCACTTGCATGTCAATTCTTCCGGGGCGGATGAGCGCTTCGTCCAAGGTTTGGGAGAAGTTCGAGGTCATGACCAAGACTCTACCCTCATGCGATGTCACGCCGTCTATCGCGTTGAGGAGCCCTGACAGTGTGATACCTGGCCTCTTCGTTCGAGGCTCCTGGCTCAACGCTTCAGTGATTCTCGGCCCAAGATTATCGCCTTTATCACGCTCTTGTCTCTTGAGTAGACCCGAACTATCAATATCTTCAAGTAATACCACGCAGCGTAGAGGGAGGTTCATGAATAAGAGAACAAGATCCTCGTCGGAAAGCGTCCGCCCTGCAAGTGAGACACAATAGATATCCAGACCAAACGTTCCGGCAATAGCCGATGCCAAAGAGGATTTGCCAGTGCCTGGAGCTCCATGGAATAAATAGCCTCGCCGATAGGGAATACCGCGATTCGCGTACCATCGTGCATATCCCTGATCAGGCAATCTTTCTGTGTCTGATCCAGCACGACGGTATCAATGGGTCTGGAAGGTCTTGTCGTCACTTTAATCCATGATTAGTAAGTAGTATAGTATAGACTTATTAATAATTCTTAATTTAAGTAGGTAATATTAGATCTTTATTAAAATTTATTAAAATCTTATCTAAGTATAATAGTATTTTATTTATAAGAATTTTTTATAGTATTTAAATAGCCTAATAAAGCTCCTATTCCTAAATAAATTATTTTATATTAATATTATTTAGTCAATACTAACTAGTTTTATTAAATAAGATATTATAGATATAGATAACTTCTTTATTACTTAGAATTTAAATTTAATAGATATTCCTTAAACTATATTTAATTAAATATCTAATATAAGCGCGTAGCTAAAGCTTTTAAAGTCTTAAAATATTATAATTAATAGGATAAGCCTTATAGCTATAGACTTTAAAATAAAAGATTATTAGTTTATACTTATATAAGGCTTTAAAAGTTATAATATTAGTTCTTAATATAAAGGTTTTATTTAGAATATAGATAGCTACTAATACTATTTTAAGCTATAAATCTTCTAGTAAATTAGCTTTAGTTCTTATATAATAGACTTTAATAATAATTATTCCCTTAAAGTACTTTATTTAATTATTTTAGGTTAGAGTATAAAATATAGTATACTTTTATTAAATATTATATTAAGTAAGTAATACTTTAAATATATCTTTTAAGAATTATTTATTATTAGTTTAAATAAATATAATACTTATTTAATATTAATTCTTAGTAAGATTTATTATAATTATAATAATATAAGTAGCCTAGCTCTTAGTTTAGTAAGTTTAAATCTAGTAGTAGTAAGTAATTTAATAAATAAAGTAGCTAATTTATTTATAGCTATTATAAGCTTTAGTTATTAGTATTAGGTTATATACTATATATTAAAAAGGATATATTATAGGAATCTTATTATTAGACTTCCTTAATATAATTTAATAAGCTTTTAAGAGGTAGTATACCTTATAAGTCTTAATATCTATAATAACTAGTAATTATTAGAGTAGCTTAGTATTAGTAGTTAACTACTATAAGTATTATATTAATACTATACTAGTGTAGATAAGTAGAATATATTATATTACTCTACTTTATTTTAATAAGCTTAAAGGGCATATGCCTTATAATAGTAGGATCTTTAGTAATTAATTCTTTAATATAAATTAATATCTACTACTACTATTTTATATCTTTAAGTAATTCTTAGTAATTTTATTATATAGTATTAATAAAGTATAATAAGCTTATATTATAGTTTTAATTACTTTAACCTTTTGTCACGTGATATAGACATGCATCTACTAGTGGTAGTAGAATGTATGGGGTGTTGCTAATAAGCAGTGGTATTTGGTTGATAATATAGAAGATGTCGTTCTGCAGGTGCGCAGAATCCTGATTATCTACTAGGTGCAAGCGCCGGGTATGCCCTAGCCCTATGTCTTGGCAACAACCACCAAACATGCGACAGGTCCATGACAATTGCCCCACAAAAAGAAAGAAAAGCGATGCCCTCATCGCTCATACGCGATCAATTGCATTGCGCATATTCCATACCCATTCTATCAACCAATAGGAAGCTCCATAGCCCGTGGTGGTGACAGGGTGTTGATGATTGAGCAGGTGCGGAGTTCCAGGATTGCCAAGAATTCTTCTCCAGAAGTCAGGATTGGGCGACAGCGATGTATGCGACAAGGATGATGGAAATCACTTGTGAATAGTGCCATCGGTCGATCGGATGAGGCAAGGCAAGCGACGAGCGAAGGCCAATTGAATAGAAAGTGAAGAATGAGCGACTGCAGTCGGAATGTTGAAAAGTTGAAAAAGTCAAAAAAGTGCTGAAGATTTGCAAGCATCAAAAATGTCGAAATCGACAAAGGAAAATGGTGGCGTCCGCCCGCATGGGACTAGGCCGGATTTGGTAAAGCGTCGATGAGCTTTTGCCTGTGATTCAGCATGGTAGTATACCATACATCTAGTTCCTCGTCGCGCGAGAAACGCATGTGGGTGCCACCAAATTTGGGTGGCCATGCGATGCAGTTCTCAAAGAACTCAGCATCGCGGATTCTTCGCATCCTTCTTCTTCTTAAAGCACCATGTTGCCTCATCTGCTTGACATTCCGCAGTGGCTTGTAGACCTGTTTTTGTTCCACCTCTTCTATGGTTTCGACGCTCGGCGGTGGAGGATAGGGTCGGGTAGGAACAGGTGTAGGAATAAGCTGCGGAGGAAGCTCCGGTGGTGTTGTCTGAGCACCTGGCTTTGGAGCTGGCGGTGAGGACTCGGTGGTAGGTAGGATCGGTGAGGAAGACGTCTGCTGTTGCTGATCGAATCGATCAGTCAAAAGACTGATTTGCCTTGTCAGATTTGCTAGGGCGGTGGCTATGCTAGCGTTGGTGGAATCGATGTCATTAAAGCGCGCATCTAGTATAGCAGACTGCTCAGGTGAGAATGCCGTATCCATAGCTGGTGAGTCGGATGTAAGGAATAAGGAAGACGATTTGCCTAGCAAAAGGATCGTCTAGATGTCGGTATTGAATGCCTGATAGCAGGATTCAGGGGGCCTGCGCTGGAGGCACTGGTGATGAGCGGAAAAGGACTAGGAAGATTCAGCTCCCGATTTCTGGATCGTTATGCCGTTGCTACCATGTTGTCACGTGATATAGACATGCATCTACTAGTGGTAGTAGAATGTATGGGGTGTTGCTAATAAGCAGTGGTATTTGGTTGATAATATAGAAGATGTCGTTCTGCAGGTGCGCAGAATCCTGATTATCTACTAGGTGCAAGCGCCGGGTATGCCCTAGCCCTATGTCTTGGCAACAACCACCAAACATGCGACAGGTCCATGACACCTTTAAAATTAAAGGCTTAGAGTAGAGTAAGATAATATCTATATAAAATTCTATCTATAAAGGTATATAGGAGCTTATAAATAGACTATAAATAAACTTATTAGAATTAATTATTAATATAGATATATAATAATAAAGGATTTAATAGCTAAAGTTATAAATAAGAGAGCTTTAAGCTATAGTAGCTAAGTAAACTATTAAAGAAATATTATAAAATTTTAATAGTAGGCTAAGTAAGAGCTATATAAATAAATTAAATAAACCTTTAATAAAAGAAACTTTATTTAATAGTTTTAGTAATATATTTATACTAGTACTAAAAATAATTCGCCTTAAAAAAATATATCTATATTATAGAGTATTAGAAGGGAAATATATCTATTAGTTTACTAATACTAAAATTAAGTTTCTTTTAAGTTATAAGTATTTTATTATTAATAGAAATAAGATCTTTTATTATATATAATTACTTAAAAGTAATATACTATTATAGTAGTAAAGTTAATTTAAGTTAAAAAATATTAAAAAATATATCTTTAAATATTTCTATAATTTTCTATTAGACTTAGTAGTAAATTTAATAAATTATAAACTTTTTATATATAAGCGCTAGAATAGTATAAAGTAAAATAAGAAATAAAAGATTTTTATTTTTAAGATTTATTTAAAAGAGTTAGAAACTTACTTAGAGCTTCTACTAAAGATCTTTAAGATAAGTATATTCTTTAGTAAGCTATACTTAGATATAAAAGATAAGATTTTAAGTATTAATAATATACTAATTATATAAAAGAATATCTTAACTTTTATAATTATATAAGAGAGGACCTTTAAATAATTTTAGTAGAGATTTACTAAGCTTAATTATAAAGATAAATTTTTAGAGGAGCGTATCTTAAAATACTTTAGTAATAATAATAGAGAGTTATTATTAAAATACTTTAAAAAAAATAAAGATAAAGATAAAGATAAGGATTATTAGAAACCTAAATTTACTATAAATACTATAAATAAGTTAGATAATAAGGCTAATATCTACTTTATATATAAAGAAAAGAGGTATTAAAAGAAGAACTATTTATAGAGAGATAATTTAAATTTTACCTTAATTAATTTAGTATAGTTAAAAAATAATAATATTTTATTATTAAAGTAATAATAAGGTAAGAAGAAGAAAGATTAATAAAAGCTCTTAATCCTTTATATTTTAAAAGCTAAGTAATAGCTTAGGATATATCTTATCTCTTTAAAGAGTTAATTAATTTTAGAGCTAAGATTAATCTAGTTACTTAGTAATTTATAATATAATATAATTTATAGCTAAAATATATAGTCTTATTAATATTAATATAGTTAAGTAGATAAGGTATTTATTATTATAAAGTATATTAACTAAGTTATAAAGCTATTAATAACTAAGGCTAAGAAAAAGAGTATAGCTCTTTATTTTATATTATTAATTAAAAGGGTTCTAATTTAATTATTAGAATACTTATACTTTATAAGTTAAGTATTATAATAAATATATTAATNAAAGTAAATTTAATATATTAAAGGTCTTAATACTTTTTTAAGATATAAAAATTTAATAGAATTTTATATTATATATACTTATCTATACTTATTAGTTAAGAGTAAACTTTAATATCTTTTTTAAAAAGTATAAAATATATTTCTTAATTTTAAAAAAAGAGTAGTCTTAAGTAGAATATTTAATTAATATTATTAAACCTTTTTATTAATATATTTAAGTTATTAGTATTATTTAATAGCTAATACTCTATTAAATATTTAAAATATATAATAAACTCTTTAATTACTTAAATACTATAATAAGGTATCTTATATAGAAAAAAATATTTTAGAAGATATAGATAAAAGAAATACTTAAAGTAACTTTTATTAAATTATTAAAATATTATTAAAAGACTTAATTATTTATTAGGTTTTTTTATAATAAAGTTATATTACTTAATTCTATTTATAAAAACTAAGTTTTCTAAAAACTCTTATAAATAGAAGAAGAAGATAAATAACTATAAGCTAAAATATATTAAGATATATTATAGAAAGACTTTAATAATTATTTAATAATTAATTTCAATAAAAAATTTTTATAATTTATAAATATATTAAGAATTATATTTATTATTTTAAATAACTTAGATGCTCTTTTATATATAAAGGAGAAAGAACTTAAGGATAAATTTAATTATTATTAAAACTTAAATAAGTACTATCTTATTTTAATAATTAATTTAATAATTATCTTCTAACTTTTTATAGAATATAATACTAAAGGTATTACTATAATAAATATATAAAAAAGTCTTTTAGTTAAACTTTTATATATAGTATTTTTTATTTATTCTATTCTTATTTTAATCTATAATAGGAGTTAGTTATAAGTAAGTCTTTAATATTATTAATAATATATATAATTTAAATTAAAATCTTTAGAGTAATTATAATCCTTAATTAATATAACTTTATAAAGAATATTAATATATATTATTATATAGATTTATTTAAAGATAATATAATTAATAAGGAAGAACTTAACTCTAAATTACTTTAATATAAAATAGTCTTAAAGAAGATAATAGTCTATTTATATATTAATAATAGAGATAAGGAAGATAGTAATAATTAAACTAATTTAAGTAATCCTAAATTTAAAATTATAGATCTTAAATATACTAAGTATTATTTAGGTATCTAATTTAAAAATTAATAAAAGAAGTTTTATAAAGAGTCTATCTTAAAATAAAAAAGCTTATTTAATATAAATATTTATATCTACCTCTAGTAAATAATAAGTACTAAATAAAAAGACTAAGGCTATTATATCTATTAAATAGTAATAGTATATCTAGGACTTAACTAAATTACTATAGAACCTTAATAATTTAATAAGTAATCTAATAAATAATATATATAGAATATAACTTATAAACTTTAGTATATTAGAATAAGCTATTAGATTTTTAAGTTTAAACCTAAAAACTTACTAGTAAGTTAAGTTTAAGTTAGGTTCTTAATTAGATTATAAAATTTAATTTAAAACCTAACTTAACTTAAACTTAATTTAAAACTTATTAAGTTAAACTTAACTTATTATATAGTGTACATACTAATTTATAATATAATAATTAATATAATTTATTATTTAATTTATAATATTTATTTAATTTATAATATTTATTTAATTTATAATATTTATTTAATTACTAATAATTCTTATTTTTTAAATATATAATTATTTTTAAAAGGTTAATATTCTTTTATAAAGAATACTTTATAGTAATAAAGTATTTTTAATATATTATTATTAAATTACTTTTAAAAACTTAAATACTTTTAAAAAAGTATTATTAAGAAATAGCTTTTTCTATTTTTTATTTTTTATAAAAAGTAATCTTTATATATACTTACTTTCTTTAAATTTTTATTTAAAATAAAGATTAAGATAATATTTATTATTAATTAATTTAAATATAAATATAAATTACTTTTAAATATAATAAAAGTTATAATATAAATTAAAATTACTTTTAAATATAATAAAAGTTATAATATTTATATAAAATTAAATTAAATATATAATATATTATTATTATTTATATATTATATTATATAAATATATATATTCTATACTTTAATTAACTTAGTAATTATAATTTATTATTATATTTAATTAACTTTAAACTTAATTTAAGCTTAGATTTAATATTTCTTTTTTAAATTTAAATTTAAATTTTAAATTTAAATTTTATATTACTCTTTTATACTACTTACTATATCTCTTATAATTATAAATAATTAATAATTAATTAATGAATAATAAATATAAATACTAATATAAATAATTAATAATAAAGAGATATAAATATTAAGAATATTATTAGCTTTATAAATTTTATTTTAAATATAAAAGTAATTATAATTATATCTTTAAAATTATTAAAATTAATAAAATAAAAAAAAGCTACTATTTATAAAAGTAACTTTTAATTTAAAATATTAAGATAATATTAGAAATTAAGAGTTTTTAATTTAATAATATAATTATCTTTTAAAGATTATTATAAATAAAAGAAAAAAAAATAAGTTAATTTTAATAATTTTAATATCTTTTATATAATAATACTTTATTTATATTAATTTAATTATCTTTTAACTATAGCCCTCTAAAANAATTTATAAATATATTAAGAATTATATTTATTATTTTAAATAACTTAGATGCTCTTTTATATATAAAGGAGAAAGAACTTAAGGATAAATTTAATTATTATTAAAACTTAAATAAGTACTATCTTATTTTAATAATTAATTTAATAATTATCTTCTAACTTTTTATAGAATATAATACTAAAGGTATTACTATAATAAATATATAAAAAAGTCTTTTAGTTAAACTTTTATATATAGTATTTTTTATTTATTCTATTCTTATTTTAATCTATAATAGGAGTTAGTTATAAGTAAGTCTTTAATATTATTAATAATATATATAATTTAAATTAAAATCTTTAGAGTAATTATAATCCTTAATTAATATAACTTTATAAAGAATATTAATATATATTATTATATAGATTTATTTAAAGATAATATAATTAATAAGGAAGAACTTAACTCTAAATTACTTTAATATAAAATAGTCTTAAAGAAGATAATAGTCTATTTATATATTAATAATAGAGATAAGGAAGATAGTAATAATTAAACTAATTTAAGTAATCCTAAATTTAAAATTATAGATCTTAAATATACTAAGTATTATTTAGGTATCTAATTTAAAAATTAATAAAAGAAGTTTTATAAAGAGTCTATCTTAAAATAAAAAAGCTTATTTAATATAAATATTTATATCTACCTCTAGTAAATAATAAGTACTAAATAAAAAGACTAAGGCTATTATATCTATTAAATAGTAATAGTATATCTAGGACTTAACTAAATTACTATAGAACCTTAATAATTTAATAAGTAATCTAATAAATAATATATATAGAATATAACTTATAAACTTTAGTATATTAGAATAAGCTATTAGATTTTTAAGTTTAAACCTAAAAACTTACTAGTAAGTTAAGTTTAAGTTAGGTTCTTAATTAGATTATAAAATTTAATTTAAAACCTAACTTAACTTAAACTTAATTTAAAACTTATTAAGTTAAACTTAACTTATTATATAGTGTACATACTAATTTATAATATAATAATTAATATAATTTATTATTTAATTTATAATATTTATTTAATTTATAATATTTATTTAATTTATAATATTTATTTAATTACTAATAATTCTTATTTTTTAAATATATAATTATTTTTAAAAGGTTAATATTCTTTTATAAAGAATACTTTATAGTAATAAAGTATTTTTAATATATTATTATTAAATTACTTTTAAAAACTTAAATACTTTTAAAAAAGTATTATTAAGAAATAGCTTTTTCTATTTTTTATTTTTTATAAAAAGTAATCTTTATATATACTTACTTTCTTTAAATTTTTATTTAAAATAAAGATTAAGATAATATTTATTATTAATTAATTTAAATATAAATATAAATTACTTTTAAATATAATAAAAGTTATAATATAAATTAAAATTACTTTTAAATATAATAAAAGTTATAATATTTATATAAAATTAAATTAAATATATAATATATTATTATTATTTATATATTATATTATATAAATATATATATTCTATACTTTAATTAACTTAGTAATTATAATTTATTATTATATTTAATTAACTTTAAACTTAATTTAAGCTTAGATTTAATATTTCTTTTTTAAATTTAAATTTAAATTTTAAATTTAAATTTTATATTACTCTTTTATACTACTTACTATATCTCTTATAATTATAAATAATTAATAATTAATTAATGAATAATAAATATAAATACTAATATAAATAATTAATAATAAAGAGATATAAATATTAAGAATATTATTAGCTTTATAAATTTTATTTTAAATATAAAAGTAATTATAATTATATCTTTAAAATTATTAAAATTAATAAAATAAAAAAAAGCTACTATTTATAAAAGTAACTTTTAATTTAAAATATTAAGATAATATTAGAAATTAAGAGTTTTTAATTTAATAATATAATTATCTTTTAAAGATTATTATAAATAAAAGAAAAAAAAATAAGTTAATTTTAATAATTTTAATATCTTTTATATAATAATACTTTATTTATATTAATTTAATTATCTTTTAACTATAGCCCTCTAAAAAATTAAATAATATTAGAAGTTTATTAATTTATTTATATTAAAAAGATTATTTACTTATATTATTTATAAGATTATATATAAATATCTACTTTAAAAGCTTTATAAGAAATAATAAAGATATATTTTATTATAAAGTTTAATAATAAGCTTTTATAATATTTAAATTTTAATTAATTATTAAATAACTTAATAAATAATTTAAATATTTAATTTATTTATTATTATTATTTAATTTATTTATTATTAAATTTTATTATATAGTATACTTTTTCTTTATAAAATATTTATATAAAAAAACTCTTTTATATAAATAAATTTAATTTAAGGAAAAAATATATATATATTAATTAAATACTTTAATTATTAAATTAATTATTAAATTAATTATTAAAATAAATTTATTATTTTATTATAAATAATCTTTTTATAATTAATAAAATAACTAGTTTAAAAAATTATAAATATATATAAATATAACTTTAATATATAAATAAAGTACTTATAAATTAATTATTAAAATAAATTTATTATTTTATTATAAATAATCTTTTTATAATTAATAAAATAATTAATTTAAAAAATTATAAATATATATAAATATAACTTTAATATATAAATAAAGTACTTATAAATTAAAAATATATATATTATTAAAAAAATTTAATATTAATATATATTAATTTTATATTATAGTATCTTTTAAATTTTATATTAATTAAAATATCTCTATTTATAAAGTAGTAATATAATTATAAGGTATTAATAAATATATATATTAAAGAAATTTATTTATTTTATATTTATTTTTATTTTTTAAATATAATAATACTTAGCTCTATATTTATTAATATATTTATAATAAATTAAAATTTATCTTAATTTATATATATTAAGTAGGCTTAGTATTTTAGATTATTTTTTAATTATTTTTTTATTATATTAATTTAAAGGCTTTATAGATTTAGTAGTTTAAAATTATTAATATTTAATTTAATAATTAAGTTAGTATTATAAATTATTAAAAGCTATAAAATAATTATATTAATATATTAATTATAAATAATTCTATTTATTAAATTAATTATTAAATTTATTAAGATTATATTTATTATTAATATAGAATTATTTATTTATTATTTATTATTATTTACTATCTACTATTTTTATTCTTTTATAGTAAATTAATCTTAAATTAATTATAAAAGCTTCTTCTTTAATATTAATATAATACTTATATTTTTTATTTTAGCTTTAAATAGTAAATATTTATTTTTTATTAACTTAAATATTTAATTTTAGGCTTACTTTATATAAAGATTTATTAATAATTAAGCTAGATTCTTTTATTTATTAGCTATTCTAAATTATATTTTAGAAATATAATTTTATAATTTCTTATAACTAATTAATAATTTAATAATTAATTTAATAATTACTTTATTAAAAAGCTTACTTATATATAGTAATCTTATATTTAAATTATTTATAATAATATTTTTAGCCTCTTTTTATTTAACTTTACTTATAATAATATCTCTAGCTTCTTCTTTTTTAAAAATAAATATAAAAGACTATAACTTTAATAAGAATTATATATCTAATACTTTTATTAAGAAAATATATATTCTTTATAACTTAAGATAATATAATTAAATTAATAAACATTAGATTTCTTTATTAAGATTATAACTTATTATATAGAGTTTTTTATTATAAAGATAATAAGTATAGTAATATTATTCTAATTACTATATAAGTTAGTTAACTTTAATATATAATTTAATAATTAATTTAATAATTATACTTCTTTAAGATAATAGAAAGAATTTCTAACTTATTATATAATCTTAATTAATTTAAGTCTAATAGTTTTTTTATAATATTTATATAATACTATTTAAACTAATACTTAATAATTAAAATATTAAATTAATTTATCTTTAATTAAGTCTATTAAAAAGAGAGATAGTATGCTTATTAAGTAGCTTAAAAATATTAAATTTATGTAAATTATACTTTATATTAATTTTATCTCTAAATAATTTTTAATAAATAATTATAGCTAAGAGTTTAAATATCTTAAAGATATTAAAATCTATATTAATAAAATAGAAACTAAAAATAAAGATAATCTCTTTAATAATTAATTTATTAAAAAGAAAGGGTACTATATTTATAAAAATAAAAACTATAATAAATAAAACTTAACTATATTTAAGAATATACTTTAAAATTATAAAATTATAAATTAAAAGACTAAAAAAGTAAAGGAAGTAAAAAAAGTAAATATTAAAAAGTCTTAACTTAAAAATCTAAATAAAACTAAATTAGTACCTTTTATTAAAAAGAAATTATTTAAAAAGTTATCTAAAAAAGTATTTAGAAAAGTAATTAGAAAAATATTTTTTAAACCTCTAAAAAAAGAGTTATCTTAAAAATAAAATATTATAAAAAACTATTACTTTTATAACTACTAAACTCTAATCTAACTTAGAAAAGTTAAAGTATATATATTATAAAAAGTTAAATAATAAGTTATTAAAATATATTAATTTAATAATTACTTTAGCTATAGTCTTATAATAAATTAAATATTATTAGAAATTATTTAAGTTACTTATCTTAAAGTTACTCTTTTAAAGGCTTAATTAAAAGATTTATTAATAATCTATTAACTATACTAGCTATAATAAGTAGTCTTTATAATAGTAATTAAATATATTAAATATTTTTTAAGAGGCTACTAAAAATTTTATAATTATAAAATTTAAAAGTATAATCTTCTTTATCCTTAATATATAATTAAGGTTATTAATTAATTATTAGTAACTCTTTATATAACTATTTATATTAAGTAAGTTATAATTTAAATTAAAGATTTATAAATAGTAAAATATTTATATAAAATAATAATTATATAGTATAAGTATAAATTAAATATTTTAAACTTCTAAAATTAATATCTTTAATAGTATTTATTAAAGATTTAAATTTTAAATATAAAACTTCTATAGCTAAAATAAAAAATATTAATTATATATTAAAAAATAATAAAAAAGGTAATAGAGATTAATAAAATATAAAAAATTCTTATAATTAATACTAATTATTAAACTTTAACTTAAAATTAAAGTATTAAAAGATATATATAAAATCAAATAAAAGAAAAATATAAGATTTATAAGATTTTAAATAAAATCCTAAAAAAACTTATTCTCTAATAATTATTAAAATAATTATTAGATTATTTTAGCCTATAAAAATTAGGGTAGATTATTATTAAGTTATTAAAAAAACTTAACTTAACTTAAACCTATTATATTAAGTTTAGGTTAAGTTTAAGTTTAAGTTAAATTAAAAAAGTCTAACTTAACTTAACTTATTATATAGTGTATATAGATATTATTATAAGACTTTAAGACTAAGAGTTAAGTATAATATAAATATAAATAAAGTTAAATAAAAATAAAACTCTAAATAAATATTAAGTATATATATATATAAGAGAATATATATTTCTATTATTAGTATATATTAAAGAGATACTTAAAGTAATAAATATAAGCTTAGAGGTTTATATAATAAAGATAGAAGATATTTTAGATTTTAACTTTATTAATATATTAGCTTATAGCTATGAAGGCTCTACTAAGGGAAGTTAATCCCTTAGAGTATTTATATTATAATAAACTAGTTATAACAGTTACTCTATTACCCTATAAGTATCCTTATACTTTAAATATAAACTTAAGTGGGGTAAACTTTGCTTAGGGGTGCCGTATTCTAATAAGGCTACGATATTGGACACGGTAACGTGCATTCCCGTCTTTTTCTCAGTTCTTTTGGACATTGATTGGAGACCAAAGCGTTAGTTCACTCTAATTACAAATGGTAGAGCTCTATCTGTTATGCGCATATCAGAGTCGAACCAAGAAAATAATGCGCGAATGAAAAAGCTGCTTCTCAGAAGGTTGACATCAGTCTTTAAACCTTTAAAGAGGAACAAATCATGAGAGTTTGAGAACGTCATCGACCTTTGAGTCCCCCCTGGGCCGGCGGATTAAGGGACGTGGAGCTCCTTGGCCTGCTGGAGTGTATTCATGGACTGCCCATTATGTCATCGTTTACGTGACCTATTGCATGGGACCTATTTGCTCTTCTCTTACCTAGCTTTCAACACCTGATCCCTCCAAGCTGGTCCTTCTTTTAGAGCTTTGATAGGGTCTTTCTTCTGGGTCAGCAAGAATCCCTGGATTTCTGCCGGTGTAAAAGTCCCTCCTCAAAGAGGGCGGCAAACTCTGTCGCAATCTCTTGAGGGTTTGGCGTTGCCGATGGCGTTGTAGGGATGGTCAGGGATTGGAGATGAGGTAGGGGGGCAGCGAATTCCTCCATATTGATTTTGGACGTCGCCTTATTGCCAAGTGCAGGATCTCCGGTCGAGTGGTTCAGCTTGTTGGCAGGCCTATCAAGGGCTTGGCGGGGGATGGAAGCGGTATCTGTGGAATACATGCGGATGAAGATTTCCCAGATTTGGGGTCTAGTGGCATTTGTGAATTCCACTTGCATGTCAATTCTTCCGGGGCGGATGAGCGCTTCGTCCAAGGTTTGGGAGAAGTTCGAGGTCATGACCAAGACTCTACCCTCATGCGATGTCACGCCGTCTATCGCGTTGAGGAGCCCTGACAGTGTGATACCTGGCCTCTTCGTTCGAGGCTCCTGGCTCAACGCTTCAGTGATTCTCGGCCCAAGATTATCGCCTTTATCACGCTCTTGTCTCTTGAGTAGACCCGAACTATCAATATCTTCAAGTAATACCACGCAGCGTAGAGGGAGGTTCATGAATAAGAGAACAAGATCCTCGTCGGAAAGCGTCCGCCCTGCAAGTGAGACACAATAGATATCCAGACCAAACGTTCCGGCAATAGCCGATGCCAAAGAGGATTTGCCAGTGCCTGGAGCTCCATGGAATAAATAGCCTCGCCGATAGGGAATACCGCGATTCGCGTACCATCGTGCATATCCCTGATCAGGCAATCTTTCTGTGTCTGATCCAGCACGACGGTATCAATGGGTCTGGAAGGTCTTGTCGTCACTTTAATCCATGATTAGTAAGTAGTATAGTATAGACTTATTAATAATTCTTAATTTAAGTAGGTAATATTAGATCTTTATTAAAATTTATTAAAATCTTATCTAAGTATAATAGTATTTTATTTATAAGAATTTTTTATAGTATTTAAATAGCCTAATAAAGCTCCTATTCCTAAATAAATTATTTTATATTAATATTATTTAGTCAATACTAACTAGTTTTATTAAATAAGATATTATAGATATAGATAACTTCTTTATTACTTAGAATTTAAATTTAATAGATATTCCTTAAACTATATTTAATTAAATATCTAATATAAGCGCGTAGCTAAAGCTTTTAAAGTCTTAAAATATTATAATTAATAGGATAAGCCTTATAGCTATAGACTTTAAAATAAAAGATTATTAGTTTATACTTATATAAGGCTTTAAAAGTTATAATATTAGTTCTTAATATAAAGGTTTTATTTAGAATATAGATAGCTACTAATACTATTTTAAGCTATAAATCTTCTAGTAAATTAGCTTTAGTTCTTATATAATAGACTTTAATAATAATTATTCCCTTAAAGTACTTTATTTAATTATTTTAGGTTAGAGTATAAAATATAGTATACTTTTATTAAATATTATATTAAGTAAGTAATACTTTAAATATATCTTTTAAGAATTATTTATTATTAGTTTAAATAAATATAATACTTATTTAATATTAATTCTTAGTAAGATTTATTATAATTATAATAATATAAGTAGCCTAGCTCTTAGTTTAGTAAGTTTAAATCTAGTAGTAGTAAGTAATTTAATAAATAAAGTAGCTAATTTATTTATAGCTATTATAAGCTTTAGTTATTAGTATTAGGTTATATACTATATATTAAAAAGGATATATTATAGGAATCTTATTATTAGACTTCCTTAATATAATTTAATAAGCTTTTAAGAGGTAGTATACCTTATAAGTCTTAATATCTATAATAACTAGTAATTATTAGAGTAGCTTAGTATTAGTAGTTAACTACTATAAGTATTATATTAATACTATACTAGTGTAGATAAGTAGAATATATTATATTACTCTACTTTATTTTAATAAGCTTAAAGGGCATATGCCTTATAATAGTAGGATCTTTAGTAATTAATTCTTTAATATAAATTAATATCTACTACTACTATTTTATATCTTTAAGTAATTCTTAGTAATTTTATTATATAGTATTAATAAAGTATAATAAGCTTATATTATAGTTTTAATTACTTTAACCTTTTGTCACGTGATATAGACATGCATCTACTAGTGGTAGTAGAATGTATGGGGTGTTGCTAATAAGCAGTGGTATTTGGTTGATAATATAGAAGATGTCGTTCTGCAGGTGCGCAGAATCCTGATTATCTACTAGGTGCAAGCGCCGGGTATGCCCTAGCCCTATGTCTTGGCAACAACCACCAAACATGCGACAGGTCCATGACAATTGCCCCACAAAAAGAAAGAAAAGCGATGCCCTCATCGCTCATACGCGATCAATTGCATTGCGCATATTCCATACCCATTCTATCAACCAATAGGAAGCTCCATAGCCCGTGGTGGTGACAGGGTGTTGATGATTGAGCAGGTGCGGAGTTCCAGGATTGCCAAGAATTCTTCTCCAGAAGTCAGGATTGGGCGACAGCGATGTATGCGACAAGGATGATGGAAATCACTTGTGAATAGTGCCATCGGTCGATCGGATGAGGCAAGGCAAGCGACGAGCGAAGGCCAATTGAATAGAAAGTGAAGAATGAGCGACTGCAGTCGGAATGTTGAAAAGTTGAAAAAGTCAAAAAAGTGCTGAAGATTTGCAAGCATCAAAAATGTCGAAATCGACAAAGGAAAATGGTGGCGTCCGCCCGCATGGGACTAGGCCGGATTTGGTAAAGCGTCGATGAGCTTTTGCCTGTGATTCAGCATGGTAGTATACCATACATCTAGTTCCTCGTCGCGCGAGAAACGCATGTGGGTGCCACCAAATTTGGGTGGCCATGCGATGCAGTTCTCAAAGAACTCAGCATCGCGGATTCTTCGCATCCTTCTTCTTCTTAAAGCACCATGTTGCCTCATCTGCTTGACATTCCGCAGTGGCTTGTAGACCTGTTTTTGTTCCACCTCTTCTATGGTTTCGACGCTCGGCGGTGGAGGATAGGGTCGGGTAGGAACAGGTGTAGGAATAAGCTGCGGAGGAAGCTCCGGTGGTGTTGTCTGAGCACCTGGCTTTGGAGCTGGCGGTGAGGACTCGGTGGTAGGTAGGATCGGTGAGGAAGACGTCTGCTGTTGCTGATCGAATCGATCAGTCAAAAGACTGATTTGCCTTGTCAGATTTGCTAGGGCGGTGGCTATGCTAGCGTTGGTGGAATCGATGTCATTAAAGCGCGCATCTAGTATAGCAGACTGCTCAGGTGAGAATGCCGTATCCATAGCTGGTGAGTCGGATGTAAGGAATAAGGAAGACGATTTGCCTAGCAAAAGGATCGTCTAGATGTCGGTATTGAATGCCTGATAGCAGGATTCAGGGGGCCTGCGCTGGAGGCACTGGTGATGAGCGGAAAAGGACTAGGAAGATTCAGCTCCCGATTTCTGGATCGTTATGCCGTTGCTACCATGTTGTCACGTGATATAGACATGCATCTACTAGTGGTAGTAGAATGTATGGGGTGTTGCTAATAAGCAGTGGTATTTGGTTGATAATATAGAAGATGTCGTTCTGCAGGTGCGCAGAATCCTGATTATCTACTAGGTGCAAGCGCCGGGTATGCCCTAGCCCTATGTCTTGGCAACAACCACCAAACATGCGACAGGTCCATGACACCTTTAAAATTAAAGGCTTAGAGTAGAGTAAGATAATATCTATATAAAATTCTATCTATAAAGGTATATAGGAGCTTATAAATAGACTATAAATAAACTTATTAGAATTAATTATTAATATAGATATATAATAATAAAGGATTTAATAGCTAAAGTTATAAATAAGAGAGCTTTAAGCTATAGTAGCTAAGTAAACTATTAAAGAAATATTATAAAATTTTAATAGTAGGCTAAGTAAGAGCTATATAAATAAATTAAATAAACCTTTAATAAAAGAAACTTTATTTAATAGTTTTAGTAATATATTTATACTAGTACTAAAAATAATTCGCCTTAAAAAAATATATCTATATTATAGAGTATTAGAAGGGAAATATATCTATTAGTTTACTAATACTAAAATTAAGTTTCTTTTAAGTTATAAGTATTTTATTATTAATAGAAATAAGATCTTTTATTATATATAATTACTTAAAAGTAATATACTATTATAGTAGTAAAGTTAATTTAAGTTAAAAAATATTAAAAAATATATCTTTAAATATTTCTATAATTTTCTATTAGACTTAGTAGTAAATTTAATAAATTATAAACTTTTTATATATAAGCGCTAGAATAGTATAAAGTAAAATAAGAAATAAAAGATTTTTATTTTTAAGATTTATTTAAAAGAGTTAGAAACTTACTTAGAGCTTCTACTAAAGATCTTTAAGATAAGTATATTCTTTAGTAAGCTATACTTAGATATAAAAGATAAGATTTTAAGTATTAATAATATACTAATTATATAAAAGAATATCTTAACTTTTATAATTATATAAGAGAGGACCTTTAAATAATTTTAGTAGAGATTTACTAAGCTTAATTATAAAGATAAATTTTTAGAGGAGCGTATCTTAAAATACTTTAGTAATAATAATAGAGAGTTATTATTAAAATACTTTAAAAAAAATAAAGATAAAGATAAAGATAAGGATTATTAGAAACCTAAATTTACTATAAATACTATAAATAAGTTAGATAATAAGGCTAATATCTACTTTATATATAAAGAAAAGAGGTATTAAAAGAAGAACTATTTATAGAGAGATAATTTAAATTTTACCTTAATTAATTTAGTATAGTTAAAAAATAATAATATTTTATTATTAAAGTAATAATAAGGTAAGAAGAAGAAAGATTAATAAAAGCTCTTAATCCTTTATATTTTAAAAGCTAAGTAATAGCTTAGGATATATCTTATCTCTTTAAAGAGTTAATTAATTTTAGAGCTAAGATTAATCTAGTTACTTAGTAATTTATAATATAATATAATTTATAGCTAAAATATATAGTCTTATTAATATTAATATAGTTAAGTAGATAAGGTATTTATTATTATAAAGTATATTAACTAAGTTATAAAGCTATTAATAACTAAGGCTAAGAAAAAGAGTATAGCTCTTTATTTTATATTATTAATTAAAAGGGTTCTAATTTAATTATTAGAATACTTATACTTTATAAGTTAAGTATTATAATAAATATATTAATATATTAATAATAGTACTAAGTTAATACTAAATAGCTATAGATTAATAAGCTAGCTAAGTTTATATAAATTTTATAATAAAAATAAAAAATATTTACTATAATTTATACTTATACTATAATAGTAGAGTAATCTTAGATTAATAAATCTAGTATATTAAATATTCTTTATAAATTATAAGAGTTTAAAGATATCTTTTTAAATAAGAAAATAAAGATCTTATTTAAATAAAAATAAAGAGATTATATTATTAAGTTAAATAGTAGGGAGCTATTATATAGTCCTCTTAATAACTTATTAAGGGTAAAGTTAATAGAGCTATATTACTACCTTAATAATACTTTAATAAAGGGATAAATAAAATATTCTATTTTACTTATAAAAATACCTATCCTTTTTATACTAAAAAAGAATAAAGAGTTATATCTTTATATAGATTATTAAGAATTAAATATAGTAACTATAAAAAATAGGTACTTATTACTTTTTATTACTAAGATATTAGACTATTTATATAGTATTAAGAGGTTCTTAAAGTTAGACTTAAAGGATATATATTACTATATTTATATTAAGTATAGTAATAAATAGAAAACTATATTTTATATATATTATAATTACTTTAAATATTTATTTATATTATTTAAGCTTATAAATACCCTTACTACTTTTTAAGTATATATTAATTAGGCCTTAGCTAGGCTAGTAGATATAATATATATAATATATTTAAATAATATACTAGTCTTTTTAGAAGAGTTAGTAGACTATTAATAATATATTAAATAAGTATTATAATAACTTTAATAATATTAATTATATATAAACTTAAAGAAGTATATATTTAATACTACTTAAATTAAATTTTTAGAATTTATTATATTAATTATAGGTATAGAAATAGATCTATATAAGATTACTATTATTAAAGAATAGCTAAAACTAAAGACTTATTAAGAAATCTAGATCTTTTTAAAATTTATAAATTTTTATTATTATTTTATTTATTATTATCTTATTATTATTGTGCTTCTTACTAGCCTTTTAAAAGATAATAAAAAGANTTAATACTAAATAGCTATAGATTAATAAGCTAGCTAAGTTTATATAAATTTTATAATAAAAATAAAAAATATTTACTATAATTTATACTTATACTATAATAGTAGAGTAATCTTAGATTAATAAATCTAGTATATTAAATATTCTTTATAAATTATAAGAGTTTAAAGATATCTTTTTAAATAAGAAAATAAAGATCTTATTTAAATAAAAATAAAGAGATTATATTATTAAGTTAAATAGTAGGGAGCTATTATATAGTCCTCTTAATAACTTATTAAGGGTAAAGTTAATAGAGCTATATTACTACCTTAATAATACTTTAATAAAGGGATAAATAAAATATTCTATTTTACTTATAAAAATACCTATCCTTTTTATACTAAAAAAGAATAAAGAGTTATATCTTTATATAGATTATTAAGAATTAAATATAGTAACTATAAAAAATAGGTACTTATTACTTTTTATTACTAAGATATTAGACTATTTATATAGTATTAAGAGGTTCTTAAAGTTAGACTTAAAGGATATATATTACTATATTTATATTAAGTATAGTAATAAATAGAAAACTATATTTTATATATATTATAATTACTTTAAATATTTATTTATATTATTTAAGCTTATANAAAATAAAAAATATTAATTATATATTAAAAAATAATAAAAAAGGTAATAGAGATTAATAAAATATAAAAAATTCTTATAATTAATACTAATTATTAAACTTTAACTTAAAATTAAAGTATTAAAAGATATATATAAAATCAAATAAAAGAAAAATATAAGATTTATAAGATTTTAAATAAAATCCTAAAAAAACTTATTCTCTAATAATTATTAAAATAATTATTAGATTATTTTAGCCTATAAAAATTAGGGTAGATTATTATTAAGTTATTAAAAAAACTTAACTTAACTTAAACCTATTATATTAAGTTTAGGTTAAGTTTAAGTTTAAGTTAAATTAAAAAAGTCTAACTTAACTTAACTTATTATATAGTGTATATAGATATTATTATAAGACTTTAAGACTAAGAGTTAAGTATAATATAAATATAAATAAAGTTAAATAAAAATAAAACTCTAAATAAATATTAAGTATATATATATATAAGAGAATATATATTTCTATTATTAGTATATATTAAAGAGATACTTAAAGTAATAAATATAAGCTTAGAGGTTTATATAATAAAGATAGAAGATATTTTAGATTTTAACTTTATTAATATATTAGCTTATAGCTATGAAGGCTCTACTAAGGGAAGTTAATCCCTTAGAGTATTTATATTATAATAAACTAGTTATAACAGTTACTCTATTACCCTATAAGTATCCTTATACTTTAAATATAAACTTAAGTGGGGTAAACTTTGCTTAGGGGTGCCGTATTCTAATAAGGCTACGATATTGGACACGGTAACGTGCATTCCCGTCTTTTTCTCAGTTCTTTTGGACATTGATTGGAGACCAAAGCGTTAGTTCACTCTAATTACAAATGGTAGAGCTCTATCTGTTATGCGCATATCAGAGTCGAACCAAGAAAATAATGCGCGAATGAAAAAGCTGCTTCTCAGAAGGTTGACATCAGTCTTTAAACCTTTAAAGAGGAACAAATCATGAGAGTTTGAGAACGTCATCGACCTTTGAGTCCCCCCTGGGCCGGCGGATTAAGGGACGTGGAGCTCCTTGGCCTGCTGGAGTGTATTCATGGACTGCCCATTATGTCATCGTTTACGTGACCTATTGCATGGGACCTATTTGCTCTTCTCTTACCTAGCTTTCAACACCTGATCCCTCCAAGCTGGTCCTTCTTTTAGAGCTTTGATAGGGTCTTTCTTCTGGGTCAGCAAGAATCCCTGGATTTCTGCCGGTGTAAAAGTCCCTCCTCAAAGAGGGCGGCAAACTCTGTCGCAATCTCTTGAGGGTTTGGCGTTGCCGATGGCGTTGTAGGGATGGTCAGGGATTGGAGATGAGGTAGGGGGGCAGCGAATTCCTCCATATTGATTTTGGACGTCGCCTTATTGCCAAGTGCAGGATCTCCGGTCGAGTGGTTCAGCTTGTTGGCAGGCCTATCAAGGGCTTGGCGGGGGATGGAAGCGGTATCTGTGGAATACATGCGGATGAAGATTTCCCAGATTTGGGGTCTAGTGGCATTTGTGAATTCCACTTGCATGTCAATTCTTCCGGGGCGGATGAGCGCTTCGTCCAAGGTTTGGGAGAAGTTCGAGGTCATGACCAAGACTCTACCCTCATGCGATGTCACGCCGTCTATCGCGTTGAGGAGCCCTGACAGTGTGATACCTGGCCTCTTCGTTCGAGGCTCCTGGCTCAACGCTTCAGTGATTCTCGGCCCAAGATTATCGCCTTTATCACGCTCTTGTCTCTTGAGTAGACCCGAACTATCAATATCTTCAAGTAATACCACGCAGCGTAGAGGGAGGTTCATGAATAAGAGAACAAGATCCTCGTCGGAAAGCGTCCGCCCTGCAAGTGAGACACAATAGATATCCAGACCAAACGTTCCGGCAATAGCCGATGCCAAAGAGGATTTGCCAGTGCCTGGAGCTCCATGGAATAAATAGCCTCGCCGATAGGGAATACCGCGATTCGCGTACCATCGTGCATATCCCTGATCAGGCAATCTTTCTGTGTCTGATCCAGCACGACGGTATCAATGGGTCTGGAAGGTCTTGTCGTCACTTTAATCCATGATTAGTAAGTAGTATAGTATAGACTTATTAATAATTCTTAATTTAAGTAGGTAATATTAGATCTTTATTAAAATTTATTAAAATCTTATCTAAGTATAATAGTATTTTATTTATAAGAATTTTTTATAGTATTTAAATAGCCTAATAAAGCTCCTATTCCTAAATAAATTATTTTATATTAATATTATTTAGTCAATACTAACTAGTTTTATTAAATAAGATATTATAGATATAGATAACTTCTTTATTACTTAGAATTTAAATTTAATAGATATTCCTTAAACTATATTTAATTAAATATCTAATATAAGCGCGTAGCTAAAGCTTTTAAAGTCTTAAAATATTATAATTAATAGGATAAGCCTTATAGCTATAGACTTTAAAATAAAAGATTATTAGTTTATACTTATATAAGGCTTTAAAAGTTATAATATTAGTTCTTAATATAAAGGTTTTATTTAGAATATAGATAGCTACTAATACTATTTTAAGCTATAAATCTTCTAGTAAATTAGCTTTAGTTCTTATATAATAGACTTTAATAATAATTATTCCCTTAAAGTACTTTATTTAATTATTTTAGGTTAGAGTATAAAATATAGTATACTTTTATTAAATATTATATTAAGTAAGTAATACTTTAAATATATCTTTTAAGAATTATTTATTATTAGTTTAAATAAATATAATACTTATTTAATATTAATTCTTAGTAAGATTTATTATAATTATAATAATATAAGTAGCCTAGCTCTTAGTTTAGTAAGTTTAAATCTAGTAGTAGTAAGTAATTTAATAAATAAAGTAGCTAATTTATTTATAGCTATTATAAGCTTTAGTTATTAGTATTAGGTTATATACTATATATTAAAAAGGATATATTATAGGAATCTTATTATTAGACTTCCTTAATATAATTTAATAAGCTTTTAAGAGGTAGTATACCTTATAAGTCTTAATATCTATAATAACTAGTAATTATTAGAGTAGCTTAGTATTAGTAGTTAACTACTATAAGTATTATATTAATACTATACTAGTGTAGATAAGTAGAATATATTATATTACTCTACTTTATTTTAATAAGCTTAAAGGGCATATGCCTTATAATAGTAGGATCTTTAGTAATTAATTCTTTAATATAAATTAATATCTACTACTACTATTTTATATCTTTAAGTAATTCTTAGTAATTTTATTATATAGTATTAATAAAGTATAATAAGCTTATATTATAGTTTTAATTACTTTAACCTTTTGTCACGTGATATAGACATGCATCTACTAGTGGTAGTAGAATGTATGGGGTGTTGCTAATAAGCAGTGGTATTTGGTTGATAATATAGAAGATGTCGTTCTGCAGGTGCGCAGAATCCTGATTATCTACTAGGTGCAAGCGCCGGGTATGCCCTAGCCCTATGTCTTGGCAACAACCACCAAACATGCGACAGGTCCATGACAATTGCCCCACAAAAAGAAAGAAAAGCGATGCCCTCATCGCTCATACGCGATCAATTGCATTGCGCATATTCCATACCCATTCTATCAACCAATAGGAAGCTCCATAGCCCGTGGTGGTGACAGGGTGTTGATGATTGAGCAGGTGCGGAGTTCCAGGATTGCCAAGAATTCTTCTCCAGAAGTCAGGATTGGGCGACAGCGATGTATGCGACAAGGATGATGGAAATCACTTGTGAATAGTGCCATCGGTCGATCGGATGAGGCAAGGCAAGCGACGAGCGAAGGCCAATTGAATAGAAAGTGAAGAATGAGCGACTGCAGTCGGAATGTTGAAAAGTTGAAAAAGTCAAAAAAGTGCTGAAGATTTGCAAGCATCAAAAATGTCGAAATCGACAAAGGAAAATGGTGGCGTCCGCCCGCATGGGACTAGGCCGGATTTGGTAAAGCGTCGATGAGCTTTTGCCTGTGATTCAGCATGGTAGTATACCATACATCTAGTTCCTCGTCGCGCGAGAAACGCATGTGGGTGCCACCAAATTTGGGTGGCCATGCGATGCAGTTCTCAAAGAACTCAGCATCGCGGATTCTTCGCATCCTTCTTCTTCTTAAAGCACCATGTTGCCTCATCTGCTTGACATTCCGCAGTGGCTTGTAGACCTGTTTTTGTTCCACCTCTTCTATGGTTTCGACGCTCGGCGGTGGAGGATAGGGTCGGGTAGGAACAGGTGTAGGAATAAGCTGCGGAGGAAGCTCCGGTGGTGTTGTCTGAGCACCTGGCTTTGGAGCTGGCGGTGAGGACTCGGTGGTAGGTAGGATCGGTGAGGAAGACGTCTGCTGTTGCTGATCGAATCGATCAGTCAAAAGACTGATTTGCCTTGTCAGATTTGCTAGGGCGGTGGCTATGCTAGCGTTGGTGGAATCGATGTCATTAAAGCGCGCATCTAGTATAGCAGACTGCTCAGGTGAGAATGCCGTATCCATAGCTGGTGAGTCGGATGTAAGGAATAAGGAAGACGATTTGCCTAGCAAAAGGATCGTCTAGATGTCGGTATTGAATGCCTGATAGCAGGATTCAGGGGGCCTGCGCTGGAGGCACTGGTGATGAGCGGAAAAGGACTAGGAAGATTCAGCTCCCGATTTCTGGATCGTTATGCCGTTGCTACCATGTTGTCACGTGATATAGACATGCATCTACTAGTGGTAGTAGAATGTATGGGGTGTTGCTAATAAGCAGTGGTATTTGGTTGATAATATAGAAGATGTCGTTCTGCAGGTGCGCAGAATCCTGATTATCTACTAGGTGCAAGCGCCGGGTATGCCCTAGCCCTATGTCTTGGCAACAACCACCAAACATGCGACAGGTCCATGACACCTTTAAAATTAAAGGCTTAGAGTAGAGTAAGATAATATCTATATAAAATTCTATCTATAAAGGTATATAGGAGCTTATAAATAGACTATAAATAAACTTATTAGAATTAATTATTAATATAGATATATAATAATAAAGGATTTAATAGCTAAAGTTATAAATAAGAGAGCTTTAAGCTATAGTAGCTAAGTAAACTATTAAAGAAATATTATAAAATTTTAATAGTAGGCTAAGTAAGAGCTATATAAATAAATTAAATAAACCTTTAATAAAAGAAACTTTATTTAATAGTTTTAGTAATATATTTATACTAGTACTAAAAATAATTCGCCTTAAAAAAATATATCTATATTATAGAGTATTAGAAGGGAAATATATCTATTAGTTTACTAATACTAAAATTAAGTTTCTTTTAAGTTATAAGTATTTTATTATTAATAGAAATAAGATCTTTTATTATATATAATTACTTAAAAGTAATATACTATTATAGTAGTAAAGTTAATTTAAGTTAAAAAATATTAAAAAATATATCTTTAAATATTTCTATAATTTTCTATTAGACTTAGTAGTAAATTTAATAAATTATAAACTTTTTATATATAAGCGCTAGAATAGTATAAAGTAAAATAAGAAATAAAAGATTTTTATTTTTAAGATTTATTTAAAAGAGTTAGAAACTTACTTAGAGCTTCTACTAAAGATCTTTAAGATAAGTATATTCTTTAGTAAGCTATACTTAGATATAAAAGATAAGATTTTAAGTATTAATAATATACTAATTATATAAAAGAATATCTTAACTTTTATAATTATATAAGAGAGGACCTTTAAATAATTTTAGTAGAGATTTACTAAGCTTAATTATAAAGATAAATTTTTAGAGGAGCGTATCTTAAAATACTTTAGTAATAATAATAGAGAGTTATTATTAAAATACTTTAAAAAAAATAAAGATAAAGATAAAGATAAGGATTATTAGAAACCTAAATTTACTATAAATACTATAAATAAGTTAGATAATAAGGCTAATATCTACTTTATATATAAAGAAAAGAGGTATTAAAAGAAGAACTATTTATAGAGAGATAATTTAAATTTTACCTTAATTAATTTAGTATAGTTAAAAAATAATAATATTTTATTATTAAAGTAATAATAAGGTAAGAAGAAGAAAGATTAATAAAAGCTCTTAATCCTTTATATTTTAAAAGCTAAGTAATAGCTTAGGATATATCTTATCTCTTTAAAGAGTTAATTAATTTTAGAGCTAAGATTAATCTAGTTACTTAGTAATTTATAATATAATATAATTTATAGCTAAAATATATAGTCTTATTAATATTAATATAGTTAAGTAGATAAGGTATTTATTATTATAAAGTATATTAACTAAGTTATAAAGCTATTAATAACTAAGGCTAAGAAAAAGAGTATAGCTCTTTATTTTATATTATTAATTAAAAGGGTTCTAATTTAATTATTAGAATACTTATACTTTATAAGTTAAGTATTATAATAAATATATTAATATATTAATAATAGTACTAAGTTAATACTAAATAGCTATAGATTAATAAGCTAGCTAAGTTTATATAAATTTTATAATAAAAATAAAAAATATTTACTATAATTTATACTTATACTATAATAGTAGAGTAATCTTAGATTAATAAATCTAGTATATTAAATATTCTTTATAAATTATAAGAGTTTAAAGATATCTTTTTAAATAAGAAAATAAAGATCTTATTTAAATAAAAATAAAGAGATTATATTATTAAGTTAAATAGTAGGGAGCTATTATATAGTCCTCTTAATAACTTATTAAGGGTAAAGTTAATAGAGCTATATTACTACCTTAATAATACTTTAATAAAGGGATAAATAAAATATTCTATTTTACTTATAAAAATACCTATCCTTTTTATACTAAAAAAGAATAAAGAGTTATATCTTTATATAGATTATTAAGAATTAAATATAGTAACTATAAAAAATAGGTACTTATTACTTTTTATTACTAAGATATTAGACTATTTATATAGTATTAAGAGGTTCTTAAAGTTAGACTTAAAGGATATATATTACTATATTTATATTAAGTATAGTAATAAATAGAAAACTATATTTTATATATATTATAATTACTTTAAATATTTATTTATATTATTTAAGCTTATAAATACCCTTACTACTTTTTAAGTATATATTAATTAGGCCTTAGCTAGGCTAGTAGATATAATATATATAATATATTTAAATAATATACTAGTCTTTTTAGAAGAGTTAGTAGACTATTAATAATATATTAAATAAGTATTATAATAACTTTAATAATATTAATTATATATAAACTTAAAGAAGTATATATTTAATACTACTTAAATTAAATTTTTAGAATTTATTATATTAATTATAGGTATAGAAATAGATCTATATAAGATTACTATTATTAAAGAATAGCTAAAACTAAAGACTTATTAAGAAATCTAGATCTTTTTAAAATTTATAAATTTTTATTATTATTTTATTTATTATTATCTTATTATTATTGTGCTTCTTACTAGCCTTTTAAAAGATAATAAAAAGAGTAGGAAGATAAGACTATTTAAATAGCTTAATAATATAAAGTAAGTATTTTAATAGTTATATTAAAAATTTATAAAAGTATTATTACTATAATATTTTAATCTAGTATAAAAAATTAGGGTTAAAACTAATATATTAGCCTTTACTATTACTAGTATTTTATCTTAATCTAATAATATAAGCTATTAGTAGCCTATAGCCTTCTAATTATATAAAATAATATTAGTAAAATAAAATTATAAAATATATAACTAAAAACTATTAGTAATAATAAATATCTTTAAATAATAATATTATTATCTAAAGAAAAACTTATACTTAATTAAAGTACTAATAGATTATAATAACTTATAAGGGTTTATAAAGCTAAAAGAGCTAATATTATAATAAATATACTAAATATTTAAGCTTATAATATATAACTTTAAGATAATATATTATATAAAAAAAACTAATTTTATTAATCCTCTATTAAGAAGGCTTAATTATAAAGGTGTCTTTTCCTATAATATAACTCTCCTATTAATATTATAAAATAAATTATTACTATAATTAAAGGAAGAGTATAAGTTATATATATATACTAATAATAATATATTATAAATAGCTTTCCTAGTTATAGGTATTTAAATAGTAATATTAAAAAAGATTATAAAGAAGCTTATTAAGAGCTCTTATAAAAAGTCTTAGAAACTACTAAAATAAGTTATCTATAAGCTATAAGACCTTAATAAATAGATTATAAAGTTTTAAAAGAGTAAAGATACTATTATAGTATAGTATTATATAGCTTATATAAATTAGTCTTTTAATAAAAAAGACCTTTTTAAGTATAAAGAGTAACTATATATATTAAAGGATAATATTTTTTAGTAAGAGCTAATTAATAGATACTATAATAATCCCTTAGTAAAATATTTTAATATTATAAAAATATTAGAGCTCTTATAGTATAAATATTATTAGGCTAATATTATAAAGTAAATATAAAGCTATATTAAGACTTATAATCCTTACTTTTACTAAAAAGGCTATAGTAAGAGTTAACTATAGATTTTATAATAGAATTACCTTTAAGTAAATATAGTAGTATTATCTATAATTTTATTTTAATAATAGTTAATAAATTTATAAAAATAATTTATTATCTTTTTATTAAGAAAATAATTATAGCTAAAGAACTAGTAGAGCTTTTCTTTTTTAAAATATCTTATTAGTTTAATATGCTAGTAAGTATAATAAATAATTAAAATACTCTATTTACTAATACTTTCTAATTAAGTATTTACTATTATATTATAATTAAGTACTATATAAGTACTACCTTTTATCTATAAATAAATAGTTAAATAGAAAGGTAAAACTAAATATTAAAATACTTTTTATATATATTTATAAATTTAGAGTAGACTAAATAAGCTAAGTTATTACTTATTATTAAATTTATATATAATAATAGCCTTTATAGTAGTATTAGCTACTTACTATTCTATATAATATATAGTTACTACCCTAAGATTTATTAAAAAGCTAGGAATAACTCTTTAGAAAAGAAAGTACTTATAGTAAAGAAATATATAAAATAGTTATAAAATTATTAAAAAAAAATAAAAGCCTACTAATAATATATTATTAAAATATAAATAAAGTACTATAATAAAAACTACTTATAAAAAGAATATAAAATAAGTAAATTAGTAATATTATTAATTAAAAACCTTAAATAAAAATAACTTAGTAAGAAGTTATCTTATTAGTTTATTAACTTATTTAAAATAAAGAATAAGGTTAGAGTATAAATATACTACTTAATATTATCTATAAATTATTAAATCTATAATACTTTTTATATATTATTACTTAAGCTATATTAGCTATATAATAATATAGAGTTAGTAGAATTTATATAGCCCCCTAAACTTATTAATAATAAGAAATAGTAGGAGGTAGAAGAAATTATTAATAAAATATAAAATAAAGAAGATATTTAATATAAGATTAAGTAGACTAAATAAAGTAATATCTATAATTAATAAGTATTAAAAGTAGAGCTTAATATTATACTAATATTAAAGCGTGTTTATAATAAGTAGGTATAGTAATAATAAAAATTAAAAAAGAAGTTAACTTAAATTATATAATATATTAAGCTATTTAATATAATAGAACTATATTACTGTTATACTTAGTTAGAATAAGGAGATAATTATAGAAATTTAGTAAAGATAAGTAGTTATATATTTAATAGTATTATAGAGGTAAGGAAATAATATTACTATTTATTAAGATATAAGTACTATATACCTACTATAAGTTATTAAAGAATTAAAAAATTAAAGGATTAATAATACTAAAAAAGTATTTAAAGGATTTATATATTATAGCTAATATATTATATTATAGCTAATATATTAGTATTATATCTATAGTAAGTAAGTAGTAAGTTTTAGCTATAAAGATATCTAATACTATAGAAAAAAGACTCTTATTATTAGAAAGATAGCTTTAAGATATAAGTATTACTAATACTAAATACTAATATTAAATACTAAAAAAAATTAAATAAAAAAATATAATTAGGCCTATATAGAAGTAGTTAATATATATAATAATTATATAGAATTAACTTACTATTAAGGCTCCTTTTATTCTTTTTCTTCTCTTCTTCTTTTTTTTTATTTATTCTTTCTTTCTTCTTCCTTCTTACCTCCTCCCTCTTCTCTAAAGTATAATCTCTAGGGATTTAATTATATTAATATTAGATTATATATAGTANTTATAGGAATCTTATTATTAGACTTCCTTAATATAATTTAATAAGCTTTTAAGAGGTAGTATACCTTATAAGTCTTAATATCTATAATAACTAGTAATTATTAGAGTAGCTTAGTATTAGTAGTTAACTACTATAAGTATTATATTAATACTATACTAGTGTAGATAAGTAGAATATATTATATTACTCTACTTTATTTTAATAAGCTTAAAGGGCATATGCCTTATAATAGTAGGATCTTTAGTAATTAATTCTTTAATATAAATTAATATCTACTACTACTATTTTATATCTTTAAGTAATTCTTAGTAATTTTATTATATAGTATTAATAAAGTATAATAAGCTTATATTATAGTTTTAATTACTTTAACCTTTTGTCACGTGATATAGACATGCATCTACTAGTGGTAGTAGAATGTATGGGGTGTTGCTAATAAGCAGTGGTATTTGGTTGATAATATAGAAGATGTCGTTCTGCAGGTGCGCAGAATCCTGATTATCTACTAGGTGCAAGCGCCGGGTATGCCCTAGCCCTATGTCTTGGCAACAACCACCAAACATGCGACAGGTCCATGACAATTGCCCCACAAAAAGAAAGAAAAGCGATGCCCTCATCGCTCATACGCGATCAATTGCATTGCGCATATTCCATACCCATTCTATCAACCAATAGGAAGCTCCATAGCCCGTGGTGGTGACAGGGTGTTGATGATTGAGCAGGTGCGGAGTTCCAGGATTGCCAAGAATTCTTCTCCAGAAGTCAGGATTGGGCGACAGCGATGTATGCGACAAGGATGATGGAAATCACTTGTGAATAGTGCCATCGGTCGATCGGATGAGGCAAGGCAAGCGACGAGCGAAGGCCAATTGAATAGAAAGTGAAGAATGAGCGACTGCAGTCGGAATGTTGAAAAGTTGAAAAAGTCAAAAAAGTGCTGAAGATTTGCAAGCATCAAAAATGTCGAAATCGACAAAGGAAAATGGTGGCGTCCGCCCGCATGGGACTAGGCCGGATTTGGTAAAGCGTCGATGAGCTTTTGCCTGTGATTCAGCATGGTAGTATACCATACATCTAGTTCCTCGTCGCGCGAGAAACGCATGTGGGTGCCACCAAATTTGGGTGGCCATGCGATGCAGTTCTCAAAGAACTCAGCATCGCGGATTCTTCGCATCCTTCTTCTTCTTAAAGCACCATGTTGCCTCATCTGCTTGACATTCCGCAGTGGCTTGTAGACCTGTTTTTGTTCCACCTCTTCTATGGTTTCGACGCTCGGCGGTGGAGGATAGGGTCGGGTAGGAACAGGTGTAGGAATAAGCTGCGGAGGAAGCTCCGGTGGTGTTGTCTGAGCACCTGGCTTTGGAGCTGGCGGTGAGGACTCGGTGGTAGGTAGGATCGGTGAGGAAGACGTCTGCTGTTGCTGATCGAATCGATCAGTCAAAAGACTGATTTGCCTTGTCAGATTTGCTAGGGCGGTGGCTATGCTAGCGTTGGTGGAATCGATGTCATTAAAGCGCGCATCTAGTATAGCAGACTGCTCAGGTGAGAATGCCGTATCCATAGCTGGTGAGTCGGATGTAAGGAATAAGGAAGACGATTTGCCTAGCAAAAGGATCGTCTAGATGTCGGTATTGAATGCCTGATAGCAGGATTCAGGGGGCCTGCGCTGGAGGCACTGGTGATGAGCGGAAAAGGACTAGGAAGATTCAGCTCCCGATTTCTGGATCGTTATGCCGTTGCTACCATGTTGTCACGTGATATAGACATGCATCTACTAGTGGTAGTAGAATGTATGGGGTGTTGCTAATAAGCAGTGGTATTTGGTTGATAATATAGAAGATGTCGTTCTGCAGGTGCGCAGAATCCTGATTATCTACTAGGTGCAAGCGCCGGGTATGCCCTAGCCCTATGTCTTGGCAACAACCACCAAACATGCGACAGGTCCATGACACCTTTAAAATTAAAGGCTTAGAGTAGAGTAAGATAATATCTATATAAAATTCTATCTATAAAGGTATATAGGAGCTTATAAATAGACTATAAATAAACTTATTAGAATTAATTATTAATATAGATATATAATAATAAAGGATTTAATAGCTAAAGTTATAAATAAGAGAGCTTTAAGCTATAGTAGCTAAGTAAACTATTAAAGAAATATTATAAAATTTTAATAGTAGGCTAAGTAAGAGCTATATAAATAAATTAAATAAACCTTTAATAAAAGAAACTTTATTTAATAGTTTTAGTAATATATTTATACTAGTACTAAAAATAATTCGCCTTAAAAAAATATATCTATATTATAGAGTATTAGAAGGGAAATATATCTATTAGTTTACTAATACTAAAATTAAGTTTCTTTTAAGTTATAAGTATTTTATTATTAATAGAAATAAGATCTTTTATTATATATAATTACTTAAAAGTAATATACTATTATAGTAGTAAAGTTAATTTAAGTTAAAAAATATTAAAAAATATATCTTTAAATATTTCTATAATTTTCTATTAGACTTAGTAGTAAATTTAATAAATTATAAACTTTTTATATATAAGCGCTAGAATAGTATAAAGTAAAATAAGAAATAAAAGATTTTTATTTTTAAGATTTATTTAAAAGAGTTAGAAACTTACTTAGAGCTTCTACTAAAGATCTTTAAGATAAGTATATTCTTTAGTAAGCTATACTTAGATATAAAAGATAAGATTTTAAGTATTAATAATATACTAATTATATAAAAGAATATCTTAACTTTTATAATTATATAAGAGAGGACCTTTAAATAATTTTAGTAGAGATTTACTAAGCTTAATTATAAAGATAAATTTTTAGAGGAGCGTATCTTAAAATACTTTAGTAATAATAATAGAGAGTTATTATTAAAATACTTTAAAAAAAATAAAGATAAAGATAAAGATAAGGATTATTAGAAACCTAAATTTACTATAAATACTATAAATAAGTTAGATAATAAGGCTAATATCTACTTTATATATAAAGAAAAGAGGTATTAAAAGAAGAACTATTTATAGAGAGATAATTTAAATTTTACCTTAATTAATTTAGTATAGTTAAAAAATAATAATATTTTATTATTAAAGTAATAATAAGGTAAGAAGAAGAAAGATTAATAAAAGCTCTTAATCCTTTATATTTTAAAAGCTAAGTAATAGCTTAGGATATATCTTATCTCTTTAAAGAGTTAATTAATTTTAGAGCTAAGATTAATCTAGTTACTTAGTAATTTATAATATAATATAATTTATAGCTAAAATATATAGTCTTATTAATATTAATATAGTTAAGTAGATAAGGTATTTATTATTATAAAGTATATTAACTAAGTTATAAAGCTATTAATAACTAAGGCTAAGAAAAAGAGTATAGCTCTTTATTTTATATTATTAATTAAAAGGGTTCTAATTTAATTATTAGAATACTTATACTTTATAAGTTAAGTATTATAATAAATATATTAATATATTAATAATAGTACTAAGTTAATACTAAATAGCTATAGATTAATAAGCTAGCTAAGTTTATATAAATTTTATAATAAAAATAAAAAATATTTACTATAATTTATACTTATACTATAATAGTAGAGTAATCTTAGATTAATAAATCTAGTATATTAAATATTCTTTATAAATTATAAGAGTTTAAAGATATCTTTTTAAATAAGAAAATAAAGATCTTATTTAAATAAAAATAAAGAGATTATATTATTAAGTTAAATAGTAGGGAGCTATTATATAGTCCTCTTAATAACTTATTAAGGGTAAAGTTAATAGAGCTATATTACTACCTTAATAATACTTTAATAAAGGGATAAATAAAATATTCTATTTTACTTATAAAAATACCTATCCTTTTTATACTAAAAAAGAATAAAGAGTTATATCTTTATATAGATTATTAAGAATTAAATATAGTAACTATAAAAAATAGGTACTTATTACTTTTTATTACTAAGATATTAGACTATTTATATAGTATTAAGAGGTTCTTAAAGTTAGACTTAAAGGATATATATTACTATATTTATATTAAGTATAGTAATAAATAGAAAACTATATTTTATATATATTATAATTACTTTAAATATTTATTTATATTATTTAAGCTTATAAATACCCTTACTACTTTTTAAGTATATATTAATTAGGCCTTAGCTAGGCTAGTAGATATAATATATATAATATATTTAAATAATATACTAGTCTTTTTAGAAGAGTTAGTAGACTATTAATAATATATTAAATAAGTATTATAATAACTTTAATAATATTAATTATATATAAACTTAAAGAAGTATATATTTAATACTACTTAAATTAAATTTTTAGAATTTATTATATTAATTATAGGTATAGAAATAGATCTATATAAGATTACTATTATTAAAGAATAGCTAAAACTAAAGACTTATTAAGAAATCTAGATCTTTTTAAAATTTATAAATTTTTATTATTATTTTATTTATTATTATCTTATTATTATTGTGCTTCTTACTAGCCTTTTAAAAGATAATAAAAAGAGTAGGAAGATAAGACTATTTAAATAGCTTAATAATATAAAGTAAGTATTTTAATAGTTATATTAAAAATTTATAAAAGTATTATTACTATAATATTTTAATCTAGTATAAAAAATTAGGGTTAAAACTAATATATTAGCCTTTACTATTACTAGTATTTTATCTTAATCTAATAATATAAGCTATTAGTAGCCTATAGCCTTCTAATTATATAAAATAATATTAGTAAAATAAAATTATAAAATATATAACTAAAAACTATTAGTAATAATAAATATCTTTAAATAATAATATTATTATCTAAAGAAAAACTTATACTTAATTAAAGTACTAATAGATTATAATAACTTATAAGGGTTTATAAAGCTAAAAGAGCTAATATTATAATAAATATACTAAATATTTAAGCTTATAATATATAACTTTAAGATAATATATTATATAAAAAAAACTAATTTTATTAATCCTCTATTAAGAAGGCTTAATTATAAAGGTGTCTTTTCCTATAATATAACTCTCCTATTAATATTATAAAATAAATTATTACTATAATTAAAGGAAGAGTATAAGTTATATATATATACTAATAATAATATATTATAAATAGCTTTCCTAGTTATAGGTATTTAAATAGTAATATTAAAAAAGATTATAAAGAAGCTTATTAAGAGCTCTTATAAAAAGTCTTAGAAACTACTAAAATAAGTTATCTATAAGCTATAAGACCTTAATAAATAGATTATAAAGTTTTAAAAGAGTAAAGATACTATTATAGTATAGTATTATATAGCTTATATAAATTAGTCTTTTAATAAAAAAGACCTTTTTAAGTATAAAGAGTAACTATATATATTAAAGGATAATATTTTTTAGTAAGAGCTAATTAATAGATACTATAATAATCCCTTAGTAAAATATTTTAATATTATAAAAATATTAGAGCTCTTATAGTATAAATATTATTAGGCTAATATTATAAAGTAAATATAAAGCTATATTAAGACTTATAATCCTTACTTTTACTAAAAAGGCTATAGTAAGAGTTAACTATAGATTTTATAATAGAATTACCTTTAAGTAAATATAGTAGTATTATCTATAATTTTATTTTAATAATAGTTAATAAATTTATAAAAATAATTTATTATCTTTTTATTAAGAAAATAATTATAGCTAAAGAACTAGTAGAGCTTTTCTTTTTTAAAATATCTTATTAGTTTAATATGCTAGTAAGTATAATAAATAATTAAAATACTCTATTTACTAATACTTTCTAATTAAGTATTTACTATTATATTATAATTAAGTACTATATAAGTACTACCTTTTATCTATAAATAAATAGTTAAATAGAAAGGTAAAACTAAATATTAAAATACTTTTTATATATATTTATAAATTTAGAGTAGACTAAATAAGCTAAGTTATTACTTATTATTAAATTTATATATAATAATAGCCTTTATAGTAGTATTAGCTACTTACTATTCTATATAATATATAGTTACTACCCTAAGATTTATTAAAAAGCTAGGAATAACTCTTTAGAAAAGAAAGTACTTATAGTAAAGAAATATATAAAATAGTTATAAAATTATTAAAAAAAAATAAAAGCCTACTAATAATATATTATTAAAATATAAATAAAGTACTATAATAAAAACTACTTATAAAAAGAATATAAAATAAGTAAATTAGTAATATTATTAATTAAAAACCTTAAATAAAAATAACTTAGTAAGAAGTTATCTTATTAGTTTATTAACTTATTTAAAATAAAGAATAAGGTTAGAGTATAAATATACTACTTAATATTATCTATAAATTATTAAATCTATAATACTTTTTATATATTATTACTTAAGCTATATTAGCTATATAATAATATAGAGTTAGTAGAATTTATATAGCCCCCTAAACTTATTAATAATAAGAAATAGTAGGAGGTAGAAGAAATTATTAATAAAATATAAAATAAAGAAGATATTTAATATAAGATTAAGTAGACTAAATAAAGTAATATCTATAATTAATAAGTATTAAAAGTAGAGCTTAATATTATACTAATATTAAAGCGTGTTTATAATAAGTAGGTATAGTAATAATAAAAATTAAAAAAGAAGTTAACTTAAATTATATAATATATTAAGCTATTTAATATAATAGAACTATATTACTGTTATACTTAGTTAGAATAAGGAGATAATTATAGAAATTTAGTAAAGATAAGTAGTTATATATTTAATAGTATTATAGAGGTAAGGAAATAATATTACTATTTATTAAGATATAAGTACTATATACCTACTATAAGTTATTAAAGAATTAAAAAATTAAAGGATTAATAATACTAAAAAAGTATTTAAAGGATTTATATATTATAGCTAATATATTATATTATAGCTAATATATTAGTATTATATCTATAGTAAGTAAGTAGTAAGTTTTAGCTATAAAGATATCTAATACTATAGAAAAAAGACTCTTATTATTAGAAAGATAGCTTTAAGATATAAGTATTACTAATACTAAATACTAATATTAAATACTAAAAAAAATTAAATAAAAAAATATAATTAGGCCTATATAGAAGTAGTTAATATATATAATAATTATATAGAATTAACTTACTATTAAGGCTCCTTTTATTCTTTTTCTTCTCTTCTTCTTTTTTTTTATTTATTCTTTCTTTCTTCTTCCTTCTTACCTCCTCCCTCTTCTCTAAAGTATAATCTCTAGGGATTTAATTATATTAATATTAGATTATATATAGTATATATAAGGTATAATAATATACTTAGACTTTTATCTCTTTCTTTTTTTTTTTTTTTTTACTTTTTCTTTCTTCTCTTCTCCTCTATCTTTATTTTTTCTTTATCTCTTTCTCCTTCCTCTTACTCCTCTAACTCTCTTTATAGAAAGTTAGCAGCGAGTATAGTATAAGTATATAAATAAATAAAATAAATAAATAAAAATATTATAAATAAGAAATATAAGAATAATTTAGCTTACCTTCTATATTAAATTAATATAGTAATATAAAATAGAAATATTACTTATTAATATCTTTATTTTTTTTAATAGTAATATTAACTTCTAGGCTTACTATCTATCTTATATCCTTAGAGTTAAAGACTTATTTTTATATTATTAAGAGACCTTTTTATAAAAGCTCTTAATATATAAAGCTACTTTAAGTAATATAGAGGGGGTTAGGACTATAATAGCTAGCATTACTATCTTCTTAATAAAAGAGAGTAGGATCTAAATCTATTAATAAGTTATAACTATTAATTATAACTATAACTTATCTTATAATAAAATTATAAGCCTTAATAAATTTATTTATATTATAAATAAAATAGTTGTTATAATACTCTATGTTATATAGCTAAATAATTATAATCTCTATGAATTAGTAGGGTTACATGCCTTTTATTATAGTTAAGTAGGATTATAGGCTTATTCTATAATAGAATAGTAGTAATAATAGGGGTTTAATCCTATTTAAGTCCTACTATTTTCTAAGGCCTATGTAACTAGATAGCTAATTTAGGTTAGACTATCATAGATTATTCCTACTATAGTTAATAGCCTAGCTTATAGGGTTATTACCTAAGGGTACTTATATAAATAGGTTGGACCTACCTAGTATAAGAGCGCGCATTCTATTCTCTTTAGGGGGGGCAGATATTATAATACTCTATATTATATAGCTAAATAATCACGATCTCTATGAATTAATAGAGTCACATGCCTTTTATTATAGTTAAGTAGGATTGTAGGCTTATTCCATAATAATAATACTATTAACTAAATATAGATCTTAAGTATTTAAAGATAATTTATATATAAAAGGTCTACTACTAACTATTAGTAATAGTAAGTATATATATAGTATATAATATATAAAGAACTTACTAATATAATAAAAAATAATTTTAAAATTATTAATATTAGTCTAAAGTAGTATAATACCTTAATATAGAAGATACTTATAATAGTATATTTATTACTAAAGAAAATAAAATAAGATAGAATTAATATTAATAATATATTTACTATAATTATATTATATAGTAGATAATATTAAGATAGATTCTTATATAAAAGACTCTTTTCCTTTTTTTTCCTATTAGATTTTAAAGGTTTTTAATAAGCTCTATTATTATAATTATAATAGTTAAATAGGATTTACAAGTTTCTACCTAAGATACAAATCTAATATATAAGATAAACATAAAGAAGAAAAGAAAAGAAGAAGAAAAGAAGGTATTAAATACCCTTAGTAAGTACTAGGTAGCTGAAGTAAATACTAGGTAATTAAAGTAAAAAGAACTTAAGAGATTTAAAAGAAAAGTTTTTTAAGAATTATAATAGTACCCCTCCTCTATTATTTATATTTTTAAATAAATACTTAGCTCTACTATTTCTACTTCTCTAACTTAAATAAGCTATTATTATTATTAATAGAATTAACTTTAAAGTTACTTAATTACTAGAAATCTTTAGGATTTTCTTCAAAAGTAGTCTAAGTCTAGTAGCTTAAATAATTAAAGTACTTAAAAAAATAAGTATTTAAAATAGTAATAGCTCTTAAAATATCCTTAAAGGATTTCTATATTATTTTATTAAAACCTTCCTATAGGATATAAAATTCTAGATTTAAGTACTTAACTTAGAAGTTAAAGATAGCTATTATAAACTAAATCTTATACCCTTAAATATTAATAATAAGGTATAATATAAGGAGTAGCTACCTAAGAAGAAAGTTATTAATAATAGATTATAAAAGGCTAGTATAAAAAATATTATAGTAAGACTAGCTACTAAAGAGCTTTAAGTAATATATATAAGAGCTAATAACCTTTATAATAAGAAAAAAGCCTTTAAATTTATTTAAGAGCTTCTTTATAAGTTACTAAGTTTAAAGATTTTAAGTATTAAGCTAAACTAAATCTTTAATAATATACTTAAGTATAGGCTAGTAATACTTATTAATAAATTCTTTTTAACTAGCTTAAGTAAGCTTTATTTATTTTTATAAAACTTTATTAATCTAATCTATTTTCTTAATAAAGAGGTTAGCTTAAAGTTAATCTTAAATCTCTTTTCTATTTATTAAGTTAGCTTAATAAGACTTTAGCTTAAAACTTATCTAAGAGTATTACCTTAAGTTAATAAAAAAGAAGGTATATTAAGTTATCTCTAAGAAGTAATTATTAGTAGTAAACTTAGCTAAAGATAGCTATTTAGCCTAGTTATCTTAAAAAAAGTTAATAAAGATTTAAAGATATTATTTTATAGTAGTATTAGTATTCTCTATTTAATTATTAATTTAAGGGTAGAAAGTTATTAAGAGATTTATTTTAATATCTAACTATAAGTAAAGCTTATATTAGAAGTAGCTTTTAAATTAAGTACTTTAATTAGTAATAATAAAGAATAAAAGCTTATAATCTTTCTAAATAAAGATATAATAAGCTAAAGTAGTATCTTTAATAGTAATAATATTTATAAAAATATACTTAATCTACTTAATAAAGTAGTTAATAACTACTAAGATATTAAAGTACTCTTAATTATAATAATTTAAGCTTTTAAATAAAATAATAATAAAATTTATTAAAATATATAACTAATAGTAGTCTAATATCTCTAAAGGTTTTAAGATATTATAGTAATATTCTCTAAAGACCTTTATATAAGAGTATAGGTAATAGTTATATATAAATTATTTTATATTAATAAAGAGGCCTAGCTAGTAATAATAATAAGTTAAGATCTTATATATCTTTATTTATTTAGGGTAGCCTATACTAAAGATATTATAGACTTTTTAAATTAAGTAAAGTTATAGCTTATTACTATCTAAAATAAAGAGTTAATTTTAAAAGAAGATATAACTCTTATAAGTCTTATATTTAATTAAAAGGAAACCCTTTATCTTATAGTTCTTAGAGGTAAGTATAATAAAAATTCTTTAAATTTATTTATTTTAAGTATAAGCTATATTAATAGTATTATCTATATTAAGGATTATCTTATTAGGTTTTAAGCTAATTATAAAGGTAAAGAACTCCTTTAATAGAGCTTCTTTAATAATTATAAGGGCTAGCATAGCCTAAGGTAAATTATTAAAGAGATTTTCTAACTTTAAGATAATCTACTATTAATATTTATAGTATTTATCCCTTTTTCTTTTAAAAAAGTCTTTTAACTAATAGATTAGGATATTAACTTATTTATTAAGCCTTTTAAGATAGTAAGTAATTTTAAAGTTAAATTAAAAAAAGAACTTTAACTAATATACTTAATAATAACTTAAGAGTTTTATAGTTATAAAATACTCTAAATTCTTATAATTTAATAGTATTATAACTAGCTTTTTAGTACCTTCTAACTTTAAATACTAAATTTTAAAGACTTAAATAATAGCTAGGAGCTCTTTATTATAAATCTTATAATTATATTTTATTAGAACTATTTTTATTAAAAAGTATATTATAGGCTAAAGCTATCCTTTATTATTATATTAAGATATTACTCTAGTAGTAATATAGTTAGAGGTATTTATCTTAATAATAATCTCCTTCTTAAAATTAAAATATAATAGGATTAAAATAAAAATAAAGACTTACTTAAAACTATTAAAAGTAACCTAGTATTTAGAATTCTAATTAAAAATATAATTCTTTTTAATAAATTAAATTAGTAAGCTAGTTATTATAGAGAATCCTTAAATAAACTATTAATAAAAGTTAGTAAACCTTAGAAAACTTTAAATATTTTTAATATTCTTTAGAGAAGCTTACTCTAAAACTACTAAGAGCTTTTTTAAGTCTATTTAGATTCCTTTAATAATAATAATTAGCCTAAGATATTTAACTTTAGTAATAGAAAAAATATATTTATTAATATCTATTTAAAAACTTATTTTATAAAGTTATTTTAAGACTTTTTATATATACTTTTTATACTTAGCCTTAGAATTATTATAGATTAAGATATTATTAATATAAGTAGTATAAAAATTATTAAGATACTTATAAAGTATATTATTAATATATTATTAAAAAATTAAGAGAGTATTAGCTAGTTTAAATAATATAATAAAAAATTTATAAAGGCTATAGTAGATTTAGAATACTATTTTCTATTTCTCTCTTACTATTATTTATAGCTTATTAAAGGCAGTAATAATATTAAGCTTAGAATAAATCTTAATATAATAAATTTAAATAAGAATCTCTTAAATTAAAGGTAATAAATAATAATTCTTTATAATAATAATATTTAAGGCTTAATAATTAATATAGAAGTATAGCTTACTACTTAGCTTATAAATAAAGAGAATAAATAAAATAATAAAGAAGAAGCTAGGCTTAATAAACCTCTTAATAAGATTTTTATTAAGGAATTTCTTAAGAACCTTAAGCTTATCTTAAAATATATTATAAAAAGGTTTATAACTAGGCTCTTTACTTAGCTAAAGCTTAATCTTATAGTTATTTAAATAATAAAGGAGTAGCTTATTAACTTTACTTTAAAAAAAATACTTAAGAAGTTATAGTATTTAGAGGGAAGAATTATTACTAAATTAATATAATTTTTTAGGGCTAAGACCTTCTTAAGATTTTATATAGTAGCTAAAAAGAGCTCTACTCTAAGCTATTTAATAATAAGAATAAAGAAGATAGTACTAATAAGTTAAATTTTAATAAAAGAATAGAATATCTTAAATATAAAAAGTAGCTTAAAGGATTTAGAAGTTTTAAAGACTACTATAAACTTAAAGTCCTTAGAAGAGGATATTTTAAATAGTAATAATAACTCTAAAATAATTAAATTCTCTTTTAAATAAAGATAAATAGTAACTTAATACTTTTTAAGCTAAGAAAAGCCTAAAATAATAAGTTTATTAAATAAATAAGTTAGAAAAAAAGTTATTAAAATAATAAAATATCTAAAAAGAGAAATCTAAGCTTAAGTATATTAAGTTATAAGGCTAGTAATAATTAATTAACTATTAAAGCCTTCTAGCTACTAAAGGGTTTTAAGGTTAAAATAGGGGAAGAAATTAGCTTTTATATAAGTTATATTAAGAAAGTTAGTAGTAACATTAGTAATTAAGAGCTAGATTATTAAAATTTTATTATCTTTATATCTAAGAGTATACTTAAAAGTAAAGTAGTTATTAAAAATTCTTTTAAAAAGTAACTTTTTACTAGTTATAAAAAAATAAGCTAAAATCTAAATATAAAAGAGATATCTTAATATATAACTAAATATTAGGACTAAACTTTTCTCTATTTAGAAGAAGCTTTAAGGGTAGAGGTAAGATTAATAATATTAATATAAATATTATAATTAGCCTAAGTATATTTCTTCTTTTTATACTTCTTAATAATATAGCCTAGCTTACTATAATATAGGTAGAGGCTCTTTTTAATATAGAATTAATATTCTTTAAGAATAAATAAACCTCTAAGGCCTAAATAAAGATAAGAGTTTATTATAAAGAGGTCTATAACTATATTAGAGTTAGTATTAGAGATATAAACTATAAATATACTTCTAGTATAAATAATAGTAGTAGAGGTATAGAAGGAAGTAGAAACTATCTTAATTTAATAATAGTAGAAATCTAAGAGCTAATATTTATTAACTAAGATATTAAAGGTAAAGTTATTAATATTAATAAAAACTAAGTAGCTCTAAAATNTAAGTATTTTAATAGTTATATTAAAAATTTATAAAAGTATTATTACTATAATATTTTAATCTAGTATAAAAAATTAGGGTTAAAACTAATATATTAGCCTTTACTATTACTAGTATTTTATCTTAATCTAATAATATAAGCTATTAGTAGCCTATAGCCTTCTAATTATATAAAATAATATTAGTAAAATAAAATTATAAAATATATAACTAAAAACTATTAGTAATAATAAATATCTTTAAATAATAATATTATTATCTAAAGAAAAACTTATACTTAATTAAAGTACTAATAGATTATAATAACTTATAAGGGTTTATAAAGCTAAAAGAGCTAATATTATAATAAATATACTAAATATTTAAGCTTATAATATATAACTTTAAGATAATATATTATATAAAAAAAACTAATTTTATTAATCCTCTATTAAGAAGGCTTAATTATAAAGGTGTCTTTTCCTATAATATAACTCTCCTATTAATATTATAAAATAAATTATTACTATAATTAAAGGAAGAGTATAAGTTATATATATATACTAATAATAATATATTATAAATAGCTTTCCTAGTTATAGGTATTTAAATAGTAATATTAAAAAAGATTATAAAGAAGCTTATTAAGAGCTCTTATAAAAAGTCTTAGAAACTACTAAAATAAGTTATCTATAAGCTATAAGACCTTAATAAATAGATTATAAAGTTTTAAAAGAGTAAAGATACTATTATAGTATAGTATTATATAGCTTATATAAATTAGTCTTTTAATAAAAAAGACCTTTTTAAGTATAAAGAGTAACTATATATATTAAAGGATAATATTTTTTAGTAAGAGCTAATTAATAGATACTATAATAATCCCTTAGTAAAATATTTTAATATTATAAAAATATTAGAGCTCTTATAGTATAAATATTATTAGGCTAATATTATAAAGTAAATATAAAGCTATATTAAGACTTATAATCCTTACTTTTACTAAAAAGGCTATAGTAAGAGTTAACTATAGATTTTATAATAGAATTACCTTTAAGTAAATATAGTAGTATTATCTATAATTTTATTTTAATAATAGTTAATAAATTTATAAAAATAATTTATTATCTTTTTATTAAGAAAATAATTATAGCTAAAGAACTAGTAGAGCTTTTCTTTTTTAAAATATCTTATTAGTTTAATATGCTAGTAAGTATAATAAATAATTAAAATACTCTATTTACTAATACTTTCTAATTAAGTATTTACTATTATATTATAATTAAGTACTATATAAGTACTACCTTTTATCTATAAATAAATAGTTAAATAGAAAGGTAAAACTAAATATTAAAATACTTTTTATATATATTTATAAATTTAGAGTAGACTAAATAAGCTAAGTTATTACTTATTATTAAATTTATATATAATAATAGCCTTTATAGTAGTATTAGCTACTTACTATTCTATATAATATATAGTTACTACCCTAAGATTTATTAAAAAGCTAGGAATAACTCTTTAGAAAAGAAAGTACTTATAGTAAAGAAATATATAAAATAGTTATAAAATTATTAAAAAAAAATAAAAGCCTACTAATAATATATTATTAAAATATAAATAAAGTACTATAATAAAAACTACTTATAAAAAGAATATAAAATAAGTAAATTAGTAATATTATTAATTAAAAACCTTAAATAAAAATAACTTAGTAAGAAGTTATCTTATTAGTTTATTAACTTATTTAAAATAAAGAATAAGGTTAGAGTATAAATATACTACTTAATATTATCTATAAATTATTAAATCTATAATACTTTTTATATATTATTACTTAAGCTATATTAGCTATATAATAATATAGAGTTAGTAGAATTTATATAGCCCCCTAAACTTATTAATAATAAGAAATAGTAGGAGGTAGAAGAAATTATTAATAAAATATAAAATAAAGAAGATATTTAATATAAGATTAAGTAGACTAAATAAAGTAATATCTATAATTAATAAGTATTAAAAGTAGAGCTTAATATTATACTAATATTAAAGCGTGTTTATAATAAGTAGGTATAGTAATAATAAAAATTAAAAAAGAAGTTAACTTAAATTATATAATATATTAAGCTATTTAATATAATAGAACTATATTACTGTTATACTTAGTTAGAATAAGGAGATAATTATAGAAATTTAGTAAAGATAAGTAGTTATATATTTAATAGTATTATAGAGGTAAGGAAATAATATTACTATTTATTAAGATATAAGTACTATATACCTACTATAAGTTATTAAAGAATTAAAAAATTAAAGGATTAATAATACTAAAAAAGTATTTAAAGGATTTATATATTATAGCTAATATATTATATTATAGCTAATATATTAGTATTATATCTATAGTAAGTAAGTAGTAAGTTTTAGCTATAAAGATATCTAATACTATAGAAAAAAGACTCTTATTATTAGAAAGATAGCTTTAAGATATAAGTATTACTAATACTAAATACTAATATTAAATACTAAAAAAAATTAAATAAAAAAATATAATTAGGCCTATATAGAAGTAGTTAATATATATAATAATTATATAGAATTAACTTACTATTAAGGCTCCTTTTATTCTTTTTCTTCTCTTCTTCTTTTTTTTTATTTATTCTTTCTTTCTTCTTCCTTCTTACCTCCTCCCTCTTCTCTAAAGTATAATCTCTAGGGATTTAATTATATTAATATTAGATTATATATAGTATATATAAGGTATAATAATATACTTAGACTTTTATCTCTTTTTTTTTTTTTTTTTTTTTACTTTTTCTTTCTTCTCTTCTCCTCTATCTTTATTTTTTCTTTATCTCTTTCTCCTTCCTCTTACTCCTCTAACTCTCTTTATAGAAAGTTAGCAGCGAGTATAGTATAAGTATATAAATAAATAAAATAAATAAATAAAAATATTATAAATAAGAAATATAAGAATAATTTAGCTTACCTTCTATATTAAATTAATATAGTAATATAAAATAGAAATATTACTTATTAATATCTTTATTTTTTTTAATAGTAATATTAACTTCTAGGCTTACTATCTATCTTATATCCTTAGAGTTAAAGACTTATTTTTATATTATTAAGAGACCTTTTTATAAAAGCTCTTAATATATAAAGCTACTTTAAGTAATATAGAGGGGGTTAGGACTATAATAGCTAGCATTACTATCTTCTTAATAAAAGAGAGTAGGATCTAAATCTATTAATAAGTTATAACTATTAATTATAACTATAACTTATCTTATAATAAAATTATAAGCCTTAATAAATTTATTTATATTATAAATAAAATAGTTGTTATAATACTCTATGTTATATAGCTAAATAATTATAATCTCTATGAATTAGTAGGGTTACATGCCTTTTATTATAGTTAAGTAGGATTATAGGCTTATTCTATAATAGAATAGTAGTAATAATAGGGGTTTAATCCTATTTAAGTCCTACTATTTTCTAAGGCCTATGTAACTAGATAGCTAATTTAGGTTAGACTATCATAGATTATTCCTACTATAGTTAATAGCCTAGCTTATAGGGTTATTACCTAAGGGTACTTATATAAATAGGTTGGACCTACCTAGTATAAGAGCGCGCATTCTATTCTCTTTAGGGGGGGCAGATATTATAATACTCTATATTATATAGCTAAATAATCACGATCTCTATGAATTAATAGAGTCACATGCCTTTTATTATAGTTAAGTAGGATTGTAGGCTTATTCCATAATAATAATACTATTAACTAAATATAGATCTTAAGTATTTAAAGATAATTTATATATAAAAGGTCTACTACTAACTATTAGTAATAGTAAGTATATATATAGTATATAATATATAAAGAACTTACTAATATAATAAAAAATAATTTTAAAATTATTAATATTAGTCTAAAGTAGTATAATACCTTAATATAGAAGATACTTATAATAGTATATTTATTACTAAAGAAAATAAAATAAGATAGAATTAATATTAATAATATATTTACTATAATTATATTATATAGTAGATAATATTAAGATAGATTCTTATATAAAAGACTCTTTTCCTTTTTTTTCCTATTAGATTTTAAAGGTTTTTAATAAGCTCTATTATTATAATTATAATAGTTAAATAGGATTTACAAGTTTCTACCTAAGATACAAATCTAATATATAAGATAAACATAAAGAAGAAAAGAAAAGAAGAAGAAAAGAAGGTATTAAATACCCTTAGTAAGTACTAGGTAGCTGAAGTAAATACTAGGTAATTAAAGTAAAAAGAACTTAAGAGATTTAAAAGAAAAGTTTTTTAAGAATTATAATAGTACCCCTCCTCTATTATTTATATTTTTAAATAAATACTTAGCTCTACTATTTCTACTTCTCTAACTTAAATAAGCTATTATTATTATTAATAGAATTAACTTTAAAGTTACTTAATTACTAGAAATCTTTAGGATTTTCTTCAAAAGTAGTCTAAGTCTAGTAGCTTAAATAATTAAAGTACTTAAAAAAATAAGTATTTAAAATAGTAATAGCTCTTAAAATATCCTTAAAGGATTTCTATATTATTTTATTAAAACCTTCCTATAGGATATAAAATTCTAGATTTAAGTACTTAACTTAGAAGTTAAAGATAGCTATTATAAACTAAATCTTATACCCTTAAATATTAATAATAAGGTATAATATAAGGAGTAGCTACCTAAGAAGAAAGTTATTAATAATAGATTATAAAAGGCTAGTATAAAAAATATTATAGTAAGACTAGCTACTAAAGAGCTTTAAGTAATATATATAAGAGCTAATAACCTTTATAATAAGAAAAAAGCCTTTAAATTTATTTAAGAGCTTCTTTATAAGTTACTAAGTTTAAAGATTTTAAGTATTAAGCTAAACTAAATCTTTAATAATATACTTAAGTATAGGCTAGTAATACTTATTAATAAATTCTTTTTAACTAGCTTAAGTAAGCTTTATTTATTTTTATAAAACTTTATTAATCTAATCTATTTTCTTAATAAAGAGGTTAGCTTAAAGTTAATCTTAAATCTCTTTTCTATTTATTAAGTTAGCTTAATAAGACTTTAGCTTAAAACTTATCTAAGAGTATTACCTTAAGTTAATAAAAAAGAAGGTATATTAAGTTATCTCTAAGAAGTAATTATTAGTAGTAAACTTAGCTAAAGATAGCTATTTAGCCTAGTTATCTTAAAAAAAGTTAATAAAGATTTAAAGATATTATTTTATAGTAGTATTAGTATTCTCTATTTAATTATTAATTTAAGGGTAGAAAGTTATTAAGAGATTTATTTTAATATCTAACTATAAGTAAAGCTTATATTAGAAGTAGCTTTTAAATTAAGTACTTTAATTAGTAATAATAAAGAATAAAAGCTTATAATCTTTCTAAATAAAGATATAATAAGCTAAAGTAGTATCTTTAATAGTAATAATATTTATAAAAATATACTTAATCTACTTAATAAAGTAGTTAATAACTACTAAGATATTAAAGTACTCTTAATTATAATAATTTAAGCTTTTAAATAAAATAATAATAAAATTTATTAAAATATATAACTAATAGTAGTCTAATATCTCTAAAGGTTTTAAGATATTATAGTAATATTCTCTAAAGACCTTTATATAAGAGTATAGGTAATAGTTATATATAAATTATTTTATATTAATAAAGAGGCCTAGCTAGTAATAATAATAAGTTAAGATCTTATATATCTTTATTTATTTAGGGTAGCCTATACTAAAGATATTATAGACTTTTTAAATTAAGTAAAGTTATAGCTTATTACTATCTAAAATAAAGAGTTAATTTTAAAAGAAGATATAACTCTTATAAGTCTTATATTTAATTAAAAGGAAACCCTTTATCTTATAGTTCTTAGAGGTAAGTATAATAAAAATTCTTTAAATTTATTTATTTTAAGTATAAGCTATATTAATAGTATTATCTATATTAAGGATTATCTTATTAGGTTTTAAGCTAATTATAAAGGTAAAGAACTCCTTTAATAGAGCTTCTTTAATAATTATAAGGGCTAGCATAGCCTAAGGTAAATTATTAAAGAGATTTTCTAACTTTAAGATAATCTACTATTAATATTTATAGTATTTATCCCTTTTTCTTTTAAAAAAGTCTTTTAACTAATAGATTAGGATATTAACTTATTTATTAAGCCTTTTAAGATAGTAAGTAATTTTAAAGTTAAATTAAAAAAAGAACTTTAACTAATATACTTAATAATAACTTAAGAGTTTTATAGTTATAAAATACTCTAAATTCTTATAATTTAATAGTATTATAACTAGCTTTTTAGTACCTTCTAACTTTAAATACTAAATTTTAAAGACTTAAATAATAGCTAGGAGCTCTTTATTATAAATCTTATAATTATATTTTATTAGAACTATTTTTATTAAAAAGTATATTATAGGCTAAAGCTATCCTTTATTATTATATTAAGATATTACTCTAGTAGTAATATAGTTAGAGGTATTTATCTTAATAATAATCTCCTTCTTAAAATTAAAATATAATAGGATTAAAATAAAAATAAAGACTTACTTAAAACTATTAAAAGTAACCTAGTATTTAGAATTCTAATTAAAAATATAATTCTTTTTAATAAATTAAATTAGTAAGCTAGTTATTATAGAGAATCCTTAAATAAACTATTAATAAAAGTTAGTAAACCTTAGAAAACTTTAAATATTTTTAATATTCTTTAGAGAAGCTTACTCTAAAACTACTAAGAGCTTTTTTAAGTCTATTTAGATTCCTTTAATAATAATAATTAGCCTAAGATATTTAACTTTAGTAATAGAAAAAATATATTTATTAATATCTATTTAAAAACTTATTTTATAAAGTTATTTTAAGACTTTTTATATATACTTTTTATACTTAGCCTTAGAATTATTATAGATTAAGATATTATTAATATAAGTAGTATAAAAATTATTAAGATACTTATAAAGTATATTATTAATATATTATTAAAAAATTAAGAGAGTATTAGCTAGTTTAAATAATATAATAAAAAATTTATAAAGGCTATAGTAGATTTAGAATACTATTTTCTATTTCTCTCTTACTATTATTTATAGCTTATTAAAGGCAGTAATAATATTAAGCTTAGAATAAATCTTAATATAATAAATTTAAATAAGAATCTCTTAAATTAAAGGTAATAAATAATAATTCTTTATAATAATAATATTTAAGGCTTAATAATTAATATAGAAGTATAGCTTACTACTTAGCTTATAAATAAAGAGAATAAATAAAATAATAAAGAAGAAGCTAGGCTTAATAAACCTCTTAATAAGATTTTTATTAAGGAATTTCTTAAGAACCTTAAGCTTATCTTAAAATATATTATAAAAAGGTTTATAACTAGGCTCTTTACTTAGCTAAAGCTTAATCTTATAGTTATTTAAATAATAAAGGAGTAGCTTATTAACTTTACTTTAAAAAAAATACTTAAGAAGTTATAGTATTTAGAGGGAAGAATTATTACTAAATTAATATAATTTTTTAGGGCTAAGACCTTCTTAAGATTTTATATAGTAGCTAAAAAGAGCTCTACTCTAAGCTATTTAATAATAAGAATAAAGAAGATAGTACTAATAAGTTAAATTTTAATAAAAGAATAGAATATCTTAAATATAAAAAGTAGCTTAAAGGATTTAGAAGTTTTAAAGACTACTATAAACTTAAAGTCCTTAGAAGAGGATATTTTAAATAGTAATAATAACTCTAAAATAATTAAATTCTCTTTTAAATAAAGATAAATAGTAACTTAATACTTTTTAAGCTAAGAAAAGCCTAAAATAATAAGTTTATTAAATAAATAAGTTAGAAAAAAAGTTATTAAAATAATAAAATATCTAAAAAGAGAAATCTAAGCTTAAGTATATTAAGTTATAAGGCTAGTAATAATTAATTAACTATTAAAGCCTTCTAGCTACTAAAGGGTTTTAAGGTTAAAATAGGGGAAGAAATTAGCTTTTATATAAGTTATATTAAGAAAGTTAGTAGTAACATTAGTAATTAAGAGCTAGATTATTAAAATTTTATTATCTTTATATCTAAGAGTATACTTAAAAGTAAAGTAGTTATTAAAAATTCTTTTAAAAAGTAACTTTTTACTAGTTATAAAAAAATAAGCTAAAATCTAAATATAAAAGAGATATCTTAATATATAACTAAATATTAGGACTAAACTTTTCTCTATTTAGAAGAAGCTTTAAGGGTAGAGGTAAGATTAATAATATTAATATAAATATTATAATTAGCCTAAGTATATTTCTTCTTTTTATACTTCTTAATAATATAGCCTAGCTTACTATAATATAGGTAGAGGCTCTTTTTAATATAGAATTAATATTCTTTAAGAATAAATAAACCTCTAAGGCCTAAATAAAGATAAGAGTTTATTATAAAGAGGTCTATAACTATATTAGAGTTAGTATTAGAGATATAAACTATAAATATACTTCTAGTATAAATAATAGTAGTAGAGGTATAGAAGGAAGTAGAAACTATCTTAATTTAATAATAGTAGAAATCTAAGAGCTAATATTTATTAACTAAGATATTAAAGGTAAAGTTATTAATATTAATAAAAACTAAGTAGCTCTAAAATTCTTAGCTTAATCCCTTTTAAAAGTAGAAATACTAATTTATCTTATTATAGCTAGTATTATTAATTTAATATTAGAATTTAATAAGATATTCTAGGAATACTTAATTAACTTATTTTAAGGAAGTAATCTTTATCTATATTATATTTTTTTAATTAGGATTATTAAAATTAATCTTAAGAGCCTCTAAGAACTAAGAGATAATAAGGATAGTAGCTAAACTATTAAGTTTAATAATTTAAGATAAAATTTAAAGTATAGCCTTATTAATTAATTAAGAAAAGGTATAAATAATCTTTACTAACTTAAAGAGGAATTAATTAATATTTATAAAAAGTTTCTATTAAAGTTTAAACTTAAATTCTTTAAGTATATCCTAATTTCTACTAAATTTAAGTAGATTAGAGTACTTAGTAGAGTAATAAAGCTTAATAAAGATTAAAGGAGTTACTTACTAATTCTAGACTATATAGAGCCTTACTTAAAGATTTTAATTATTAATTTTTAAGGCTTTTAAGTTTTACTATTTCTTTATTACTTAATTATACTCTATATAGAGTATAGTAATATATTATTAGTAAGTACTTAAAATAGTAAGAAGATAAGTAATATCTTCCTTATTAAAGAAAAAACCTTTTATTCTTAACTTATTAAAGATCTTAAGAGCTTTGTTAATAATTTATTTAAAAAATAAATTAATAAACCCTAAGATAAGGCTTTAAGATTAATTAATATTTAAAATAAAGTAAGTAAACTTACCTATAATATTAGAATCCTTAAAGTAAGTATTAAAAAGATATTAAAAAATCTAATAATAATAAAGTAGCATTAATATTAAATTATATAAATAATATTTATAATATTATAATTATAATAGTTAAATAGGATTTATAAGTTTCTATCTAAGATATAAATTTAATATATAAGATAAATATAAAAAAGAAAAGAAAAGAAGAAGAAAAGAAGGTATTAAATACTCTTAGTAAGCACTAAGTAGCTAAAGTAAACACTAGGTAATTAAAGTAAAAAGAACTTAAAAGATTTAAAAGGAAAGTCTTTTAAGAACTATAATATCTATATTAATAGAATTACTATCTCCTAAAACTATATTAGTAGTATAACTATATATAGTAGAAACTCTATACTAGTAGACTAGTATCTAAAAGAGAGAATAACTATAATAATTAGTAGCTATTAGAGTAGCTTAGTATTAGTAGTTAGCTATTATAAATATTATATTAATACTATATTAGTATAGATAAGTAGAATATATTATATTATTTTATTTTATCTTAATAAGCTTAAAGAGTGTATGCCCTATAATAGTAAGATTCTTAATAATTAGTTTTTAATATAAATTAATGCCTACTACTACTATTTTATATCTTTAAGTAATTCTTAATAATCCTATTATATAGTACTAGTAGAGTGTAATAGGCCTATATCATAATATCTTTAAGAATTAATAATAAAGATAGCTTTAACCTATTAATAATAATTAAAAGCTTAAATATAGTATTAAATTTAGTATAGCCTAAAATTTAGTATAGATAAGTAAGTAATGCTTTAAAAATTTAATATTTAAATATATCTTTTAAAGCTTTTTTTATTAATATTATAGATAAGGCTAGGACTACTAATATTAAAGTTAGAATATTATATTTAATAATTTAATATCTATTATAAGGTTTTAGCTTATAGAAGTAATTCTTCTAATTATTATTATAGATATAAAGTATATTTATATTAATATTCTATAAAATTCCTATAGCTTTAGCTCTATTAAATAAGATTAAGTTAATAAAAAATCTTAGAATAAGTATTATTTAACTAAGTATAATTATCTTCTTATTACTAGTTAATAATATAAAGGTAATATTAATAGTCTTATATACTATAATTAAGTAAGTTATAAAACTAGAAATAAAATAATTCTTAAAGATAGTTAAGTAAGTTATTTTAAATTAATTTAAATTATTATAAATATAAATATTAGAGCTAAAGTCTAATATCTAGAATTTTCTTATATTATAATTATTAACTTTTAGTACTAAATAATTTATTAGAGGTATATTAAATAAAATAAAGTTACTATAATACTATTTAGTAGTAAAATTAGTAGAAGTATTTAATTTAAATAAACTTTTAAATAATATTAAAGCTTAGCTTTAATTAGTTTATTTTCTTATCTTTTTAACTTTAATATTAATTTTAAGGTTCTTTATTATCTTCTTAATTTTCTTTTTAGTATCTGACCTAGGCTTCTAGTTTTCTAGATATATAGATTTAATAAGATAATAATATTCCTTATATTAATCTTTTTTATTATAGATATAGTTATTAGCTAGCTAATTCTCTCTATTATTATTTTATTTCTAATTTAGTCTATTAGAAGAAGTAGAAGAAAAGGAAGAATTAATAAAAATAATAGATTTAAATAGCTAGCCTTATAATAATATTTTATATAAGAAAGAAGTAGTAACTACTATATTTTAGTTATATATTTATTAAAAGCTATTAAGGACTTTAATAAATATTAGAATAGTCTTATTCTTAGACTAGCTAATTAAAATTTAGATTTAAAATGTTTTTACTTAGATTAATACTATTAGATAAATACTTTTAAGAAAGTAATTTATAATAATTTTAGATATTATATTAGTATAGCTAGTTTCCTTAGCTTCTATATATAAATAGTCTTATTTATTAGTCTATTATCTTAGGCTTTAATCTTTTAAAGGCTCTTTATATAGAGCTTTATATTAGTAGTTTATCTTAAGAACTTTAATAACTAAATTAAATTTAATAATAGCCTTAAATATTTAAAGAGCTTACTATAAGCTAATACTCTAATAGATATATATAAAGTATTTAAGTAAGATAAAGTTTTAAATATAAATTAATATTAAAAATAGAATATCCTTCTTAGCTTTTTAAGCCTTAGTTTATTTATTATATTTAGTAATTAAGTTAATATAATTTTTTATTTATTTATTAACTTTTATAATACCTTTCTTTTTTAGTAGTATTAGCTTAGTTAGAATAGATTCTACTATAGTAAATAAATCTATATATTCTTAAAGTTCTATATTTATAATAGATATCTTAAGGATTACTAGCTATTTATATTAAAATATAAAGGTTAATAATATTTTAGTTATTAAAATAGTAGATAATAAAGTTATTTTAATATATTAAAGACTTAAAGTTTTAAAGTATTAAAGAAAAGAAAGAATTTAAAAAGTTAAGATCTTAAAATATTAATATAGTAGGATCTTATTTAAGTTTAATATATTTAAGGATAAATCAAGCTTATAATTATTATAGGTAATAAAGAACCTACTATAAGATAGATTAGAAGAAGATATATATATCTAAGGTCCTAATATCTATAAAGGATACCTCTATATATATGAGGATAAGTACTGACATAATAACACCTGATGGTAGCAAGGCTAAGGCAACGCTAGAGGCAACAGCCCATGCAACAGTATACCACATCAGCCAAAAATGGGAAGATGTCTCAAAAGGTATACATTGAGTCTATTCTAGAGCCACACGTCAAGCAATGGATTGAGCGAGGCGACCAATTTGAGCTGGAGGAAGATAGGGACTCCGGGCATGGCCCTGCTCACAATGGTAACAGGTACGGAGATGGAAGGAAGATCATGGGCTTGAAAACTACTTCAACGCCCCCAAGTCTCCATATCTGAGTGCCATTGAGAGCTGTTTCCAGCCTTTGAAACAGTTCCTTTCTAATAGTGGCCATTGGGACCAAGAAACATTAATCCGACGTGCTGAGGAGGGCTGGAAAGATCACGTCAGTCAGCCGTTCATCAACAGACAAGTTCTTACTATGCCAGATCGTATGCATGCTTGTTTGGACGGCGATGGGCGTATGACTGGTTATTAATGTAAATAATTAGTAGAATGGTAGTGTTTTTGAGTGTTTTTGGTGTGGGAACAAATTGGGTGCAGATCGGCCACGCTCAATTTACTCCGGGAGGCGCATAAATCGAGGACTAGTATCGGAAGTCGGAGTTTGTTTCTGGCGAGCTAGCTACAGTAGTTACATCCTGTTCTTAGAGTCAGCGGTTGCCTCAAAAGTTTGCTCATCGCACAAAAAGCAAAAGGTCACTCACAGGGTCATAAGCAATGAACTGAGCACCCGCCCTATACAAATGCGTATCCCCACTCGCATTCAACGTCCAACTCAGACTCTCCCTCCCTGGCTCCGTTCCCATGAGAACCCTAAACCCCCTGCCACACCCCACGTCAAATGAACTCAGCCCCGCAACAACCCTTGGAACCTTCTTGAACGGCGTCTCGAATTTCTTCGCGCCAGTGTTCGTGTTGTTCCAGCTAGACGTATCCCTTACATCTTTGATGTCGAATGTACCAACTTGCATGCCGGGCAGATTTTCCGCAGCAAGCGCGATCCAGGTCACATCGGCTTTGTAAAGGATAGAGTTTGCCCAAGTATCGGCGTGGAGGGTAAAGCCTGTCGCAGTGATATCGGACGCGCTGACAGTAAGACGCCAGTTGTACGATTTGCTGTAGTCCAATGCAGCGATCCAGACAACCACTTTCGGCGCTCTCGCAAAAGTAGTCGGGAAATCCACCTTCTGTGTATTCTGCAGCGGCAATTGTTTCCCGTCCGGATATGGCGCGCCCCAACTCCGTCTCCCAATTTGAATGTTTGTGTCGCCCGGCAGAGCGCGCAACCAACTCACTGCTCCGCTCTTGAGCTTGGTATCACTATTGGGATTTTGGCCTCCAAACGTCTTAATGTCCGCGGAAGCGTTGAAGTGGGTATTGAATGACGACGAGCTAATCTCGTCTGCATAAGCAATCGCTCGTGGATGCTCCCAGCCAAGATCCAGACTCCGGAGCCCGACTGCTACCTGGCATGGCGGGATACCGAAATCGTGGCGCCAGACAACTTCGCGGCCGCTGGCAGCGTTTTGGTTATCGGGGACAATGTCTGTGTCGAAGTCGGGTGCGAAGATCTGTGGGGTTGGTGGTTTTGGAGGAGCTGGTGTGACTACGGCTCGATCTGTTCCTGCTATGCTTGGAGTTGGGACCTGTCCTTGGTCGCCAGTCACGCTTGGCGCTGCTGGCTCGATGGTTGTTGCACTGATGGTAGTAGCAGAGCCCTTGTCGTTTTCTACTACTACTGCTGCTCCCGCCGGTGCATCTCCAGTTGCTACCTGTGCTGATGGTTCTCTGGATTTTTGGTCTTCAGCTGGAACTTGGGTTGCTATTTCTGTAATTTGCTCAGTGATCGCTTGCCATTTCTAGAGATGGATCGTATTACTCTTATCTTTATTGCCGTGGTCGTTATCACCATCAGCACTGTCAGTAATGGTCTTGATGACCTTGTTCTTCCCTTCCTGATTCATGATCACCAAACTCGTCGATGACGATGTATATATATATATATATACATGCCCCGTGCTCACTTCGACTGCGATTGGAAGGCCATAGCATTTGCCGTTGACATGATTGTGAGTCAAATTTTGACAGGCTATGGCATCAGCCATGGCTCTGTGTTTCTGACTTTGTGTATACTATAAGGGCGTTGAAGACACTGATCGTTGACAACGATGAGTACTGGATAGACGTTGCAATGGAGATTCAAAATTTATTGTGTGTCGCGAGGGACAGGGTGAGGAATCAGATTTGAAAAACCTTCGTAACGGCCTCGGTCCCAAAGTTTGGCCATGGAAGAGTGATTGGTTCTAAGGCTATCGATGAGCTCGGATTTCCAGCGACTTGCAGCTCGGAAGGACAAGGTGGGAAAGCTCATGGTCCATTGGTCCAGGCTACAGTCTCAAGGAGCTAATTAGCATTGCTAAGACGAGCTACAGCGAGCTTTGACACTATGGTTGAATTTTAAGTCCTGAGCTGCAATTCTCAATCGAGAGTGCAGGCATTGCGCGTTTGGGTATGCACACTACAAGGCACACTCGCTATTCATTAACAAATCGAGATTAGCGACTTCTATACCTGCCATGCAAAAAGAGCAGCGGCAGGTTGGCAACAGACAAGCCCACCATATGGCATCTTAGACCCTGTAGCAAAAACGTACGGCTTTAGTCTAAAATCTGACAGGCCCACCAGCCGCAGCACTAGACTACCCCTAATCCAGTGCATGTACATTAGACTCCTGCAATTCCTTCTGCGACAAAGGACTCTTTGACACTCTGTTTCTTGCGGCCGAGCATGATGCACTGGCAGATGCTTGCACCCTGAGATAGCCTAGAGGGACTTCTTCTGCGGGTGATCCAAGCTACCTAGTTAAGGCCATGCAACTCAAATATCTGGACCCGAACTATGCTGGAAAGGCCCGCTACATCTCGTTTAATAGAATTGTACCGCTTGCCAGCGGCTTTTACACCACATATCCCGAATATGATCAAATTGCTTATGGTACAAAGCGCAAGAGTAACGAAGAAGAGCCAATGATAGACTTGAAAGCAAAGAAAAGTACAACACAAGGACGATTCGTGCAAGCATACTCCGCCTAGGTGAATTAGAAGGGGAAGCCATTCCTGAAAACCGAGGGAAAGCGGCTTGAATCATTGGCTATACTTTCTGTATTTTCCCGCTGCAATAAGCCGAAAGTGTTGAGTCCCGGCTACTTATGGGTCTTAGCCTTGCTGTAGTATATGGCTATATCTAAGTCGAATTCTCGAATGTTAGTCATTTACGTTAATCGCACCACATGCTTAGCTCATCCTTCCCTAAGGGATGAGCTAAGCATGTGGTGCGGTTATATCGACGGAAGCGCACTTCTCCAATGTTCTACTCGGTCTGGGACCTTCTGGATCAGATTGGTCCGCTTCGAGCACCAAGCCAGGCCTTGGCCAAGACTGAAGCCAAACGCCATATATGCAATACGTCTGCAGCGACTGCCTTCCACATCTGCGGATGCTTTTGACCTTCGAGACTCGATCCAGAGGCTCCGGAAAAGCTCGGTCTGGTTCCAATATACGCTTTCTGTGACAGGAAAAGGTTAACCTTGAAGGAGAAGCTCAGGTTCCCTTGCGATTACGAGACTGTCAAAATTTTCTTTGAAAGGTAAAGGCTAACCTTGAAGGATAACCTTGAAGGAGAAGCTCGACTTGTCTTGCAATTGGCTGAACTCAAGGCATCCATGTAATTTGAATTCTCGAACGTACCGCGTGGTCTCGCTTGTAGCTACCAATGAGAAGCTCAATCGGACGATTCGATCAGGCTTCTATCCGCAGCTCGCTGGAGGGAAGAATTAGATCGGTCTTCAGCAGGGACTGGAGGTAGACCACGTGACTTTTCAGCCAGCCACAATCTGGTTTGGCGCAGTCTAGACCGTCACGGGAGCGGTCGGCACGAACGCTGAAGTACGGAGTACATGCAAGTTGTAGAGCTGCGACGCAACAAGCAATATCAAAGGCTAGAAGCGCCGACTGGATAGCGTACGCCAGTCAAAATTACCCCTGTTAACGCGCCAACGCTAACCAACCGGCCTTGCAGGTAGCTGTACAAGAACTCTTCGACATAATCGCTATCTTTAAAGACTAAGCATCAAAGAGTGGGGTAGATGTCTATCCTTGTCAATCACTGGTCGATCATAGCGAATCCACTTCTTGGGTTGAGTAGAGAAGAGACCTAAGCGGAAAATGCTCTACAAGGTAACTCGAATACTTAAACGCCTGCTGTTCTCTCTGACTTCTCCATCGATCACACCCTGTTTCTTCGAACATCCACTTGCAATCCCTCGACCCTCAAACTGGGCACTCCAGACTGGAGCATCCCCTGGTGTGGGACAACTGGGGATACAACAGGACCACCGCCTCCATCTCAAATGTCTGACAAAATGTCGTTCAACTCGGCATCAACTGTCTTGGTCTTCAACATCAATACACCCGATACCACCGGGAAAGCGCGTGGAGGTGCCCCGGTGATCGACACGCAACCAGGAGTCTCGCAGGAACCACCCAAATTAGGGGAACCCACACAAAAGCAGAATCGCATCGAGGAATTGTTGAACCGTACACAAGGAGACGCCCTGCAGACCTTAGCTGCTCCTCCTGATGCCGAGAGCTTCAAGGGTGAGGAGGCGCCCGTGCCAAAGGAAGGCTTGCCAAAACCCCCATGTACAACAGAGCCGCCGGTTCCTGCAAATATGGTAGGGAATGCCGATCCTCTGGCTCTCCAGGTGGGGTGGAATGGAGAAATCCCACGCTGGCGACCGGGATCTGTGATCAACTTCGCTGTATATGCGAAGGGCTTTCCTAAGAATGAGGATGCACAATATGCTTCGCAACAACTCTGCATTGCAGCGAACGAATGGAATAGTAAGAACATCGGTGTGACTTTTAGATGGGTGTCTGATCTGCAAGACGCTTGCTTCGCGCTTGGCTACGGAAGCTCGTATGGGAACACACTTGCCCAGGCCTTCTTTCCCAATGGTAACGATCTCAGCAACATGATGGTCTATGCAGGCGCGTTCTCGCCAGCATGGAAACCCCATATGTGGACGGTGTTCTTACATGAACTGGGTCATGTACTGGGTCTCAGGCATGAGTTTGCGATACAGAAGGAGACAAACAACAAGGCTGTCCAGTGGGGTTCGCCGGATCCCTTCTCGGTCATGAGTTACAGGGGTGAACCGCCAAAATTTACGCAGCAAGATATCAGCAACACGAAGCAATTCTACCAGGTTCCTACGGGCGCCTACATTGGAGGCATGCAGGTCAAGGATTGGATTCCTGATAACTGATGGAGCTATAGTCGACGGCTTTGTTGTATACTTGATGGAGGATTTGAAGTGATACAGGGCCGGACTATAGAAGTGAAAAAGCTTGAAATCGATTTTCCTCTTTTCCTGCGAAAAACCGTAACTACAAACAAATGGAGACAACAAAGCATGAGGAGGGTGTGGCCCCTAGCTAGGCTCAATGTCCATATAGTCATATCTGTTCTTCCCTAGAAAATCAGTCAGTCTCCTTCTAACTAATGAATACTCTTTTTCAGCTGAAGACACTTCCATCTATTATCTGCTTATACTCTAGTACCAGATCACTGTTCGCTTGCAAACAATGATCCTTTCGATTCCGTTGCATCATACCACCTATCCACCTAGAGATGTGGGGTATCCTGTCTATGTTCTAAGCCCCACCGTTTCCTGCCCCTCCCCTTTCCACCAACGACCCTCTGAGAATTTAACGGGCAATCTCCTCTTACTGTACACCTTCAATAGGATATATCCTTTATATTACCTACAACTACCTTAATCTTACTATACAGCCTTATATTTTATACTAAATATCTATCTAAGCTACCTCTATATAATTTAAAAGAGCTTAATTAAAAGTGTGTAATATAAGCTATCTCCTAATAATATTAACTTAAGTATAACTTAAATAAAAATTATCTAAAAGATTATTTAGTCCTATAAGAGTATTTATTAAATAATTAAGTTAATAACATTATTTTATCCTCTATACCTCTTAAAGATATAAAGTATAAAGGTTAAAGGCTAAATTAAAATAACTCTTCTTTAAATAGTATAAAAGTATTAAGGATAATAATATCTTTAAAGCTATTAATAACTAGGCCTCTTTATTATATTAAGCTTATAACTTTTTTCTATAGAATATATTATAAATTCACTTAAAAATATATTATCTTTAAGATTTTTAAGATATTTATATTATAAGCTAATTAGGATAAGTTAGTCTAGTACTAGAGCTATATAATATATAAATATATTCTATTATAATTATAAATATACTTATATAATTAAGTTTACTATTTAATAAATTAAATAAACTATATTTAAAATATTTACTATTAAATATATTAAATAGTAAATATTTAATATATTTATTTAAGGCTTAGCGCCCTAAGTAATTAACTATATAAGAGAAAGCTTTCTTTTTTATAAATAAGACTTTCTTTCTATATATTTAACTTTTATAATAGAGAGGAGTTTATAGCTAATAAATATTTAATTACTTAATATTATATTATTTATACTTTACTTTAGTTATAGACTATACTAGAGTTAAACTACCTTATTATAATTTATTTAGTAATATATAAACTAACTCTTATATTATAAAAGTATTAAGTATAAAGGTTACTTTATTAAAGAACTATAATTTATAAATTAAATTAAATATAAGAGAGTTTTAAAGTATAAATAAATAAGATAGTTTTATTAATAACTTAAAATATACTAATTTATTATTAAAGATAAGTATTTTATCTTTAAGATTTATATCTATTTAGCTTTTACTATAATTAAAGAGACTAGACTTTAACTATTATTAAAGATAAAATAAAGAAGTAGGAAAAGAAAAGTAGATAAAAATTAAAAAAAATCTTTAATAGTATCTATAGAATATATATAAGTTAATAATAAAAAAATAAAAAATATTATACTAAGTAACTATATAAGAAGAGATTTAAAATATTATAAAAATAAATATATTAATAAAGTAAATATATTTTATTATAATAATTAAAGAGTAATTAATTACTAATTATACTAAGAATTAAAATAATTAGAAATAAATAGAAATTAATTTTATTTAATTAAAAGCTATTTCCTACTTCTTCTTACTTATTTTTTTAGAAGGTTTAAGGTACTTTTTAAACTACTACTTTTTTATAAGCTTCTTAATATATTTATTTAAAAAGTTAATAATCTTTATATTAATTTCTTATTTATAGTTAAAATAAAGATTAATATAAATTATTTATCTTAAGTATATTTTTAAGAGTTATGTTTTTAATTATTTATAATAAATAATAAATAATAATTACTATACTTATATATAAGTATAAGATTATCTAGAATTTTTATCTTTAATAATAAGTAAGAATTTTTTTAAGGAGCTATTAAAATATATAAACTTAATAAAATAATTATTAGGGGCTAGCCTAGAGTAGATTAATAGGGGTATAATATAATTAATAAAATAAAGCTAAGGAAGGAATCTATAGAGTGCGTAAGGGATTAATATTAATATATAGTAGTAGTAACTATAAGTACTAAGCCTAAATAAGTATAGTACTATATTAGGTTAATAAATAAGTAAGTAAATAATAAATAGCTAGACTATAATATTACCCCCCCCTTTAAATAAGTATTAACCCTAATATTTAAAATAAGTAGTTTATAGTTTATTAGGCCTACTAAGCTTTTTAAGATATTATTAATAAAAGTTAGTAACTAAATCTATAGTGTTTTTAAACTTATTACTATTTATATTATACTATTACTAATCTAGCTATTCCTTATCCTTTTAATATATATAGAACTATAAGTGATTATTCCTACCTATTTATTAAGTATCTAAGATATTATCTAACTCCTATTCCTTCTCCTTATTAATAATTATAAGCCCTAGGGGGGCGACGTGTTATCTAGGTAGAGGATTAATTATAGCTTTATATAGAAAACTTAGGTAGAATATATTATAAATTTATATACTTACTAAAAGCTTTAAATAGTAGGAAGATCTTATCTTAGTAATAATCTTAAATAGTCTTAATATCTTATTATCTAGCTTTTTATTTAGATATATTATAATAATATTTTTACTTAATAAGAATATTAAGTCTTTTATTTTATAAGTAATTTTAGATTACTAGTAATTTACCTACTTTATTATATATCTTTAACTAAAAGTAGACTATTTTTTTATAAAATTTAAAATATCCTCTATCTTATCTATAATATTATTAGCTTTAATAGCTTAGATCCTCTTATAGGCTAATAAGCTAGAGTTAGCTAGTAGTAAGAAGGATATATAAAGGTAGAAACCTTTATTAATAAAGAAAAAGGATATACTAGTAGTATTAGTAACTATATTATTATTAATAAACTCTATTATAGGCAGCTAATATATCTAATTATCCTATATATATAAGTAATAGGTCCTTAGTTATTACTTAATATTCTAATTTACTCTTTTTATTTACTTATTAATTTCTAGGTAAAAAGCTATAGATAGGTTGGCTATAATTTATAGTTAGTTATATAAAGTCTTCTAAAATAAGAATATAAATTAAGGTCCTTAATTAAATATAATTAAGTTTAGAAGGCTATAGATCTTAAAAATATAATTAAGTAAAATATTTACTATAGCTTTAATAAAGGTTCCCTTATTAGCTATAATATAAAGGGCATAATATTTTTCCTTAAAAAGATAATTTACTAGCATATAAATTATATTCTAGCCCTTAAAGATAAAGAGGCTAGTAATAAAATCTATTAAGATATCCTACTAATACTATTTAGGTATAAATAATAGCTATAGTAGTTTATTATACTTATCCCTTAAAACCTTACTTCTTTAGTAGGTATAATAGTTATAAATATATTAAACTACTTCTTCCTTTATACTAGACTAATAGAATTAGTACTTTAATATTTCTAATATTTAATCCGTTTCTAAATAACTACTTATAAGCTAGTTATAGCCTTCTTTTATAATATCTAAGTATAGCTTAAGTAATATAGGAACCTAAAGATAGTCTTTATAGAATAAGATATAATACTATTATAAGTAATACTATAGGTTAATACCCTTAAATATCTAAGTTAAATCCTTTTCTAGTGTATCTTATACCTAATAATATTCCTTATTATCCTAATTTACTAATATAATCCTAGTATATAGTAGTAGCTCTTTATCTATTATTATATTAATCTATTTATCTATAGCTCTACTCCCCCCTTTAGCCTCTTAGTCTACTAAGGAGGCCTAGTTATAACCTTAGAAGTATTCTAATAAAAGTAGTACCCTATATTAATACTTAAAATATTTATCTTTCTTATTAATTAGGATTAAATTAGGTATTTAAATTAATATATTTACCTTTCTATTTAACTTTCCTATTTAATATATAATCTTAAAATTATATTTAGCTAACTTCTTAGCCTATCTTACTTAATAATATATTAGTTCCTTTATCTATATAAAGTACTCTAAGCTTTTATAGTTAATAAAGATTTATATAAAAATATTAGTTAACTCTAGCTTAGAATATTAGTATTTTAAATAGTAAATTATTACTAAGAGTTCTTTATTATAGATCTTATAATTATATTTAGCTAGCATTATATTCTTACTATAGAAAGTTATTAGGTAAAGTACTCCTTTATTATCTACTTATAATAGGATACTATTATTAATATAGTCTAAAGAGTCTATCTTTAATATTATAGGGTAAGATCTCTTATAATATTAAAAGATTAAAGCATTAGTAACTAGATACTTTATTTCCTTAAATATAGCTTAATAAGCTTTTAATTATAAAAAGGGATAATCTTTTTTTATTAAGGCTATTAATAGCTTTACTATCTTTAAAAAGTCCTTTATAAAGTAATAATAGAAGTTATAAAATCCTATAAAGGACTTCTTATATAGTAATTATTATAACTTTATTTAAATCTATCTTTAAACTAGTAGTAGATACTAAAAGACCTAAAAACTTTATCTCTTATATATAGAATTTATACTTATCTATATTAGCTTATAGTCCTACTTTACATAGTTATAGTAGGACCTTCTTAATATATTCCTAATATTCCTTTTTTATCTTATTATAAATTAAGATATTATCTAAGTATACCTAGTAAAAGTTATTTAGATATTTAAATAAATTATTATTTATATATTATTAGTATAAGGTAGGTCTTTTAATAAGCCTAAAGAATAATATATAGTATTTAAATACTTTAAAAGAGGTAGTAAAGATAGTAAAGTCCTTACTATCTAAATATATATAAAGCTTATTAAATATAGTAATAATATTAAGCTTTATTAAATATTTATAATTTACTACCTAAGCTAGTACCTCCTTTATAAGTAGGATTAAGTAATAATTTTAAATTATAATAATATTAAGTTTCTAATAGTTAATATAGAACCTTAGGCTACTATTATACTTCTAAATAAATAATATAGGGGATATATAGGGTATAGTGCTTAGTAATATAAAGCCCTTTTATAAATTTTCTTTTAAGTATTATTTAACCTTCTATAACTTAAAACTAAATATAGGGTAGAGTTAACTCTATAGTAGCTTCTTACTTAACTTAAACTTAATTTTATAGTTATATAATTAGTATAGAGGGAGCTTCTTTATCTTATTCCTATTAAATATATTAATAAGATTATAGTATTTCTTAAGGAGCTTCCTCTTAATAATATCTTCTAAATATATTATAATTTTATATATAGCCTTTATAGAGATATTCTACTTTAGTATTTAATTTATTTCTATAATAATTATAAAAAAGTACTAAACCTAATATTTCTTTAAATTATAGGCTAATATATTAAAGGTAGCTATACTAATTTAGTAGATATTTAATAACTTATTTTCTTTAAGTAAGAGAGGTATAGTAAGTATAAATATTTAAATATTTATTAAAAGCTAATCTAATTTAAATTTAGTATCTAAGGTAGATTCCTTTAAGAACTTTTTTTATATTAATTTAAGTAGCTTTACTATAGTAGATTTAGCTTTAATAACTATATTAAGAGTAGAAGGTTTAACTTATAGAGTACCTTTATAATTATATTATCCTAAAATAAAAATAATATAATTATTAGCTATATTTAATATAATCTTATACTTATTTATCTAGGGTTTCTTTAAGATAATATACTAGTTACTAAGGTTAGTAATTAATATAGATATAATAAACTCTTAATAATTACCTACCCTTATAAAGGGGTATATAGCATAGGTAATAGATTTCTTTTTTATTTTACTATTATAATTATAGAGGTAGCGAGGTTTTAATAGAGGTAGAGATAAGATATTAAGAGTATTAAATAAGATTTACGCTTCCTTTTTATTAATAAATAAGTAGGTAGTAGCACTAGTATTAATAAGAGCTTTAAATTAATATTTCTTTTCTTAAGCTAATAATATAATAAGGTATATAAATAAATGTTTATTAAAGGAATTATATAAATCTATTAATAATAAAAATAGAAGGTCCTTAGGGGTAACTTCTTTAAAAATAGTTAGTTTTTTAAATCTAATAAGTCCTTAACTATCTTATTAAAGCCTTTCTCTTTATTCTTCTTACTATTAATTTCCTTAACTATCTTATAATAACGCTTAGGGTATACTACTTAGAAATATCCTTCTTTATTATAATTATAGTACTTTATTAACTTCTTTATTTTAAGTAAGGTATCCTTATAGAGTAATTAGGAATAATAGGGTTATAAAGGTACTAATAGCTTAGTAGAGGGATGCTTTATAGAGATAATATAGGTAGAGATAGTAGTATAAGTAGTCTTCTATACTTAAGTTATTATTATAGTATTAGAAGTTATATAAGTAATAGAATAATTTATTATTATTAAAGTATAGTCCTCATACTTACTTACTACTTATTATTAGTAATTAACTTTTTAGTAAAGATCTACTAGTTACTTTAATATCTTAAACTCTATAAATATAGTAGTGATAGTCTTCTATAATTAGAAATTAATTTTATCCTTTAACTTATTAATTATAATCTCTTTATCTAGCTTTAGGTAGTTAGTAAATATATAGAAACTAAAGTAAAAAATAATAAAAAAGTTACTATTTTTTTATCTTAGGCTCTTAAAGCTATAGTGTATATTATTCTTCTTATAAAGGTTACTTATAATATTATTTAGAATTTAAATTATATCCTCTAGGCTAGTAAAGTAGCTTAGATTATTAATATAATAAACTTAAATATATTAAGCTATAATACCTTTAGTATATAAGATTATATAAATAGCTTTTATATTATTATCTATATAATAGTCCTAGTTAATAGTAAGTTTATCTTAAATATATTAGATTTAATCTTTTAAGGATATATTATTATCTACTTTAGTAAATAGAGGTAAGTTAAGGACCTTCTAAGAATACTTTATACTTAAGACTATAAAGTTAGGGGTAGTTTATTTAAATAATATATATTTAGCTACTTATAAGTTTATAATCTCTTTTTTTAACTTTTTTATATAGTACTCTTAATAGACTTCTTCTATTTTTAAGTTTCTTACTTTCTCTTATACTACCTTTTTAAGGTGTTAAGTTAATAAGGCTATAATATAGACTATATTTATCTTATCTACTAAAGAGTTCTATTTTTTTATATAAGAGAGGATAGTATCTTACTTCTAATAAAGTTTATCTAATACTTATAATAGCTTAGCTAGGTTAATCCTAACTAAATATTATAGTTAACTAATATTTTAGATATTCTATAGAGTTCTAGTGTCTTTAGAGCTAGTAGTTATATCTTTTAGTAGAAAGTTAATATAATAGTAGCTTACCTTTTAAAGAATCTTCTTATAGGCTTAATTTATATCTATTAAAGTATTACTAGTATAGCTTTAAACTATTATAAATAATTATAAGTTTATATAAGAGTTTTAAGTTTTTTATTTTAATACTAATACTTATATTATCTAGAGGTAGATACTATTCTTAGCTTATAAGCTCTTTTTAAGGTTTTATCTTATTAATATATTACTCTAAGTAGTCTTTACTTAATAGTAGTCTAATACTAGCTATTAAATATATTATTATATCTTAAGGGTTAGTTTCTCTACTACCTTTTTATAATATTAAATATTAATAGTTATTATATTATTTATTTAACCTCACTAGTATACTTATAAGAGTAGAGGTAATAATAAGCTTTATTTTACTATTAAAGGCTAGCCTAGAGTAGATTAATAAGGGTGTAATATAACTAATAGAATAAAGCTAAGGAAGGAATCTATAGAGTGTATAAGGGATTAATATTAATATATAGTAGCAGCAACTATAGGTGCTAAGCCTAAATAGGCATAGCACTATATTAGGTTAATAAATAAGTAAGTAAGTAATAAATAGCTAGACTATAATAATAATATAAATAATAGTATTAAAGCCTTTAAAACTATAAATAAAATAATTTTAGTTAATTATATTTAAGTATAATAATATACTATTTAAAGCTATTATATATTAATAATTTATAATTAATATAATTAATATATCTTATATTACTTATAATTTAGAATTAAGGACTTTAAGTTTTACTTTTCTATCTTTAATTAATAAATTATAGTTATTACTTTTTTTTATATTCTAGTCTTATAAAGTAACTAAAGTTCTATTATTTATTTAAAATAGTTCTTTTAAAACTATAATAAAAGTCTTAATAAGTTAAGATATATTATATTTATATTTAATACATTAATAGTTAAGATAAAAAGGAAATAATACTCTTTTATATTAATATTTACTCTTAAGACTTTATTACGTAATAAGGTAAGTGCTAAAAGTTTTTATAAATTTATAAAAAGTAAAGTTTATAGAATATTATAAATAATTAAGTACTAATAAAAACTTTAGTATAGTTTATAATAGCTCTCTTAAGAATTATAATCTACTTTTAATAGTAATTATTAATTTATATCTCTTATATTTATATATACTAGCTTATAGCCTTTTAGTTAAAATAATTAATTATTAATTAAAATCTACTTCTAGCCCTCTTATTGAGTATAGTAAGGATTTAATATAATTATAATTATTTTTAAGAAGAGATTATATATCTATAAGTACTTTATCTTAAAACCTTTAATAAGTTAAAGGATAAATATTATTTATAGTAGTAAGAGCTAAAAGTAAGAGTATTTATTAGAAGCTTAGCTAGTACTACTAAGATTAAATTTAATTTCTTTAAGTTCTTTAGTAACTAATTTTAAATAAGACATAAATATCTTAGTATTATAATATAGTGTTAATATATAAGCTATAATAACTATATTTTTAATTTATAATAAATAACTTTATTAGTATTAATAGATTTAATAGAATTTAACTAAATTTAATAATAAATCTCTAACTTATTAATTATTAAGATCCTTTCTAGTTAACTTATTAAGATCTTTAAAATTATAGATTATTATTTTATTAGCTATTATAGCTTTTTAAAAAAGCTTACTTAAACTTACTTTCTTATAGTAAGACTTAGTAATTTATATCTTATTATTAAAGTAATTCTACTACTTTAAATTATATTATTAAAGTCCTTAATCTAGTTAATTATAAGAAATATAATCTCTTAATTATACTTAAGTTTATAAAGAAAGACTAAGATATAAGTGATTTAATAACTATTAATTAAATATACTTATATAAAGATAATTACTTTATTTATAAGTACTAAGGCTTTCTAGTAATATATAAATTAAAAGATATAAAATAATTAATTCTTTAATTTCTTTAATTTATAACCTAGCTCTTTAGTAGAAACTTAAATAATTAAAATACTTTATAATATAGAATAAAATAAGTATATATTATATAGAGTAGCTATTTTAAATACTTTAATAGTTCTTTAATAATTAAAGTCTTATTAACTTTAAAAAGACTATTAAACTAAATATTAATATAAGTATTTTTTATTAAATATTATATATATTACTATAAAAGTATAATTAAGCCTTGTTTCTTTTTTACTATAAAATTATTAAATATATAGTTAAATATTTTATTAAGATAAGCCTCAATAAATATTAAAATAAGCTACTTTTTCTAAAAAAGAATTATAAAGTTAATAAAAAATAATAAGTTCTAAATAATATTAGAAATATTATTTATTATAAACTTAACTTTAGAAGTTATTAGCTTATTAAACTATTTTATTTTAATTTAATAAAAAAGAATATTTATACTATAATTTATTACTAAAGCTTTAACTATATATAGTTAAGTTATAAAGAAGTAAATTATTCTTTATTATTTTACTTAGCTCTCTATTATTACTCTTAACTTTATTTTTAGGCTTAAAAGAAACTATTTATTATTTAATAACTTTTTCTTAACTAATCTAATAATATATAGTCTAATATAATTAGGATTATTCTTATAAAAGAAGGCTATATTAACTATAATTTAATCTTTAATAGAAACCTTAACTACCTTCTTTTTTTCTATAAAAAAGTATTTATATATTACTAAAAATAATATATACTTAATAAAGAAATAAACTATTAATTTTATTTTATAAGACTAGCCTTTATCTTACTTCTATGTAGGTAATATATAAAGGGAAATATAATAAAAATAATAATTTATTTAATACTAGTAAATTTTATAATACTTAGTACTACTAAAAGTTCTTTAAAGATAATTTTATTAGAATTAAGATATTAATACTTTATATAGAAATATATAATATTAATTACTATTATTTTCTTTTTACTTATATTAAAATAAAAGTATAAGGATTTCTCTATATTAAGATAGGTAGTATATATAATTATATTTAACTTAAAAAGAGTTTAAAGTAGTTTATATATAACTTCTTTATTTTTAAAAAGAAGAATTAAATAATTTATTATTAAGATATATTTACTTTTAATAAAATTTATTAGTAAACTAAGATACTTTAACTCTATAGTATCTTAATTAAGATTATTACTTAATTTAGTCTAGTACTCTTCTAATTCTAAAAGATAATAATAAAGAAGATTTTATTTAATCTAGATAATATATATAAATTAAAGACTTATATAAATAATAGAAAGCTATACTTAAGGTTTATTCTCTCTTAAAGAGATACTATAAATATTTTATAGAACTATTTTTAGAATATCTTATAATTTTTTTAACTTAATATTAATATAGAATACTAGATTTAAAGTCTTTTTATTTAATTTCTTTTAATAATTAAGTTTTTTACTAATATTAATATACTTACTAATTTATATATAAGTAATAAAGATATAATTATCTAGCTTATTTACTTCTCTTATAAGTATAAACTTTATAGTCTTATATTAACTTAATTTATTATTATAATTATATTATAATTAGCTTAACTATATAAGCTTAAAGTAAGAGTAAATACTATTTATTAATAATTTTATATTTTAGTCTTAAAGTATAAGCTTTTAATTCTATAGATAAAATATCTTTCTTAGTTATAAAGGTTAAGGCTTAAATTTTATTTATAAACTTTATCTTTTAAGCTTCCTAAATAAACTCTATAATTAATCTCTTAAGATTATTAACTATAATAAATTATAAGAAAAGTATGAATATAAAACTACTAAGAGATATAACTAGTAGTTATAGAGAGATAAATAACTTTAAAGTAATTTTTATTAATACTATTTTCTTAGTAATAGAGTAATATTTAAGGGTAGAGATTTTAAAAATAAAATAATAAGATTTAATAAAAGTAACTATATTTTAGAATTAATAATTCTAATAAGTTATTAATATAAATAGTACTTAAATATAAAAGGTTTTTTAACTAAGATAAAATAATTAAGTTAAATTAATCTAAAGGGGAACTAATATAGATAAGATAAAGAATATATATTATTATAAGTTTATTAATCTTATTTAAGTATAAATATAAGTTATAATCTTTACTTTAAAGAGAAAGTATATAATCTAGCTATTTATAATTATTTAATAAAGATTATATACTTAAATTAATAACTTAATACTTAAATAATAAAAGTATATAATATATTTAAAAATAGAAGACTTATGTTATGATGCTTAGATACTTAGTCAGCCACTTAGTAGATAACTGAGTATCGCGCGCACTATAGCTCCATCATCTTTATTATATTCAATAAATCCATTGCTTAATAGTATTACCACCTACTATTTATCCTACTACTAGTAGATGCATGTCATTATATAATAATATGGTAGCAACGGTATAATGATCTAGAAATTAGGAGTTATTTCTTCCTAGTCTAAATCCGCTTATTATTAGTACCTTTTTTATAGGCCTCTAAATCCTAACTCTATTAGGTATTTAATATATTAATATAGATAATTCTTTTACTAGGTATATTACCTTCCTTCCTTACTTCTAACTTATCTATAATATTATTATTATTAAGATCTAAAGGACCCGCTTCTTTTATAGTACTTAATAATAATAGTAATAGCTAAGACACGGCCTTACCTACTAAGTATTAGTAGATAGCCTTATATAGCTTTTTACCTAAGTAGTCTGCTATATTAGATACGCGCTTTAATAATATTAACTCTACTAATACTAGCCTAGCCACCGCCCTAGTAAATCTAATAATATAAATTTAAAATCTAAATAAGTAACTTAATTAATAATAAACCTCTTCTTCCTTCTTACTAATTATATCTATTACTAAGTCCTTACCACTAGCTTAGACGCTAGCACTAATAGCTCTAAAAGCTTTAGCTTTATTAGCTTTACTACTAGCTATATTACTATAGAGTCCTTATAAGATAATGCTTAGAGCTAAAGATATTAGCTTTTTTAATTTAGATTTTAAAGCTAAATAAGAATATAGGAATACTACACTTAGTCTAGTAATAAATATAGGCAAACATATATATTATTTTAATATCTTTATTTTCGTTGACCGCTTAAATGAACTTAAGCGTAAATATGGCCCTAAGCGTGTATAAGACGTCATTCCTAGTTACCTTTAAAGAACAGCGCTTACCTAGTGGACTATTAAAGTAGACTATTCTACTAAAACTATGTTAGAAGCTTCTAAAGATCTAGAACCCTAGCTTAACACCCTTATTAAGCATTTTAGGATAAATCCTGCCATAGCCCTAGCGGCGTTCACGAGCTTACGCTATTTATTATAAGACCTATATAAAGGCATATCGCCTTAAATATAGATATATGGCTAATTAAGCCTAGCGCGCTCTACAAAGCTTAGTTCTATATATAATTAGCTCACTATAATCTAGAACTAGATGGCCCCCTATTTCTAGAAACAGCTAGCGCAGCCATCTATCACCACTAAGCTTAGCGATTTCCTAGTGGATATTGACGCAAAAACCGCCGCATAGCAAAATCGAGTAAATAAACAGAATAATTAATAGTAGCATACTTATACCTCCTACCTATAAGATCGCCTGTAAAACCTATATAAAGATGCTTTAATAGGTCTTGTCTAATTCTAGGCTTAAACGGACTAATTAAAATGTGTCTAATTTAACCAACGACCGCGCATCTTCAAAGGCAAAGAGGATAGGAAGACTAAATAAGGCTATTTAGTAGACACTATACCTGATAGCACCTATTAGTAGGTGGATAAGAATCTAGATAAGGGTAACGACAACGACAACAACTAAACCATATAGGGTTAGCACTATGCAGGCAGACGCTACCATTTTTATTATCTAATTCCTGCGATTTCGAATGCGCAAAAGCTTGTGATGTTTTTAAAATTTTTGACCTTTTTAATATACGACTAACCACCATCATCCCTTTCCCATTTTTCAACTTATTTTTATTTGGCTATCGCTTGCCGTGAGATACACCTTATTCGACCTACTAACGGCCCTATTTATAAGTACCTTTATAATAGTTGTTGCCTATATCGTTGTCGCGCAATCCTAAACCCTAGAGAAGGATTCTTAGTATAATTCTATATCTAGGCCTGTTCTATCTACTACTAATTCCGTTAACTACCTGCCGCAACCACGGGCTATGAAGCTTCCTATTGGCTGATGGAATACGCTAGGGCATGTCAGGTGTCATACGCAATGCGATTAGCGTATGGGCGATGAGGGCATTGCTTTTTTTCATTTTTTATGGGCAATTGTTATGATGCTTAGATGCTTAGTCAGCCACTTAGTAGATAACCAAGCATCGCGCGCACCGCAGCTCCATCATCTTTATTATATTCAATAAATCCATTGCTTAATAGTATTACCACCCACTATTCATCCTACTGCTAGTAGATGCATGTCATTACATGACAACTTATTTATATTATTATATTAATTAAGTTAAAAGTATATTAAATATTAATTATATCTTAAAGATAAATTATAAAATTAAGAAATTATAAAGTCTTATAATTTAAATACTATTTTATTAAATCTTAGTATTATTTTACTCTAGTCTTTAAAAAATTTATAAAATCTTAATTTATTAATTTTAGTAAAGTTTTTTACTTTATATAATTATTATATTAATAGCTTTAATCTTAGAGTTAAAAGCTTTAACTAGAAAAGTAAAATATATAATAGAAAAGTTCTATACTATAAAAGTCTAGCTAATAAAAAAAGAGTATTATAGCTTTAAGTCTTTAAGCCTATATTTTTTTAAAGTAGTAGTAAAGTAAGATTCTTAGACTAAGTTAATTAATTAAAGAGAGAATATATAAATTAAGTTAAAAGAGAAGAAAAAAATCTTATCTCCTAAGTAAAGTTAGATTATATTAGTTTAATTATAAAGAGTTAACTAAAAAGTATTATAATATTTTAAAGAAATTCTATACTATTTTTTATAAGTCTTATAGATTTTACTCTTAACTTAAGTATAGTTAGATCTAGAAATAAATAAATTTATAAAAAATATAAGTAAATTTACTATCTAAGCTTAAGTAGTATTATTTTCTAGACTATAACTTTTCTATTTATAAATTAAATAATAAATCTTATAAATAATTATATCTTTAACTATCTTATAAATAAGATAGAATTAAAGATAGTTATATTAATTATAATTATTTATACCTAGAATTTAATAGAATTAGACACTAAGTATTAATAGTAAGTTATATGTAAAAGTAATAAAGTATTATTAACTAATTTATTATAAACTAGTATAAGGAGCTATAGATATAGTATTTCTAGTACCTTCTAATATCTTTCTAAAATTATAAGGCCCCTATAATAGAAATTCTACTCTGAAACTTTATATTATTATTATAATAATATTAATTAAAGATTATATTATATTAGTTATACTTTTACTTCTATAAGTTAATATAATCTAGTTTATTTATTATTTTAACTTAAAGATAATTTTTAATTCTAGCTATCTTTATATAATAAGTTTTACTTTAATTAATAATACTTAAAAAGAATATTTAGCTAGTATATAGCTTATATATATTTTTTTCTTCTAAGTAATTTCTTATACTATATTAATACTCTACTCTTTATATATTTTAATAGATTTAATATACTTAACTAAAGGCTTTAGTTTAAAAATAATTAAATACTTTATAGTATAACTTAAGAAGAGTCTTATATTATATAATATCTATTTTTATTATTAATCTAAGACTTAATAAAATTAATTCCTAGCTAGATTTAGTCTTATTATTATTAATATTTTCTTATATCTCTATTATTCTCTTTATAGCTATAATTAAGTAGTAATAAAAGTTAATAAATAATCTATAAAAAATAGTTTTTACTATATCTATTAAAAGTAGTATTAAAAGAGAGACATTAAATCTTTACTTAATAAATAAATATTATAAAGTAAAAAGAATATAAATATAATAAAGATATAAATAGTAGTAAGAATAAAAGTTTAAGAAAAATAAATAAAGGCTAACATAATAATTATATTATAGAGTTAATATCTAAATAAACCTTAGTTTAACTTAAATTTAATATAAGAGATAAAGTATTTAAGTATATATAAAAATTAAAAAGTTAATATAAAATATTAAGAAGAAGATAGTTATAATTATTTTTACTTTAAAAAGTATATATTAACTATATAGTTAATAGTAAGTTTAATAGTATAATATATAAATACTATTAGCCTTAGCTTTTATTATTAATAATTATTAAAGTAAGGGAAGTATATTAAATATTATTTTAAGTTAAAATATTATAAGGTACCTATATTAATAGTAGGGAAATAATAAATTATATAGTAATAAAGGCTAGAGAAAATTTATAGCTATTAATTATTTAATTTAAGAATTTAAATAAGTTTCTTAACTACTATACTAAGTCTTAGTACCTTATATATAATAATTAATATAATAATTAAGAGAAAAAAGGTTTAATTAAATTTTTATTTAAGATATTATTAATATTAAGCTACTACTTATTACTTATAGTTTAAGAGTTAAAGCCCTTTAAAAAAGTCTAGTATATATATTAATTTTATTATTTAATAAAGTTTAAGTTTTTTTATTTTAATTTATAAATATTTTATATAGATTTTCTATTAATTTTATATCTTTTTATTAAATAGTTATATATTTTATATAAATAATTAATATATTAGTTACTATTAATTTATTAGTTATTTAAAAGTTTTAAATAAATAAAGAGGTATAATATATTTAAATTCTTTAATTAAAAGAGTTTTAAAGGATTTTTAAAGTACTTTTATTATTAATTTTTACTAATAATATTAAATACTATTATTTAAATATTAGACTTTATAAATTAAATATTAAAAAAGTACTTTTAGTATTAAAAAATTAAAAATTTTTTAATAATACTTAATCTTCTTTAATATATATAGTATAGTAATTATTTAAAACTTAATAATTAATAATTTAATAATTATAATTATTATTAATATAGTTAAGTTATTAATTAAAATTTAATAAAAATATAACTTATTTATTTACTTATAATAAATAAATTTAAGAAGGTTTTAAAAAAGTTTAAGAAATTTAAATTTATTTATATAAAGTTAATTATAAAAATTTTTTTTTTTTATAATTTATAAATATAAATAAATATTATATATATTAATTTTTACTATTAATTACTTTAGTATTATAGTAGTATATATTATAATAGTATTTAATTTAAAAAAAAGATTTATTAAATATTAATATATATTTAACTTAGTAACTCTATAAAAAGCTATATATAAATAAAAATTAAATTTATTAAATTTATTACTACTAAGAAATTCTATTTAAATAGCCTATATTATTATAATTAATAATAATAATAAGATTAAGTATCTTAATATTATTTATATATTAAAGTATTTTTATTTATATTACTCTTCTACTCTTATAAATTTATTTTATTTTATTAAATAAGTTTATACTTCTACTATAATATCTTTAATAAGTTTTTTAGGCTTAATATATCTTTTATACCTTAGATACTAGCTATATTAGTTTATATTTTTTTTATAAATTAAATTTAGTACTTTAGTAAGTCTTTTATAATATTAATAAACTTTATTATTATTTAATAATAATTTTAACTACCTTAATCTATTAAGTATATCTAATATTAAATAATAAAGCTATTAATATTATTAAAAGAGTTAGAATATTATATAATTTAATATTATCTTATTTTATTATTATTAAATTAATTTTAATTCTTATCTTACCTTACTATAATAAATATTAAGTATTTTAATTAATTAAAAATTACTTAATAAATTTTTTTTTTAAAAAGAAATTAATTTTTAACTTTTACTTTTATTTTATTTTAAATTAATAAAATAGAGAAAAGTTACTTTTTAAGTAGGAATTATTTACTTTTTAATTATAAAATCTTTTATTTTTTTTCTTTCTAATCTTTTATTATTATTATTAAAGTAATATAATTTAATTTTAAAACTTTACTCTATATTATTATCTTATTAAATTATCTTTTATTTAAGTTCTATCTTATAGAAGAATTATTTAAATTATTTATTTTAACTTTAAAAAATTCTATTAGTAAAGATATAGTTATATAAGCCTTTTATTTTAATAAGTTTTTAAAATTTAATTATTAATATATTAAATATATTAATAAATCTACTTATTAAATTATTAAAAATATTATTAAATATTACTTTAAACTAGTCTAAGTTAGTAAATTTAAATTAATAGTAAATAATATTTAATTTAAAATAAAATCTTTATTTCTTAAATTATTATTATTTCTTAATAATTAGTTTATTAATTATATAGCTTTAAATACTATATTAAAAGACTTTTAAATAATAATTAACTCTTTATTATTAATTAATAATATCTTTTTAATAAATAATAATCTTAATTTATTTTTAATTAAAAATATTTTTTCATAGTTATTTTACCTATAACTTATATAATCTCTATTAAAAAAGGATTTAGAAAGACCTTTTTAATTTATATCTTAAAGATTATAAAATATTAGGATAATTATTTTTAATAAAAGAGCGCTTAGATAATACTAGCTCTAATAATAATTATAATAATAATTTTAAAAATAATTAATAAGATATAAGCTTTAATTAATAATAATTATTTATACTATAATAACTTCTTACTATAATAATTATAGTATTTTTATTAAAATCTTTAAATTTTTTTAATTTTTTTAAGCTTTTTAACTCTTTTAATTTTATAAAAGTTAATAATCTTTCTTCTAAATTTAAGAACTTAAATTAAAATATAAAAAATATTAAGTTTTTTAATTCTTATTTTAATAAATTTTATAAGGATAGAGATATTATTATATAAGGTAGTAATATTTACTATTATAATATAATACTTTTTATTAAAAGAGTTAAAAACTTAATAATAATTAAGGATCTTATTATAATAAAAATAAATCTTAATATATATTTTTAAAAAGATATTTAAATATAGTATATTAAAATACTTTTAAATTTTAAATAAATTAATTTATAAATTAATAAAAATAGTATTAATATATAGTACTTTACTTTAATTTTAAAATAAAAAAAATTTATTAAAATTACTTTAAAAAAATTAANAGAAAAGTTACTTTTTAAGTAGGAATTATTTACTTTTTAATTATAAAATCTTTTATTTTTTTTCTTTCTAATCTTTTATTATTATTATTAAAGTAATATAATTTAATTTTAAAACTTTACTCTATATTATTATCTTATTAAATTATCTTTTATTTAAGTTCTATCTTATAGAAGAATTATTTAAATTATTTATTTTAACTTTAAAAAATTCTATTAGTAAAGATATAGTTATATAAGCCTTTTATTTTAATAAGTTTTTAAAATTTAATTATTAATATATTAAATATATTAATAAATCTACTTATTAAATTATTAAAAATATTATTAAATATTACTTTAAACTAGTCTAAGTTAGTAAATTTAAATTAATAGTAAATAATATTTAATTTAAAATAAAATCTTTATTTCTTAAATTATTATTATTTCTTAATAATTAGTTTATTAATTATATAGCTTTAAATACTATATTAAAAGACTTTTAAATAATAATTAACTCTTTATTATTAATTAATAATATCTTTTTAATAAATAATAATCTTAATTTATTTTTAATTAAAAATATTTTTTCATAGTTATTTTACCTATAACTTATATAATCTCTATTAAAAAAGGATTTAGAAAGACCTTTTTAATTTATATCTTAAAGATTATAAAATATTAGGATAATTATTTTTAATAAAAGAGCGCTTAGATAATACTAGCTCTAATAATAATTATAATAATAATTTTAAAAATAATTAATAAGATATAAGCTTTAATTAATAATAATTATTTATACTATAATAACTTCTTACTATAATAATTATAGTATTTTTATTAAAATCTTTAAATTTTTTTAATTTTTTTAAGCTTTTTAACTCTTTTAATTTTATAAAAGTTAATAATCTTTCTTCTAAATTTAAGAACTTAAATTAAAATATAAAAAATATTAAGTTTTTTAATTCTTATTTTAATAAATTTTATAAGGATAGAGATATTATTATATAAGGTAGTAATATTTACTATTATAATATAATACTTTTTATTAAAAGAGTTAAAAACTTAATAATAATTAAGGATCTTATTATAATAAAAATAAATCTTAATATATATTTTTAAAAAGATATTTAAATATAGTATATTAAAATACTTTTAAATTTTAAATAAATTAATTTATAAATTAATAAAAATAGTATTAATATATAGTACTTTACTTTAATTTTAAAATAAAAAAAATTTATTAAAATTACTTTAAAAAAATTAATTAATAAAAAATATATTTTATAAGATATTTATAATTAAAAAGAGTTAGCTTAATATATATATATTATTATTAAATATACTAAAAACTAAAATATTAAAACTATTATTAATTAATTTATTTTTATTTATTAAGATATAGCTTTAAAGTTATATATATCTATTAATTTATTTATTTTTATAACTACTATTTTAGACTATATTAAGCTTTTAAAAATTAAAAAGAATATATAATTTAAATAATATTAATTACTTCTTAATTTAAAACTAGCTATATAAAATTAATAATATAATAATAAATATTAAAATTTTTTATTAGTATTAAGAGTTACTAGCTTATAGTTAGTAATTATTTAATTAATAAGCTTTTTTTTTAATTTAATAATTTAAAATATTTATTATTTATAGTATAGTTAGTATCTTTAATATTTAAATTATTAATAATATTTAGCTTTAATATTATTAATTAAATAGCTACTTTTATTATAACTATAATTATAATTAATTATATTTTAAATAAGTTTATTTTAATATTAAGTATTTAATAATAATTATAATAAAATCTTAATTAAGTTTATTAATTAAATTAAAATTAAAATTAAAGATTAGATTATTAATAGAATTTTTATAAATATAGTAATAATTACTTATTATAATAATAATAATATAAGCTAAAAGTATTAATTTATTAAGCCTTTACTTAAAATTTATTATATTAAATATATATCTTTAAATATATTAGTGTCACATAGAAGATAGATATAGATAAGGCAAATAACTTAATACTTAAATAAAGTACTAGAAATAAGCTAATCTATAATAATAGTATTAATAATAATAATAAAGGAAGGATAGATAGAATAGTAGAAAGATATATAAGTACTTAGCCTAATATTAGCCTAGGCACTAGCCTAGTAATATACTATTAATTCATAATAATATACCTATAAAAAATAAAATAAAAAGTGATGCCTTTATTACTTATATACTAATCCTACTACATATAATATCTAATATACCCTAGTATATTCTATTAACTAATAAGAAGCTTTATAGCCTATAATTATAATAAGTAATTAATAAAATAAGTAGTAAATAAAATAGGCCTAGATATAAAATTCTAGGAATACTAAGATTTCTTCTCTAGAAGCTAAGATTAAGTAATAGTAATATATATAACTATAATTATATAAAATACTTATAAATAATAGTATTAGTCTATTAAATAAAGTACTACTAGTAATAAGTAATAGCTAATTAAAAAAATATAAATAGAATATTAATTAATAAATATTATTAGTTAAAAAGTTAAAAAGTTAAAAAGTTAAAAAAAGTTAAAAATATTATAAGCTTTTATGTATTTAAAATTATAGGAATATAATAATAAAAATAGTAGCATATATTTATATAGTGCTAACTATTATTAGTATAGTTATTATTAGAATATATATTTAAATCCTTATCTTTATAATTACCTTTATTAGTTACTATATAGGTATCTTTACTATAATCTTTCCTATACTAAGGCTATTACTTAAAATAGTTATTATAATTTAATAGACTTATAATTAGCTAGGAAGCTATAATTAAGAATAAATAAGACTATTATACTATAGGTCCTATAAGAGATCTTATTACTAGTAAAGATTTTATAGTTAGAAATATTAATAGTATTTACTAATTTTTTTAATATTAACCTAAATAAGATATATTATATTAATTTAGTTTAAAAAATTAGCTAGTTATATATTTAGTTTTAGTATTACTATATCCTTATAAAAATTAGTATTAAGTTAATTTTAAATAATAGTTAGTTAATTATATATAAAATTAATTTTAGTAGCCTTAATAAAATAAAGTATTTAGTAAATCTAAATCTTAAGTAATTAATAAAAATCTTAAGATAAATAAAATAAGCTAGTAAGCTAATTAATAGTAATAGATATCTATATTTTAAATCTTTTTATAAGTATAGTATACTATTATAGTAGCTTAATATTATAAAGCTTCCTTTAATCCTTATTAATAAGCTTTATAATCTATTAAGTAATAATACTACTATAGAGGTATAGTTAAATAACTTACTTAATATTAATAAGACTATATATAAATATAAGATCCTTTAGTCTTTCTACCTATATATAGATATTATAGTATGTAGTATTACTACTAACTATAATAATAAGGCCCTTACTATATTTATTTAGAACATTAAAATTATAGAATCTAATATCTTTAGCTTTTAATACTAAGTAATATAATAGTGATATTAGTAATATTTTAAAATTTTATTACTAATAAGAATTAGAATAAGGATAAGAATAAGGATTTTTAATAGATTATAAGATATATAGTGTAGGACTAGGATCTATAAGAGTAGAAGTTAAATAAGTTAAATTCTATATTAAATTTTATAACTATTATATTATAATATTAAAATAGTAGTTAATTTTTTTTATTAATAGCTATATTAAGTTAATTAAATCTTATTTATAAATTTATCTTTTATTTAGAGGTAAATCCTTATACTACTACTATAATAAAGGATAAGGATTCTTTATAAGGTAATATAAAAGGTAAGGTAGAAAATAATTTAAGATCTAGATTAATAATAATAATATATCCTTTTTACTTATAAGAAGCTATAGTATTATAGGATAATAGAGCTTAGTAAAAGGAATTATTAATAAAGGTATTAAGTAATAAATAATATAGTGCTAGGAGCTATTAAATAATCTTTAGGCTATTACTACTATTTATTACACAAAAGATAGATATAGATAAGATAAATAGCTTAATACTTAAATAAAGTACTAGGAATAAGCTAATCTATAATAATAGTATTAATAATAATAAAGGAAGGATAGATAGAATAGTAGGAAGATATATAAGTACTTAACCTAATATTAGCCTAGGCACTAGCTTAATAATATACTATTAATTCATAATAATTAAATTCTTTTAAAAATTTTTTAAATATCTATTAATTTATTACCTAAGATAATAGTAAAAATAAGCTATATTATAATAATTTAATTAAATATTTAAAAATTAATTATAATATTTCTAAAAAAATTAAAAAGTTAATTACTATTTTAGTTTTTTTAAAAAATTTATTATTTCTTTATTTAAAATTTTTTTTAAGGCTTTATAAAATATTACTAAAGTCTTTTTAATTTATTTAATTATTATTATTAATTTATTATTTTAAGTTATTAAATTTAATACTTTAAAAGTTAATATTAACTTTAATATTACCTTTAAAGATTAAATATATATATAAATTATAATTTAACTAAGCTCTTTTAATAAAGACTTTAATATTTATTTAAATATTAATATTAGTATAATATTAATTAATAAAGTATAGCTTCTTTTAAAATTATTTAATATTAAAATTATAAAAATAATTTATTTTATTAATATTTAAGAATTTAATATTTTTTATTATAAATTAATAAATATATTACACTACCCTTTTATTATTTTAGTATTAATAAAAATAATTAAAAAGCTTTAGCTTATATCTATAAGAAACTATATATTATAAATAAATTAAGAGCTAAGATATTTATAAATAATAATATTATTAGTATTAAATATATTATAATAAATATTATTAATTATAAAGTAATTATTAATAGTTATAAAATAAAAATACTTATTAAAGTATAATAATATAATTAATTTATAAAAAAAAATATCTATATAAAGCTAGCTATTATTATTTTTTTTAAAATAAATTAATTATTTTAGTTTCTTTAAAGTCTCTTTTAAATAATAAATTTTTTTTTAAATTTATTAAAGCTACTAATTTTTATTTATTTATTTATATAATTAATTATAAGATTACTAATATATTAATTAAAAATAAATTAAAATATTTTATTTAAATTCCTAAGTATTTCTATTTTAATATAGTTATAAAAATAAAATATAAAAATTATTTTTTAATTAAATTATTTATTAAAATAACTATAATACTATTTAAATAAATTATAAATTAAATTAAGAAAATAGCTAGCCTTATTATTATAATAACTATAGCTTTTATAGCTTTAATTAATTTAAATTTTCTTTTATTAAATAATATCTTTAAATACTATAAAATATAGCTTTTAAATAATATTATAATTTATAGGAATTTAAAAAAAATATTAAGCCCTCTTAAATTTTATTTATAAATTTTTAATATTATAGGTAAATTAAGGCTTTATTAAAATATTTAAGAATAAATAAATAAAGATACCTTTATAAAAAAATTAATAATTTTAAATTTTAAATAAAGTAAAATTTATTTATTTAATATTTTAATAATCTTAAAGAGCTTTTTTAATTATTTATAAATATTAATATTTTAATTAGTTTTATAAATTAAAGGCTATTAACTCTTTAAAATATTTTATAATTATTAAAAATTTAAAATACTATTTTAATCTTATAAAGTATTTATATAATTATATTTATATATATATTTAAAAAATTTAGGCTTTATAAGATTTAAAAGTTTTAATATTAAAATTTATTTTTAATTAAAGAAATCTTTATTATATATATATTTTTTATATTAAAGTATTAAAACTTATATTATTAAAAAAAGTCTTTTAATTTTTTATAATTAATTTTTTTAAAGTTTATATTACTTACTTATTTTAATCCTAATTAAAAATTATAGATTAATTTAAATATATTTAAGGAATTTAATTTTAAGGCTATTATTTTTTATATTAAAAAAGATATTAAGCTTAATAGAAAATAGCTTTTAAAATTAATAATTAAGTTAATATTATTTTTTTTAAGATTTTTTATATTAGTTAAGTAAAATTATTAGCTTATAAAACTTAAGATTACTAAACTTATTTAAATAATAATAAAAATTTATTATATAATTAAATTATTTTAAGATTTAATAATTATTTAAATAGACTATTTTACTATTCTTAATATTATAAAATAGTTATTAATTATATTAATATTTTTTATTATTTAAATAAATATTTATTTTATTAAAATATTTTAATTCTTAAGATAATTCTATCTAAATATAAAATATAAACTAAATAAGGAATATATAATTTTAAATACCTTTTTATATTTTTTTAAATATAAATTATAATATTATCTTAATTAAATAAAATAATTATTTTAAATTAGATATCTTATTTACTATAATCTTAATAAAAATAAATTAAAAGTTTTAAAATTATTTAATTAAAAGTTATTAAGATAATTTATAATAATATAAAATTATTAAACTAATTAATAATAATAATTTCTATAATAATAATATTATAATACTTTTTTTTATTTATAAAAATAAATTAATTATTATTAATATTAACTCTTATTTTAATTTTTACTTAAAAGATATTAAGGTATTTATAAAATATATTTTTAAAATATTAATTTTAATTAAAAATTAAAAATTAATTTATTATATTAATAAACTTATTAAATTTTAATATTTTAATATTTTTTAATTTATTATTAAGATTTTAAAGATATTATAAAATAATTATTAAATTATAAATTATTTATAATTTAATAAAAGCTTTAAGAAAATATATTATTTATTATCTAAAATATTTAATTTTATAAATAAGATATTATAGGCCTTATAGTATATTATAGCTTATTTTTTTTATTAATTTTATTTTATATTATAATTTTAAATTTTATATTAATATTACTTACTTTTAAAAAGTTAAATTATTTTAATATAATTTTATTAATAACTTATAAGTTTTTAAAAGAATAATATTTATTTTAAAAAAATTCATATATTTTATAATTTAATAAGCTTTTAAATTTATTAATTATTTTAATATAATTAATTAGAGCCTTCTAAAAATTATTATCTTTAATAAAAATTAGATTTTTTTATTATATCTATAAATATCTATATTTAAAAAATTTAATATTAATTTATTATATTTAATTACTTATTATCTATAAATTAATAATTTTAATAAAAAATTAATTAAATTATTAAAATTATACTTTAATATTATATTTATATACTTAAAAAGTTTTTTATATAACTAATTATTCTTTTTTATTTATAAATTTAATTAAATAATTTAATATCTTCTAAAATAATATTTTCTTTAAATATTATTATTTATAGTTTTTAATTAAATAAATTATTAAACTTATTACTTTTTATTATAAAAATAAATAAAATAACTATTTAAATTATAGTTAAAGATATATATTTTTTTTATATAAATAAATAATAAATATTATTATTAATTAATATTTTTAAAGATTAGTAAATTTATTATAATATATTTTTATAAAAACTATAAAATTCTCTTAATTTTTAATATTATTAAAAAATTAATTAATTAATATATAAATTTATTTAAGATATTAAAAAAAATTAATAATTTTATATACTATTTAAAAATATTAAATTATTAAAAAATTAATTTTATATTTATAATTACTTATTTAAAGCTTATATTAAATTTTATTTTAAATTTATATAAAAAACTTAAATTAAATTATCTTAATTTAATATATATTAAAAATAATATTAAAATTATAAAATCTTAAAAAATAAAATATCTTCTTAATAAATAAATTATAAAAAAAGATTATAAATATATTATAAAATATTTAATATATTAAAAAAATTACAATTTAGCTTATAATAATTAATATAATATTAATAAATTAATTACTATTTATAAAATTATAATAATAATATTTTATTATTTTATATTATTATTATCTATCTCTCTTTTTACTTTATTAATTTTTATAAAAATATTTATAATTTTATTACTTATTATACTTATATTATTTTATTTTTAAAAATAACCTTAAAAAATAGTTTCTTATTATAAAAAATCTGTCATGGATTAATATCCTAAATAGGGTAATATTAATAGTGAAATAGTATTATAGCTATGAAGGAGGAAACTATCTAAGCTACCTATAGCTACTATATATAGTAGATAGGAGCTAGGCCTAATAAGGACTAGTCTATGTCTAGGCGCATGTCTGGAGCGCTAAGTCCATAATAAAATCTTAAAAATTATATTTTTATTTTTATTTTTTTAAGGCTTTTGCTTTACCCTTTAAAGGTTTTATTATATTTTTTAAAATCTTTATAAATTTTATTATATTTTATTCTTTAATATATTAATTTACTCTTTAAGACTTTATTAGATTTTTTAAGACTTTATTTAACTTTCTTAACTTTTTATATATTAAGATAATATATTTTATATTAATTTTTAAAAAATTATTATAATAGTATATATTATAATAATATTTAATTAAAAAAAGATTTATTATATATTAATATATATTTAACTTAGTAGCCCTATAAAAAGCTATATATAAATAGAAATTAAATATATTAAATTTATTATTATTAAGAAATTCTATTAGATAGCTTATATTACTATATTTAATAATTATTTTTTATATATAAATATTATATTCTTTTATATAAAAGTTACTTTTTTATAATAAATTATATAAAAGCTATTTATTAAGTTATTAAATTAAATTTTTTTAATAGTATTTAAATTTACTTTAATTAATTTATTAAAGATTTTAATATATCTTTAATATTATATATATTATTATAACTATTATTTATTAACTTATAATTAATATTAGAAGAGCTTTTACTTATATATTAAAGTAAAGTTATTATCTTTAAAATTATTAAAATTATAGATTTTTTCTTAATTAATTCTTAGATACTAAAAAAATATAATTATTAAATATATATTAATATTTAATAAATCTTTTTTTAATTAAATACTATTATAATATATACTACTATAATACTAAAGTAATTAATAATAAAGATTAATATATATAATATTTAATTATATTTATAAATTATATTTAATATATATTTTATTTTATAATTAAATTTATATAAATAGATTTAAATTTCTTAAACTTTTTTAAAACTATCTTAAATTTATTTATTATAAGTAAATAAATAAGTTATATTTTTATTAAATTTTAATTAATAACTTAACTATATTAATAATAATTATAATTATTAAATTATTAATTATTAAGTTTTAAATAATTTATTTATTTATTACTACTTTTTAATTTTTAAGTTATAAAATTCCTTTATATAATATATTCTCTTATAATAAAGTATATATATAATAAAACTATTTTTATATAATAAAATCTTATTTAATTATATATTAATAAAGAATCTTAATTATTAAATTAATTATTAAATTAAATTATTATTTTATTATAAATAATATTACTATAATTAATTAATTAACTTATTTAAAAAATTATAAATTTAAAAGATATATTTATAACTTAAGTATAAAAATAATTTATTTTATAATTAATTTTTAAAATTATTTATATTATTAAGAATTTAAGATATTTATAAATTTCTAAGTTATATTATAATAGCCTTTATATATAATATTAATTAAAATAATTTATTTTATATAATAATAAAATAATTATTAATTATTAATATCTTTTAATCTATAAAAATATTATTAGCTTAAGATTAAATTTTTATTTTTTAAAGACTTTTACTAGATTATTTTTTATAAGTAAAGTAATTAGTTTAATAAATTAAAATTTCTTTTTATTTAAAAAAGCTTAATAAGTTTAATAAGTTAAATTTTTTTAGACTCTTCCTTATTAAGATTTACTTAATATATAAAGAGATTAGATAAGTTATTTTAATTTTAATTTATTTTAATAATTAAAGAATTATTACTTATTATAGTATTCCTATAATAATAGTACCTAAGGTGCCTTATAAACTAGTCTTAGTATAGAATTAGCCTTAGTACTTATATAACTATATATAATAAGTAATTAAGAATATATAATTTTTATCCTATATTTAACTTACTTATACTTACACTATATAATAAGTTAGATTAAGTTAGATTTTTTTTAATTTAATTTAAATTTAAACCTAACCTAAACCTAATGTAATAGGTTTAAGTTAAGTTAGCTTTTTTTTAGTATAGGTTAAGTTTAAACTTAATAACCTAACAAGCCTCTATTAGGCCTAAAATAATCTAATAATCATTCTAATAATGGCTATTGCCATGGCTATTGCCATGTAACATGGCCATGCGCATGCGATGGATGCGATCGATGGATGGATGGCCATGATGGATGGCCATGATGGATGGATGGATGGATGGCCATGATGGATGGATGGATGGATGCCATGCCATGCGACAGCGACATGCCATGCGACAGCGACATACCATGCGACAGCGATAGCGACATAATATTAATATACGACAGCGATATCTTTAAGGGTGATAGTAACATCTTAAGAGGTATTATTATATTAAATAAAGTATAGAATAGAGGCTTAATAAAAGCTTAACTTAAAATCTATTAGGTTAAACTTAATCTATTATATAATATACTTATACTATAACTTAATAATATAGTAGTAATAGTATAATAGAAGCTTATAAATACTATTTTTTATTTATAAGACTCTATTAATTTATATTAACTCCTTTAGAAGTATTAGTTATATAGTACTAATTATTCTTTATTAAGCTTTATAATACTTAATTTTATAATTATTATTTTATTAGTACTTCTTTTATACTTTACTAAATACTTTATTATATTTAACTATATCTATTATATTAGTACTATAGTTACCTTATTATTAGCCTATAATATAAAAAGAGATTAAGAAGGAAAATTAAAAAAGGAATATTTAATATATTTTACTAAAAAAGTAATTACTTACTTTATTTAAAAAAATCTACTTTTCCTTACTTAATTTTAAACCTTCTCTTTATTCCTACCTTTAATATTATATAAGTTTTAGAAGGGTATTTAAATTTTATTAAGATAATATTTACTTATACTAAGCTTATATCTTTTCTTTATTATCCTAGCTTTTTTATTATCTTTAGTATAAGACTTATCTTATAGTACTATTATTAAAGTATATTAATTATAATTATTTCTTAATAATAAGTATCTTTACTATAATATTATACTTAAAATTATTTAATTTATAGTTAAAGATATTACTATTATTTACCCTTAGCTAAAAAATATTAAGCTTTAAAATCCCTTAAGAATCTACTTAAGAGATATATTAATAGATAAAGTTTTATAAATAGCTTAAATAACTAACTAAACTATTAATAAAAAATTATTATATATAAATATTAAGAACTTTAAATAGTATATATAAGTTACTTAAACTTTATATTTAATTTAAAATATAATCTTTAGTATATTTATTTTAAACCTCTTTATTTTACCTTTTATAAATAATATACTTATAAATAGTCCTTTATAAAAAAGTATAAGAGTTATATTAGTAGAAGAAAAGATTTTTAATAATTTAATTAGCCTTAAACCTATAATATCCCTAAATTTAGATAATAATAATAATAATAATAATAATAATAATANTAAAATTATAAAATCTTAAAAAATAAAATATCTTCTTAATAAATAAATTATAAAAAAAGATTATAAATATATTATAAAATATTTAATATATTAAAAAAATTACAATTTAGCTTATAATAATTAATATAATATTAATAAATTAATTACTATTTATAAAATTATAATAATAATATTTTATTATTTTATATTATTATTATCTATCTCTCTTTTTACTTTATTAATTTTTATAAAAATATTTATAATTTTATTACTTATTATACTTATATTATTTTATTTTTAAAAATAACCTTAAAAAATAGTTTCTTATTATAAAAAATCTGTCATGGATTAATATCCTAAATAGGGTAATATTAATAGTGAAATAGTATTATAGCTATGAAGGAGGAAACTATCTAAGCTACCTATAGCTACTATATATAGTAGATAGGAGCTAGGCCTAATAAGGACTAGTCTATGTCTAGGCGCATGTCTGGAGCGCTAAGTCCATAATAAAATCTTAAAAATTATATTTTTATTTTTATTTTTTTAAGGCTTTTGCTTTACCCTTTAAAGGTTTTATTATATTTTTTAAAATCTTTATAAATTTTATTATATTTTATTCTTTAATATATTAATTTACTCTTTAAGACTTTATTAGATTTTTTAAGACTTTATTTAACTTTCTTAACTTTTTATATATTAAGATAATATATTTTATATTAATTTTTAAAAAATTATTATAATAGTATATATTATAATAATATTTAATTAAAAAAAGATTTATTATATATTAATATATATTTAACTTAGTAGCCCTATAAAAAGCTATATATAAATAGAAATTAAATATATTAAATTTATTATTATTAAGAAATTCTATTAGATAGCTTATATTACTATATTTAATAATTATTTTTTATATATAAATATTATATTCTTTTATATAAAAGTTACTTTTTTATAATAAATTATATAAAAGCTATTTATTAAGTTATTAAATTAAATTTTTTTAATAGTATTTAAATTTACTTTAATTAATTTATTAAAGATTTTAATATATCTTTAATATTATATATATTATTATAACTATTATTTATTAACTTATAATTAATATTAGAAGAGCTTTTACTTATATATTAAAGTAAAGTTATTATCTTTAAAATTATTAAAATTATAGATTTTTTCTTAATTAATTCTTAGATACTAAAAAAATATAATTATTAAATATATATTAATATTTAATAAATCTTTTTTTAATTAAATACTATTATAATATATACTACTATAATACTAAAGTAATTAATAATAAAGATTAATATATATAATATTTAATTATATTTATAAATTATATTTAATATATATTTTATTTTATAATTAAATTTATATAAATAGATTTAAATTTCTTAAACTTTTTTAAAACTATCTTAAATTTATTTATTATAAGTAAATAAATAAGTTATATTTTTATTAAATTTTAATTAATAACTTAACTATATTAATAATAATTATAATTATTAAATTATTAATTATTAAGTTTTAAATAATTTATTTATTTATTACTACTTTTTAATTTTTAAGTTATAAAATTCCTTTATATAATATATTCTCTTATAATAAAGTATATATATAATAAAACTATTTTTATATAATAAAATCTTATTTAATTATATATTAATAAAGAATCTTAATTATTAAATTAATTATTAAATTAAATTATTATTTTATTATAAATAATATTACTATAATTAATTAATTAACTTATTTAAAAAATTATAAATTTAAAAGATATATTTATAACTTAAGTATAAAAATAATTTATTTTATAATTAATTTTTAAAATTATTTATATTATTAAGAATTTAAGATATTTATAAATTTCTAAGTTATATTATAATAGCCTTTATATATAATATTAATTAAAATAATTTATTTTATATAATAATAAAATAATTATTAATTATTAATATCTTTTAATCTATAAAAATATTATTAGCTTAAGATTAAATTTTTATTTTTTAAAGACTTTTACTAGATTATTTTTTATAAGTAAAGTAATTAGTTTAATAAATTAAAATTTCTTTTTATTTAAAAAAGCTTAATAAGTTTAATAAGTTAAATTTTTTTAGACTCTTCCTTATTAAGATTTACTTAATATATAAAGAGATTAGATAAGTTATTTTAATTTTAATTTATTTTAATAATTAAAGAATTATTACTTATTATAGTATTCCTATAATAATAGTACCTAAGGTGCCTTATAAACTAGTCTTAGTATAGAATTAGCCTTAGTACTTATATAACTATATATAATAAGTAATTAAGAATATATAATTTTTATCCTATATTTAACTTACTTATACTTACACTATATAATAAGTTAGATTAAGTTAGATTTTTTTTAATTTAATTTAAATTTAAACCTAACCTAAACCTAATGTAATAGGTTTAAGTTAAGTTAGCTTTTTTTTAGTATAGGTTAAGTTTAAACTTAATAACCTAACAAGCCTCTATTAGGCCTAAAATAATCTAATAATCATTCTAATAATGGCTATTGCCATGGCTATTGCCATGTAACATGGCCATGCGCATGCGATGGATGCGATCGATGGATGGATGGCCATGATGGATGGCCATGATGGATGGATGGATGGATGGCCATGATGGATGGATGGATGGATGCCATGCCATGCGACAGCGACATGCCATGCGACAGCGACATACCATGCGACAGCGATAGCGACATAATATTAATATACGACAGCGATATCTTTAAGGGTGATAGTAACATCTTAAGAGGTATTATTATATTAAATAAAGTATAGAATAGAGGCTTAATAAAAGCTTAACTTAAAATCTATTAGGTTAAACTTAATCTATTATATAATATACTTATACTATAACTTAATAATATAGTAGTAATAGTATAATAGAAGCTTATAAATACTATTTTTTATTTATAAGACTCTATTAATTTATATTAACTCCTTTAGAAGTATTAGTTATATAGTACTAATTATTCTTTATTAAGCTTTATAATACTTAATTTTATAATTATTATTTTATTAGTACTTCTTTTATACTTTACTAAATACTTTATTATATTTAACTATATCTATTATATTAGTACTATAGTTACCTTATTATTAGCCTATAATATAAAAAGAGATTAAGAAGGAAAATTAAAAAAGGAATATTTAATATATTTTACTAAAAAAGTAATTACTTACTTTATTTAAAAAAATCTACTTTTCCTTACTTAATTTTAAACCTTCTCTTTATTCCTACCTTTAATATTATATAAGTTTTAGAAGGGTATTTAAATTTTATTAAGATAATATTTACTTATACTAAGCTTATATCTTTTCTTTATTATCCTAGCTTTTTTATTATCTTTAGTATAAGACTTATCTTATAGTACTATTATTAAAGTATATTAATTATAATTATTTCTTAATAATAAGTATCTTTACTATAATATTATACTTAAAATTATTTAATTTATAGTTAAAGATATTACTATTATTTACCCTTAGCTAAAAAATATTAAGCTTTAAAATCCCTTAAGAATCTACTTAAGAGATATATTAATAGATAAAGTTTTATAAATAGCTTAAATAACTAACTAAACTATTAATAAAAAATTATTATATATAAATATTAAGAACTTTAAATAGTATATATAAGTTACTTAAACTTTATATTTAATTTAAAATATAATCTTTAGTATATTTATTTTAAACCTCTTTATTTTACCTTTTATAAATAATATACTTATAAATAGTCCTTTATAAAAAAGTATAAGAGTTATATTAGTAGAAGAAAAGATTTTTAATAATTTAATTAGCCTTAAACCTATAATATCCCTAAATTTAAATAATAATAATAATAATAATAATAATAATAATAATAATAATAATAATAATAATAATAATAATAATAACTAGTAAAACTTTAGATTTAATAAAAGATAATAAATATTTTTATAATATCTTCTCTTTAAACTTCTTAGTAAATCTTTAAGTAATAAGCTATTATTAATTAATAATAAAAATACTACTACTAAGAATAACTATACTAGGTTATAAAATATAAAGGTGTGATATAAGCCTATTATGCTCCACTAATACTATATAATAGGATTATTAAAGATTACTTAAAGATGTAAAATAGTAGTAGTAGGTATTAGTTTATATTAAAGAACTAATTACTAAAGATTCTATTACTATAAGGTATATACCCTTTAAGCTTATTAAAATAAAGTAGAGTAATATAATATATTCTACTTATCTATACTAGCGTAGTATTAATATAATGCCTATAGTAGCTAACTATTAATACTAAGCTACCTTAATAACTACTAGTTATTATAAAAGGAGTTAAGTTTCTTTAAGAATAATTATAATAATAAAATAATATATACTAAATATATTATAATTAAATATATTAATAATAAAGTAATCTTTTAGAATATTTATTTTTTATTAGAGAGAGCTAAAGATCTTATAGCTATAAAAGGTTTTATTATTAAAGAAAATTTAAAAATATTATTACTAAATAGTATTATAGATTAGTAGCTTAAAAAATTCTTTATTTAAAAAAAACTAGTTAAATATAATACTATTAAAGCTAACTTTATTAAATAATTAAGGTTATTACTTAATAAATTTAGTATATTATTAAATATAATTATTAATATTATACTTAAGAAATAATATACTTTCTAAGATATAGCTTTTTAAAGAGAATCTTATAAATATATTTAGAAGATACTTTAATTAGCTAAAAATACTAGCTTAATAAATATTTAAAATCTTATTAATATAATTTATAATAGTATTAATTTAGAGTTATAAAAGAATAAATTTAATAATATAATAATATTTAACTTCTTTCTAAAAAGCATTAATATATATAAATAAAAATAATAAAAATATATAATAAGATATTTTAAAGCCTCTTTAGCTACTAAAATATCTTAGGCTAGAAGATAAAACTAAATATAAAATTATAAAGATAATTATATATAATTTTAATCTTAATAAGGATTTTAATCTTTTAACTATAATTAATAATCCTAGTTTAGTAGTACTAGCTATAATTAAAATCTAAATTTTTAATATTAAACTTATATTTAAAATACTTACTTAAATTAGTTATAGGGATATAGCTAATATAATTAATAATTAGATTTTTAATAAGTTCTTATCCTACCTATACTTTAATAGCCCCTATAAATTATAGGCCTACCTTTAGATATATTAGGTTTAACTTTATATTTATTTTATATAAAAAATTTAAATTACTTCTTAAAAAATAACTAAAATTTTTTTAGGAATAGAAATAAAAATAAATAATAGAGCTAGTAGAATAGTATATATTATTAAAAGATATTAATATATTAAGCTATTACTAAGGATATTAAGGAAGAATCTTAGCCCTTAGTAAAAAAAAGTAGTATTTATTATATATAAGAAAAGAAATTTATATATAATAGATAAAATAAATATAAAAATAAGTTTTTTTACTTTAAATAAAATAAAAGTCCTAATAAGTAATTTATAGAATTTATAAATATTAAGATATACTATTATAATTATAGTAAATTATTTATACTAAAAAATAAATTATATAAATACTTAAGAGAAAAGTATAGTAAATGCTTAAGATATAAAATTAATCTTAATATAAATACTTAAAATAATAAGTATCCTTAAGATATCTTAAGTAAAAGTTTAATAGATAATTATAATAATATTAAGATTATTTAAAAAGTATAAAATTAAAAGTATTCTTAAAATATTAAGAATAAAGGTTTAATAATTAAAGATAACTATATTATAAATACTTTAAATATATAGAATAAGGAGTGCCCTTAAGAAACTAGTAATAAGCCTTTAAGAGTTAAGTATATTTTTAAGATATATATTATTAAAGTATAAAGTATATCTATAGATAGGTACCTTTAAATATACTTTAATAAAAGTTTAATAATTAATTAAAATTCTATTATTAATGCTACTACATCTATAAATTTATTTTATAGATAAGTTTAAGTTAAAGTAGCACTAGCTACTTATCTAGACTTAGTAGGACTTATTTACTTAGTATTAGAATTAACTTATATCTAGATCTAGCTATAACTTAGTGAATTTAGTAGCTATAGAATAATTCTAAAAGCTATATATTAATAATATGCTAGCTATACTACTTATTATAGTTACTTTATTTAATTTAGTTATAAAAGGTTTCTATATTAACTTATTTAAATTTAGTAGTACTAGACTTAATTATAAATATATTATTTATATAAGCTTAATTATTAATATAGGCTTTAGTATTATAATGTTATAGACTTAATACTTTAAATATATACCTAGACATAAACTAGTCCTTTTTAGGCCTAGCTCCCATCTACTATATATAGTAGCTATAGGTAGCTTAGATAGTTTCCTTCTTTATAGTTATAATACTATTTCACTATTAACATTACCTTATTTAAGATATTAATTTATAATATATAATTATATTATATATTTAAAATACTTATATACTTTATACTATATTAAATATAAATACTATTATTATATACTTTAGTTAAATATTTTATATTATTATTAAATAAATTTCTCTATAAATTTCTTACTTTATATCCCTTATATTTTATAATTATTAGAAGATAAATTAAGTCTTAGCCTTATACTTATTTAATTTTAATAAGATTAAAAAAAGTATCTACTATAACTAATTAATTCTAATATAGATCTTTTCTTTTATATTAAGTTTTTTATTAAGTTTAACTTAATCTTTAAATATAGACTCTTCTTTTATTTTTTATTAATATTTATATTATTACTCTTACTATCTATTTTTTATAAGGTAGATTTACTCTCTTTCTTCTTTATAATATTAAGTAATTTAGGTTTTAAAGAACTTTAAACTTAAATATTAAACTAGGTACTAGCCTTAATAGTAACTTAAGTTATAGCTTAAGTATTAATTTAAATTATTATAGATTAATATCCTAAATAGAGTAATATTAATAGTAAAATAGTATTATAGCTATAAAGGAGGAAACTATCTAAGCTACCTATAGCTACTATATATAGTAGATAGGAGCTAGGCCTAATAAGGACTAGTCTATATTTAAGTATATATTTAAAGTATTAAGTTTATAATATTACTCTCTTCTTTATAATAGTAATATCCTTATTACCTAGCTATATATAATATGCTTTAAAATAAATTATATATCTTTATATAATATCTTTATTTATAGTAGCTAGGTTATTAACTATTAGTTATAAGTTATATATTTAATTCTATTATAATAACTAGTAGCTATTAAGGTAGCTTAGTATTAGTAGTTAATTACTATAAGTATTATATTAATACTATGCTAGCATAGATAAGTAAAATATATTATATTACTCTACTTTATCTTATTAAGCTTAAAGAGTATATACTTTATAATAGTAGAATTCTTAGTAATTAGTTTTTTAATATAAATTAATATCTACTATTACTATTTTATATCTTTAAGTAATCTTTAATAATTTTATTATATAGTATTAATAAAGTATAATAAATTTATATTATAGTTTTAATTACTCTAACCTTTAAGATTAAAAACTTAGAGTAAAGTAAGATAATATTTATATAAAGTTTTATTTATAAAAATATATGAAAGCTTATAAATAAATTATAAATAAACTTATTAGAATTAACTATTAATATAAATATATAATAATAAAAGATTTAGTAGCTAGAGTTATAAATAAAAGAGCTTTAAGCTATAGTAGCTAAATAGACTATTAAAGAGATACTATAAGATTCTAATAGTAAACTAAATAAGAGCTATATAAATAAATTAAATAAACCTTTAATAAAAGNATTACTATAAGGTATATACCCTTTAAGCTTATTAAAATAAAGTAGAGTAATATAATATATTCTACTTATCTATACTAGCGTAGTATTAATATAATGCCTATAGTAGCTAACTATTAATACTAAGCTACCTTAATAACTACTAGTTATTATAAAAGGAGTTAAGTTTCTTTAAGAATAATTATAATAATAAAATAATATATACTAAATATATTATAATTAAATATATTAATAATAAAGTAATCTTTTAGAATATTTATTTTTTATTAGAGAGAGCTAAAGATCTTATAGCTATAAAAGGTTTTATTATTAAAGAAAATTTAAAAATATTATTACTAAATAGTATTATAGATTAGTAGCTTAAAAAATTCTTTATTTAAAAAAAACTAGTTAAATATAATACTATTAAAGCTAACTTTATTAAATAATTAAGGTTATTACTTAATAAATTTAGTATATTATTAAATATAATTATTAATATTATACTTAAGAAATAATATACTTTCTAAGATATAGCTTTTTAAAGAGAATCTTATAAATATATTTAGAAGATACTTTAATTAGCTAAAAATACTAGCTTAATAAATATTTAAAATCTTATTAATATAATTTATAATAGTATTAATTTAGAGTTATAAAAGAATAAATTTAATAATATAATAATATTTAACTTCTTTCTAAAAAGCATTAATATATATAAATAAAAATAATAAAAATATATAATAAGATATTTTAAAGCCTCTTTAGCTACTAAAATATCTTAGGCTAGAAGATAAAACTAAATATAAAATTATAAAGATAATTATATATAATTTTAATCTTAATAAGGATTTTAATCTTTTAACTATAATTAATAATCCTAGTTTAGTAGTACTAGCTATAATTAAAATCTAAATTTTTAATATTAAACTTATATTTAAAATACTTACTTAAATTAGTTATAGGGATATAGCTAATATAATTAATAATTAGATTTTTAATAAGTTCTTATCCTACCTATACTTTAATAGCCCCTATAAATTATAGGCCTACCTTTAGATATATTAGGTTTAACTTTATATTTATTTTATATAAAAAATTTAAATTACTTCTTAAAAAATAACTAAAATTTTTTTAGGAATAGAAATAAAAATAAATAATAGAGCTAGTAGAATAGTATATATTATTAAAAGATATTAATATATTAAGCTATTACTAAGGATATTAAGGAAGAATCTTAGCCCTTAGTAAAAAAAAGTAGTATTTATTATATATAAGAAAAGAAATTTATATATAATAGATAAAATAAATATAAAAATAAGTTTTTTTACTTTAAATAAAATAAAAGTCCTAATAAGTAATTTATAGAATTTATAAATATTAAGATATACTATTATAATTATAGTAAATTATTTATACTAAAAAATAAATTATATAAATACTTAAGAGAAAAGTATAGTAAATGCTTAAGATATAAAATTAATCTTAATATAAATACTTAAAATAATAAGTATCCTTAAGATATCTTAAGTAAAAGTTTAATAGATAATTATAATAATATTAAGATTATTTAAAAAGTATAAAATTAAAAGTATTCTTAAAATATTAAGAATAAAGGTTTAATAATTAAAGATAACTATATTATAAATACTTTAAATATATAGAATAAGGAGTGCCCTTAAGAAACTAGTAATAAGCCTTTAAGAGTTAAGTATATTTTTAAGATATATATTATTAAAGTATAAAGTATATCTATAGATAGGTACCTTTAAATATACTTTAATAAAAGTTTAATAATTAATTAAAATTCTATTATTAATGCTACTACATCTATAAATTTATTTTATAGATAAGTTTAAGTTAAAGTAGCACTAGCTACTTATCTAGACTTAGTAGGACTTATTTACTTAGTATTAGAATTAACTTATATCTAGATCTAGCTATAACTTAGTGAATTTAGTAGCTATAGAATAATTCTAAAAGCTATATATTAATAATATGCTAGCTATACTACTTATTATAGTTACTTTATTTAATTTAGTTATAAAAGGTTTCTATATTAACTTATTTAAATTTAGTAGTACTAGACTTAATTATAAATATATTATTTATATAAGCTTAATTATTAATATAGGCTTTAGTATTATAATGTTATAGACTTAATACTTTAAATATATACCTAGACATAAACTAGTCCTTTTTAGGCCTAGCTCCCATCTACTATATATAGTAGCTATAGGTAGCTTAGATAGTTTCCTTCTTTATAGTTATAATACTATTTCACTATTAACATTACCTTATTTAAGATATTAATTTATAATATATAATTATATTATATATTTAAAATACTTATATACTTTATACTATATTAAATATAAATACTATTATTATATACTTTAGTTAAATATTTTATATTATTATTAAATAAATTTCTCTATAAATTTCTTACTTTATATCCCTTATATTTTATAATTATTAGAAGATAAATTAAGTCTTAGCCTTATACTTATTTAATTTTAATAAGATTAAAAAAAGTATCTACTATAACTAATTAATTCTAATATAGATCTTTTCTTTTATATTAAGTTTTTTATTAAGTTTAACTTAATCTTTAAATATAGACTCTTCTTTTATTTTTTATTAATATTTATATTATTACTCTTACTATCTATTTTTTATAAGGTAGATTTACTCTCTTTCTTCTTTATAATATTAAGTAATTTAGGTTTTAAAGAACTTTAAACTTAAATATTAAACTAGGTACTAGCCTTAATAGTAACTTAAGTTATAGCTTAAGTATTAATTTAAATTATTATAGATTAATATCCTAAATAGAGTAATATTAATAGTAAAATAGTATTATAGCTATAAAGGAGGAAACTATCTAAGCTACCTATAGCTACTATATATAGTAGATAGGAGCTAGGCCTAATAAGGACTAGTCTATATTTAAGTATATATTTAAAGTATTAAGTTTATAATATTACTCTCTTCTTTATAATAGTAATATCCTTATTACCTAGCTATATATAATATGCTTTAAAATAAATTATATATCTTTATATAATATCTTTATTTATAGTAGCTAGGTTATTAACTATTAGTTATAAGTTATATATTTAATTCTATTATAATAACTAGTAGCTATTAAGGTAGCTTAGTATTAGTAGTTAATTACTATAAGTATTATATTAATACTATGCTAGCATAGATAAGTAAAATATATTATATTACTCTACTTTATCTTATTAAGCTTAAAGAGTATATACTTTATAATAGTAGAATTCTTAGTAATTAGTTTTTTAATATAAATTAATATCTACTATTACTATTTTATATCTTTAAGTAATCTTTAATAATTTTATTATATAGTATTAATAAAGTATAATAAATTTATATTATAGTTTTAATTACTCTAACCTTTAAGATTAAAAACTTAGAGTAAAGTAAGATAATATTTATATAAAGTTTTATTTATAAAAATATATGAAAGCTTATAAATAAATTATAAATAAACTTATTAGAATTAACTATTAATATAAATATATAATAATAAAAGATTTAGTAGCTAGAGTTATAAATAAAAGAGCTTTAAGCTATAGTAGCTAAATAGACTATTAAAGAGATACTATAAGATTCTAATAGTAAACTAAATAAGAGCTATATAAATAAATTAAATAAACCTTTAATAAAAGAAACTTTATTTAGTAACTTAAATAATATATTTATAATAATATTAAAAATAATTTACCTTAAAAAAATATATTTATATTATAGAGTATTAGAAGAGGAATATATTTACTAGTTTATTAATACTAAAATTAAGTTCCTTTTAAGTTATAAATATTTTATTATTAATAAAAATAAAATCCTTTATTATATATAATTATTTAAAAGTAATATACTATTATAATAATAAAGTTAATTTAAATTAAAAAATATTAATAAATATATCTTTAAATATTTCTATAATTTTTTATTAAATTTAATAATAGATCTAATAAATTATAAACTCTTTATATATAAGTACTAGAATAATATAAAGTAAAATAAGAAATAAAAGATTTCTATCTTTAAAATTTATTTAAAAGAGTTAGAAATCTATTTAAAATCTCTACTAAAGGTCTTTAAGGTAAGTATATTCCTTAATAAGCTATATTTAAATATAAAAAATAAAAATTTAAATACTAGTAATATACTAACTATATAAAAAAATATCTTAACTTTTATAATTATATAAGAGAGGACTCTTAAATAATTTTAGTAGGGATCTACTAAGCTTAATTATAAAAGTAAATTCTTAAAGGAGTATATCTTAAAATACCTTAATAATAATAATAAAGAGCTATTATTAAAATACTTTAAGAAGAATAAAGATAAAAATAAAGATAAAAACTATTAAAAACTTAAATCTACTATAAATATTATAAATAAGTTAGATAATAAAGCTAATACCTACTTTATATATAAAGGAAAGAGGTATTAAAAGAAGAATTATTTATAAAAGGATAATTTAAATTTTACTTTAGTTAATTTAGTATAGTTAAAAAATAATAATACTTTATTATTAAAGTAATAATAAAATAAAAAGAAGAAAGACTAATAAAAGCTCTTAATCCTTTATATCTTAAAAGTTAAATAATAGCTTAGGATATATCCTACCTCTTTAAAAAATTAATTAATTTTAAAGCTAAGATTAACCTAGTTACTTAATAGTTTATAATATAATATAATTTATAGCTAAAATATATAATTTTATTAATATTAATATAACTAAGTAAGTAAGATATTTATTATTATAGAGTATATTAACTAAGCTATAAAGCTACTAATAACTAAGGCTAAGAAAAAAAGTATAGCTCTTTATTTTATACTATTAATTAAAAAGATTCTAATTTAATTATTAGAATATCTATACTTTATAAGTTAAGTATTATAATAAATATATTAATATATTAATAATAATATTAAGTTAATACTAAATAACTATAGATTAATAAGCTAGCTAAGTTTATATAAATTTTATAATAAAAGTAAAAAGTATTTATTATAGTTTATATTTATACTATAATAATAAAATAACCTTAGATTAATAAGTCTAATATATTAACTATTTCTTATAAATTATAAGAGTTTAAGGATATCTTCTTAAATAAAAAGGTAGGGATTTTATTTAAATAAAAATAAAAAGATTATATTATTAAGTTAAATAATAAGGAGCTACTATATAGTTCCCTTTATAATTTATTAAAAGTAAAGTTAGTAGAGCTATATTACTACCTTAATAATACTTTAATAAAGAGATAAATAAAATATTCTATTTTACTTATAAAAGTATCTATCCTTTTTATATTAAAAAAAATAAAGAGTTATATCTTTATATAGATTATTAAGAATTAAATATAATAACTATTAAAAATAAGTATTTATTATCTTTTATTACTAAAATATTAAACTACTTATATAGTATTAAGAGGTTCTTAAAATTAGATTTAAAGAATATATATTACTATATTTATATTAAATATAATAATAAATAGAAAACTATATTCTATATATATTATAATTACTTTAAATATTTAATTATATTATTTAAGCTTATAAATACCTCTACTACTTTTTAAGTATATATTAATTAGGCCTTAGCTAGGCTAGTAGATATAATATATATAATATATTTAAATAATATACTAGTCTTTTTAGAAAAGCTAGTAGACTATTAGTAGTATATTAAATAAGTATTATAATAACTTTAATAATATTAATTATATATAAATTTAAAGAAGTATATATTTAATACTACTTAAATTAAATTTTTAGGATTTATTATATTAATTATAGGTATAGAGATAGATTTATATAGAGTTACTATTATTAAAGAGTAGCTAAGATTAAAGACTTATTAAGAAATCTAAGTCTTCTTAAAGTTTATAAATTTTTATTATTATTTTATTTATTATTACTTTACTATTACTATACCTTTTACTAGCCTTTTAAAAGATAATAAGGAAGGTAAGAAAATAAGATTATTTAAATAATTTAATAATATAAAATAAGTATTTTAATAGTTATATTAAAAATTTATAAAAGTATTATTACTATAATATTTTAATCTAGTATAGAAAATTAGGGTTAAAATTAATATATTAGCTTTTATTATTACTAGTATTTTATCTTAATCTAATAATATAAACTATTAATAGCTTATAGCCTTTTAATTATATAAAATAATACTAGTAGAGTAAAACTATAAAATATATAACTAAGAGCTATTAGTAATAGTAAATACCTTTAAGTAATAATAATACTATTTAAAAAGAAGCTTATACTTAATTAAGGTATTAATAAATTATAATAATCTATAAGGATTTATAAAGTTAAAAGAGCTNAGGCCTTAGCTAGGCTAGTAGATATAATATATATAATATATTTAAATAATATACTAGTCTTTTTAGAAAAGCTAGTAGACTATTAGTAGTATATTAAATAAGTATTATAATAACTTTAATAATATTAATTATATATAAATTTAAAGAAGTATATATTTAATACTACTTAAATTAAATTTTTAGGATTTATTATATTAATTATAGGTATAGAGATAGATTTATATAGAGTTACTATTATTAAAGAGTAGCTAAGATTAAAGACTTATTAAGAAATCTAAGTCTTCTTAAAGTTTATAAATTTTTATTATTATTTTATTTATTATTACTTTACTATTACTATACCTTTTACTAGCCTTTTAAAAGATAATAAGGAAGGTAAGAAAATAAGATTATTTAAATAATTTAATAATATAAAATAAGTATTTTAATAGTTATATTAAAAATTTATAAAAGTATTATTACTATAATATTTTAATCTAGTATAGAAAATTAGGGTTAAAATTAATATATTAGCTTTTATTATTACTAGTATTTTATCTTAATCTAATAATATAAACTATTAATAGCTTATAGCCTTTTAATTATATAAAATAATACTAGTAGAGTAAAACTATAAAATATATAACTAAGAGCTATTAGTAATAGTAAATACCTTTAAGTAATAATAATACTATTTAAAAAGAAGCTTATACTTAATTAAGGTATTAATAAATTATAATAATCTATAAGGATTTATAAAGTTAAAAGAGCTAATATTATAGTAAATATACTAGGCGCTTAAGCTTATAATATATAACTTTAAGATAATATATTATATAAGGAAAACTAACCTTACTAATTCTTTATTAAGAAGGTCTAATTATAAAGGCGCTTTTTCTTATAATATAACTCTTCTACTAACCTTATAAAATAAGTTATTACTATAATTAGAGGAGAAGTTTAAGTTATATATATATACTAATAATAATATATTATAGATAGCTTTCCTAATTATAGGTATTTAAGTAGTAATACTAAAAAAAACTATAAAAAAGCTTATTAAGAGCCTTTATAAGAAGCCTTAGAAATTATTAAAATAGATTATTTATAAACTATAAGACCTTAATAAATAGGTTATAAAGTTCTAAAAAGGTAAAGATACTATTATAATATAGTATTATATAGCTTATATAAATTAGTCTTTTAATAGAGAAAATCTCCTTAAATATAAAGAGTAATTATATATATTAAAAGATAGTACTTTATAGTAAGAGCTAATTAATAGATACTATAATAATCTATTAGTAGAATATTTTAATATTATAAAAATATTAGAGCTTTTATAGTATAAATATTATTAAGCTAATATTATAAAGTAAATATAAAGCTATATTAGGACTTATAATATCTATTAAAGGATAAAGGTTCTTTAATATTACTCTTATAAAGAATTATAATTCTTATCCTTACTAAAAAGGCTATAGTAAGAGTTAACTATAGATTTTATAATAGAATTACCTTTAAGTAAATATAGTAGTATTATCTATAATTTTATTTTAATAATAGTTAATAAATTTATAAAAATAATTTATTATCTTTTTATTAAGAAAATAATTATAGCTAAAGAACTAGTAGAGCTTTTCTTTTTTAAAATATCTTATTAGTTTAATATGCTAGTAAGTATAATAAATAATTAAAATACTCTATTTACTAATACTTTCTAATTAAGTATTTACTATTATA
>KI911131.1:600081-636454 GCA_000482085.2 Cladonia metacorallifera KoLRI002260
TTATTATTATATAGGCTTTAAAGTCTAGCTATTTTTCTTATTTAAGTATTAAGTATATATTCTTAATATTAGTTTAAGCTAAGAAATAAGTAACTATATAGAGCTAAGAGTTTTCTAACTCTTTAATCCTACTATATATATAGTTATCTTTAGATATAACTTTTTTAAAGATTATTTATTTTCTAGCTTATTATTATTATCTTTAAAGTAGCTATTATTTATAATTTTATCCTTAATACTACTTTATTTAATATTAATTATAGATAGCTAAGCTACTATCTTTTTAAGTATAAAAAAAAGAGTCCTTATATAAAGTATTTAAGTTATTTAATCTATAAGTAGTAACTAGATATTTAAAGTAATAACCTTTCTTATATACTTATAATATAATATATAGTAGTAAGAATAGGCTTTTCTACTTTTTTATAATAACTTTAGTTATCTTTTTTATTATTAATATTATATTATCTCTTCTTTAGTTTTTTAATTAGGATAGTAGTATACTTATTATATTTATTATATAATTAATTCTACTTATATAAGATAGAGGCTTTATAGACTTAATATATCTTTTATTAACTAAATATAAATCTAAATTAGTAGCTTTTAAGTTATTATAAAATTTATTAAAGCTTATATTTATAAATTTAGCTAGGCCTAATATATATAAATTTAATCTTTTAGTAATATTAAGTTTTAGTAACTTAATTTTATATTTATTATCTAAGTAAAGAGGACTAATATAAATTAAAAAATATTTATAATACTCCTTAAATAATTCCTTTTCTTTTATTTTTATTTCCTAGCTATTTACCTTTATATAAGTATAGCTAATAAAGTTATAAATTATTAAAATATTATTTAAATTACTAAGGACCTCTTTATAATTCTAATATAGGTAGGTACTATTAATATTATAATAAATCTTAATAATATTAAAGGTAGTATTAGAAACTAATTTTCTAATATAATTAATAATATACTATTTATTTATAAAATATAACTAATTATTTCTAACTTTTAATAATATAGATATCTTCTATATATTATAAATATCTCTATTATTATCTCTATTAAAGATTAGAGTATCTTATATTTTTATTATATATTTAATAAATAGTATATTAGCCCTTAGTACTACTAAAATCCTTATATTCTAAAAATTTAGTTCTATTATATAGAGTAATTATTATTATTCTTAGAATTATTATATATTATTTAATTATATTCCTAACTTAATATTTATATTTAGTCCTTTAAAGTTAATAACTTATTTTCTAATATAATATTCTTTACCTAGTATATATTTATTCTATATTTAAAATAGTCTACCTCTATATTAATTCTTTAAAGGTCTTTATTAAGTATAGTATTTTTAACTAAGATTATTTTAAGCTCTACCTATATATTATTTTATTAGTCCTTAATATATCTTATCTTTAAGTATAAGTATAAAATTTTAATTAAGCTTTTTTTAATATTATTAATTTATATTACTAGCTACTTCTTAATAGAATTAGTAAAAGTATTATTATTATAAGTAAATATAATAACTATATTATATATTAATATATTATAGATATAAATCTTATTTCCTTTTTTAGTTTTTAATAAGAATTAAGGCTTCTACTTAGACTTATTTTTTATCTTTAAGGCTTCTAATCTCTTAGTTAGGTCTACTTCTAAGGCTATATATTATAATTTCTTCTTCTTATAAATTATCTTCTTTAGGCTCTTATAAATTATTTTATTATTTAAATTATAATTGCTTAATATATAGTTATTATTTTAAATAATTATCTAAGATTATATTTTATAGAGTTCTACTCTACCTCTTAATAGCCTAGGCCTCTTAATCTTTAAATATATTAAACTTAGTATTTATATATATAGATTAGGTAAATCTATACTAGACTTCTTATTATAGAGGTTATTTATATTACACTTAAATATATTATTATTAAATATAGATTTAACTCTCTCTACTCCCTATTAAGATATTAAATTTTTTTTTAACTTTTTATAGGAATTTTTTTTAATTATAAGTAAGGCTCTCTTACTTAGTAAAAATAGCTATAATATATTATAAATTAATATTCTAAATAAAGTAATATTATGTTATAATTATAATAGTTAAATAGGATTTATAAGTTTCTATCTAAGGTATAAATCTAACATATAAGATAAACATAAAGAAGAAAAGAAAAGAAGAAAAAAAGAAGATATTAAATACCCTTAGTAAGCACTAAGTAGCTAAAGTAAATACTAAATAATTAAAATAAAAAAAACTTAAGAGATTTAAAAAAAAGTCTTTTAAGAACTATAATAGTACCTCCCCCCTATTATTTATACTTTTAAATAAATATCTAGCTTTATTATTCTTACTCCTCTAACTTAAATAAGCTATTATTATTATTAATAAAGTTAGCTTTAAAGTTACTTAATTATTAGAAATCCTTAGAGTTTTCTTTAAAAGTAGTCTAAGTCTAGTAGTTTAAATAGTTAAGATACTTAAAGAAATAAGTATCTAAAATAGTAATAGCCTTTAAAATATTCTTAAAGAATTCTTATATTATTCTATTAAAACCTTCTTATAGGATATAAAATTCTAAATTTAAGCGCTTAATTTAAGAATTAAGGATAGCTATTATAAGTTAAGTCTTATATCCCTAGATATTAGTAGTAGAGTATAGTATAAAAAGTAGCTACTTAAGAAAAGAGTTATTAGTAATAGATTATAGAAGGCTAGTATAAAAGATATTATAATAAGACTAACTATTAAAAAACTCTAAGTAATATATATAAAAGCTAATAACTTTTATAATAAGAAAAAGGCCTTTAAATTTATTTAAGAGCTTCTTTATAGATTATTAAGTCTAAAGATTTTAAATATTAAGCTAAACTAGATCCTTAATAATATACTTAAGTATAAGCTAGTAATATCTATTAATAAATTCTTCTTAACTAGCTTAAATAAGCTTTATTTATTCTTATAAAACTTTATTAATTTAATCTATTTTCTTAATAAAGAGATTAGCTTAAAGTTAATCTTAAATCTCTTTTTTATTTATTAAATTAATTTAATAAGACTTTAGCTTAAAGCCTATCTAAAGGTATTACCTTAAGTTAGTAAAAAAAAGGATATATTAAATTATCTTTAAAAAGTAATTATTAGTAGTAAATTTAACTAAAAATAATTACTTAACTTAATTATCTTAAAGAAAGTTAGTAAAGATTTAAAGATATTATTCTATAATAATATTAATATTCTCTATTTAACTATTAATTTAAGAGTAAAAAGCTATTAAGAGATTTACTTTAATATCTAGCTATAAATAAAGCTTATACTAAAAGTAGCTTTTAAATTAAATACCTTAATTAGTAATAATAAAGGATAAGAGCTTATAATCTTTCTAAATAAAGATATAGTAAGTTAGAGTAGTATCTTTAATAATAATAATATTTATAAAAATATACTTAACTTACTTAGTAAAGTAGTTAGTAATTATTAAAATATTAAAATACTCCTAATTATAATAGTTTAAGCTTTTAAATAGAGTAATAATAAAATTTATTAAAATATATAATTAGTAGTAATCTAATATCTTTAAAATTTTCAAAATACTATAGTAATATTCTCTAAAGACCTTTATATAAGAGTATAGATAGTAGTTATATATAAATTATTTTATATTAATAAAGAGGCCTAGCTAGTAGTAATAATAAGTTAAGATCTTATATATCTTTACCTACTTAAAATAGCCTATACTAGAGGTATTATAAACTTTTTAAATTAAATAAAGTTATAGCTTATTACTATCTAAAATAAAAAGTTAATTTTAAAAAAAAATATAACTCTTATAAGTCTTATATTTAATTAAAAGAAAACTCTTTATTTTATAATCTTTAGATGTAAATATAGTAAAAATTCTTTAAATTTACTTATTTTAAATATAGACTATATTAATAGTATTATTTATACTAGAAGTTATCTTATTAAGCCTTTTAAAATAATAAATAATTTTAAAATTAAATTAAGAAAGAAACTCTAACTAATATATTTAATAATAACTTAAGAGTTTTATAATTATAAAATACTCTAAATTTTTATAGTTTAATAGTATTATAACTAGCTTTTTAGTACCTTCTAGCTCTAAATACTAAATTTTAAAGGCTTAAATAATAGCTAGGAGCTCTTTATTATAAATCTTATAATTATATTCTATTAGGATTATCTTTATTAAAAAGTATATTATAAGTTAGAGCTATCTTTTATTATTATATTAAGATATTACTTTAGTAATAATATAGTTAGAGGTATCTATCTTAATAATAATCTCCTTCTTAAAGTTAAAATATAATAGGATTAAAATAAAAGTAAAGGCTTACTTAAGACTATTAAAAGTAGCCTAGTATTTAGAATTCTAATTAAAAATATAATCCTTTTTAATAAGCTAGGTTAGTAAGCTAGCTATTATAAAGAATCCTTAAATAAACTATTAATAAAAGTTAGTAAACCTTAGAAAACTTTAAATATTTTTAATATTTTTTAGAAAGGTCTACTCTAAAACTACTAAGAGCTTTTCTAAGTCTATTTAGATCTTTTTAGTAGTAATAATTAGCCTAAGATATTTAACTTTAATAATAAAAAAAATATATTTATTAATATCTACTTAAAGGCCTATTTTATAAAGTTATTCTAAGATCTTTTATATATATTTTTTATACTTAGCCTTAAAATTACTATAAATTAAAATATTATTAATATAAATAGTATAAAAATTATTAAGATACTTATAAAATATATTATTAATATATTATTAAAAAGTTAAAAGAGTATTAATTAATTTAAATAATATAATAAAAAACTTATAAAGGCTATAGTAAGTTTAAAATACTATTTTCTATTCTTTCTCTACTACTATTTATAGCTTATTAAAGGTAGTAATAATATTAAGCTTAGAATAAATCTTAATATAATAAATTTAAATAAGAATCTCTTAAATTAAGGATAGTAAATAGTAATTTTTTATAATAATAATATTTAAGACTTAATATTTAATATAAAGGCGTAGCCTACTACTTAGCTTATAAATAAAGAGAATAAATAAAATAATAAAAAAGAAGCTAGACTTAATAAACCCCTTAATAAGATTTTTATTAAGGAATTTCTTAAGAACCTTAAACTTATCTTAAAATATATTATAAAGAGGCTTATAGCTAGGCTTCTTACTTAACTAAAGCTTAATTTTATAGTTATTTAGATAGTAAGAGAGTAGCTTATTAATTTTACTTTAAGAAAAGATACTTAAGAAGTTATAATATTTAAGGGGAAGAATTATTACTAAGTTAGTATAATTTTTTAGGGCTAAAATCTTCTTAATATCTTATATAATAGCTAAAAAAAGCTCTATTCTAAACTATTTAATAATAAGGGTAAAGGAGGCAGCACTAATAAGTTAGATTTTAATAAAAAGATAGAATATCTTAGATATAAAGAGTAGCTTAGAGAATTTAGAAGCCTTAAGAACTACTATAACTTTAAAGTTCTTAAAAGGGAATATTTTAAGTAATAGTAATAACCCTAAAATAATTAAATTCTTTTCTAAATAGAGATAAATAGTAACTTAATATTTTTTAAGCTAAAAAAGGCCTAAAATAATAAGTTTATTAGGTAAATAAGTTAGAAAAAAAGTTATTAAAATAATAAGATATCTAAAAAGAGAAATCTAAGCTTAAGTATATTAAGTTATAAGGTTAATAATAGTTAGTTAGCTATTAAAGCCTTTTAACTACTAAAGGATTTTAAGGTTAATAGAGGAAAGAATTAGCTTTTATATAAGTTATATTAAAAAAGTTAGTAGTAATATTAATATCTAAAAGTTAAATTACTAAAATTTTATTATCTTTATATCTAAAAGTATACTTAGAGGTAAGATAGTTATTAGAAATCCTTCTAAAAAGTAGCTTTTTACTAGTTATAAAAGAATAAGCTAAAATCTAAATATAAAGAAAGTATCTTAGTATATAACTAAGTATTAAGACTAAACTTTTCCTTATTTAAAAAAAGCTTTAAAGATAGAAATAAGATTAGTAATATTAATATAAATATTATAACTAACCTAAATATATTTCTTTTTTTTATATTTTTTAATAATATAGCCTAGCTTACTATAGTATAAGTAAAGACTCTTTTTAATATAAGATTAATATTCTTTAAAAGTAAATAAATCTCTAAGACTTAAATAAAAATAAGAATTTATTATAGAGAGATCTATAGCTATATTAGAGTTAGTATTAAAGATATAAACTATAAATATACTTCTAATATAAGTAATAATAATAAAGATATAAAAAGAGATAGAGACTACCTTAATTTAATAGTAGTAGAAATTTAGGAACTAGTATTTATTAACTAAAGTATTAAAAATAAAGTTATTAATATTAATAAAGACTAAATAGCCTTGAAGTTCTTAACTTAATCCCTTTTAAAAGTAGAAATACTAATTTATCTTATTATAGCTAGTATTATTAATCTAATATTAGAATTTAATAAGATATTTTAAAAATATTTAATTAATTTACTTTAAGAAAGTAATCTTTATTTATATTATATTCTTTTAATTAAGATTACTAAAATTAACCTTAAGAGCCTCTAAGAACTAAAAGATAGTAAGAATAGTAGCTAAGTTATTAAATTTAATAATTTAAAATAGAATTTAAATTATAGCCTTATTAATTAATTAAGAAAAAGTATAGATAATCTTTACTAGCTTAAAAAAGAATTAATTAATATTTATAAAGAGTTTCTACTAAAGTTTAAACTTAAATCCTTTAAATATATCTTAATTTCTATTAAATTTAGGTAAATTAGAGTACTTAGTAAAGTAATAGAGCTTAATAAAAATTAAAGAAGTTACTTACTAGTTCTAAGCTATATAGAGCCTTACTTAAAGGTTTTAATTACTAGCCTTTAAGGTCTTTAAGTCTTACTATTCCTTTATTACTTAATTATACTCTATATAAAGCATAGTAATATATTATTAATAGGTACTTAAAATAATAAAAAGATAAATAATATCTTTCTTATTTAAAAAAAGACTCTTTACTCCTAACTTATTAAAGATCTTAAGAGCTTCGTTAATAATTTATTTAAAAAATAAATTAATAAGCCCTAAGATAGGGCTTTAAGGTTAATTAATATTTAAGATAAAATAAATAAACTTACCTATAATACTAAAATCCTTAAAGTAAGTATTAAAAAGGTATTAAAAAATCTAATAATAATAAAGTAATATTAATATTAGATTATATAAATAGTATTTATAATATTATAATTATAATAGTTAAATAAGATTTATAAGTTTCTACCTAAAATATAAATCTAATATATAAGATAAATATAAAGAAGAAAAGAAGGTATTAAATACTCTTAGTAAGCACTAGGTAGCTAAAGTAAACACTAGGTAATTAAAATAAAAAGAACTTAGAAGATTTAAAAGGAAAGTCTTTTAAGAATTATAATATATTAATAGTAAAATAGTATTATAGCTATAAAAAAGGAAATTATCTAAGCTACTTATAGCTACTATATATAGTAGATAGAAGCTAGGCCTAATAAGGACTAGTTTATATCTAGGTATATATTTAGAGTACTAAGTCTATAATATAAATACTAATTAAGCTAAAAGCTTAATTATTATTCTATTAATTATAATTAACTTAGTTACTTAATAATACTTAAGTAATTTATAATACTTATATTACTCTAATTATTATTATTAAGAAGTAACTTAGTATTATAGTATATCTAATAAAGAATTAACTATATACTTAAAATAATTAATAAAGCTTAATTTATTATAAAGTTATAAGTAAAGTAATTTATATCCCTTCTATTATTACTTATATCTTAGTAGATAATAATATCTATAAAATTATTTAGATTATAATAGTTTAATTATAGTATTATTAAAATTTCCTTATAATCTATAGGAATCTTTTATCCTATATATAATATTACTTTCTTCTAAATACTATTTATAATTAAAGTTTATATATTACTAAAAAAAATCTTTTACTTATTAAAATAATACTTAAATAGCTTTACTATCTATTAATATTATAAGATAGAGTAAACTTTATTATAGTATAGAAAACTTTACTATTAATAACTTTATATTTCTTAAATTTTATTATAACTTATTAACTTAGCCTTATTTTATATATAGTATATCTTATTATTATATATATAAAAATAATTATTCTTATTTTAAGTAGCTTAAAATAATATCTTAAAATTTCTTATTTTATAAGTAACTATTTTTTATTATTAAAGAGTATTTTACTTATATACTTACTTAAAATAAGTATTATAAATATTACTTTCCTAAGCTATATAATTATTAGCTACTATTTAAACTAATATAAATAAATATATAACTTTTTTATACTCTATAAAAAATAAATTACTATTTAGAAGCTAATCTATATATATTAATCTCTCTCTTAATATTAGCTATTTATAATAGTCTTTTATATATATTTATACTTTAGATATAATACTAAATTAAAAATATTCTAAGAAGTTAAAGAGCTATTAAAGTTAGTATATAATATATTATATTTACTCTTAAAAATATTATCTTTCTTATCTTATAATTTTTTAGTTATTTTTTAATTTTTTTAAAATATTTTAATACCTTTTAAGTATCCTTTTATAATTATAATATAAGTTTTTATAAATATATAACTTAAATACTATTATTAATTTAAGGATTATAGTTTTTATCTTCTATATTTATTATTATATATACTAGAAGCTCTAGCCTTATATATTTAACTATTAACTTATAATTAAGTATTAATATTAGCTATTTCTATATCCTATTTATCTTCTTTTTATTATAAGCTTAGTATTTATCTTATATTATTTTATATTTTAGTTAACTAAGCTTAAGATTAAAAAATAAATTAAAGGGTATTAAAATAAATAAGATTAAAAAAATAAGTTTCTTAAATTTCTATTATTTATTAAGCTAGTCTAGGATATATTTAAGTATCTACTATATAAAGATTCTATAAGCTATATATATTATATTAGTTATATATTAATTATAACTATTAGTTAAATATAATATACTTATAAAATTTATAAGTTATTATTAAAGTTAATATTATTACTAATATCTTAAAGATAAGGTTTTTTAGTTAGTAGTAGTTTATTATCTTAAAGAACTTTATTAACTAACTATTAAAAATTAAATAGTAATACTTATATAGCATTAATATATTAATCTTAATATATTCTTTTATATTATAAACTAATTCTATTTAATACTTAAGGGAAGGTACGTAAGATTTATTTAAAAGAAATAAAATAATAAGATAATAAAAATAATATATAAAGTAATTAAAAATTAAAATAAACCTAATATAGGAATATATTAAAACTAATATAATAATAATTAGTACTTTAAAGTATATATTCTTAACTAATTTAAGAGCTAGCTTAAAAGCTAATATTAAGATTATAAACTACTTTCCTATAAATTTATATTATAGTATATAGTATCTATTAGATATAAGTAGAATATATATATAATAAATACTTATATTAAATATTCTAAATATTATTATTTTTATTTAATATTAAAAATATAAGAAGTTATCTAGTACTTTTTATATACCTTATTTTAAAATATAAATATAAATATCTTAGCTATATTTACTACTAATTTTAGATATTAAATAGTAATATAAATTTATTATTAATATTTATATCTTTACTTAGTTCTACTAGAGAAGGAATATTTATATATTAATATAATACTTAATAACTATTAAATATTTAACTATTTATTCTTTTAATTAATTTATTTATACTTCTCTTACTATTCTAAGAGAGCTATATAAAAGAGCTTAAGGGAGAGATAGCTTATTTAAAGGCTATAGTTAAAATACTATAAAAAATAGTTATAAATTTAAGTAATAAGGCAAAGGCTTTTTTTAGAGTAACTTAATAAAATATAAGAACTATTAATATAAAAATAAAGACTAAGGATAATTAGAATATAAATAGGTAGCTTATTATATTATATATACTAGCTTCTAAGCTAGCCTCTAAGCTAGTTAATAATAATTTAGTAGATTATATATAGACTACTACTTCTTCTTAATTATAGTTATTATCTATAAGTCTTTAGTAGCGCCTTTATTATAAGTATAATCTACTATAGATACTATTTCTTTATTATTATTATACTTAAGGGTATATAAATATACTAGCCTTTAAGCTAGCCTCTTAGCTAGTCTTTAAGCTAGTATAAATTAATTTCTAAGAAAATTATATTATTTTCTATCTATATATAGAGTAAATACCTTAAGCTTATAATTTTTAAGACTATTTAACTACTATTACCTTATTATTTTTAATAAAATCTTTATTATAGATTTAATTATACTTATTAAAGAATATTTAATTATTTATAAGAAAAATATTATTATTAATTAAGATATATAACCTTTTTAAGAGGATATAGATATAATATAAGACTTAAGAAATATTATAAATATAGAATTAATCTACTTATTATACTATTATATTAGTGTTTTAAGGCTAATACTTAACTTTTATTATTTTATAAATTAAGTATATTATTCTATTACTATACTATTTAAATAATTAAATAAAGACTCTAATATATATATTTAGGAAGTTATTTTTAAATCTTAAACTACTTTTAATACTTTTCTTAGTATTAAATATTTAAAAAATTATATATAGATAATTAATATAAGAATTCTATATTATCTTAAATAGCCTCTTTAATATTCTTTTATTTTAAACTTAAATATAATTATACTACTATATATTTTATTCTTTATTTTAATTTAGCTAATATTATATTTTTTATTTATTAAGTTATTTACTATTATTAATATCCTTTCTTAGTCTTATTTAATAGATTATAGATAGATATATACTTATTAATATATCCTTAATTAATTATATATTATCTTTTATTAGGAATTAATAGGCTTTATTATTCTAATACTTATAATAGTTTAATAATCCTTAGTATATCTTACTATTTATAATAAAAGCTATTAACTTATATTAAAATTCTATTCTATCTTTACTTAAATAAGTATCTCGCGCTTTAAACTAATAGCTATTATATAGTAATTTAGATTTAAATCTAGTCTTTTAATCTATAAAAGAGAGGAAGTTAATATCTTAATATCTTAGATTTATTAGTAACTTATAAATTATATTAACTTATAAATACTTATCTTTATTAGCCTAAATAATTTTTTATAATTAGGTATATAATAGTATATTATTAGAACCTAATATATATAATATAGCAAACGCTCTAGAAATATATATCTAGGAATAAGCTTAGCATAAAGTCATGTAAGAGTTTAAATAGTTTAGGGTTTAAAATAATTAAACTATAAAAATTAAATAAATTATTAAGTAACTTATTTAAACTATAGAAGGTTTAAATAATTTATAGATTAAATTTATTAAACTAGATAGTTTTAGTAGACTTTTCTTATTTATATAGTTAAGGCTCTTATCTACTTTAATATAGATCTCCTTATATTTAACTTTATTAATAAATTAATATAGCTATTATAGTAAGAAAGGTCTACTTTTTATTTATATAAGTAGTTAATAATATTATATAATTAACTTACTTACTTTTATACCCTTTATTTATTTAATTACTTATCTTTAGAAGATTTATAATATTAGTTTATAACACTTTAAATACCCTTAAATATAAATTTATTAAATTAAAGAAGTATAGCTTAATTAACTCTAAATAAAATTATCTAAGATAGATATTATAGTATTAATAATATCTTAAAAGAAAATATTAAGATTACTAAACCTAATCTCTACTATAAAAAAAGGAGGAAACTTAAAGAATAGATAATATAAATATAATTATATTTTTAGTTTTATAAAGATTTAATATTAGTAAAGAATTATATAGTAATTACTATTACTTTTATATATAGAGATATATAAAGATAAATATAACTATACTTATAAAGATACTTAAATAACTTAAATAATATATTAGAAGTAATATAATAAATAAAGAGTTTTATATACTTTAAAGTAGAATTAAGATAAATATTTATACTATTTAATAAGTTTAATTAGGTAGTATAAATTATTTAATATATTAAATAGAAATAATTTATAGTAGAGTTTATAACTTAGTTTTAATAATATATAATTAAAACTAAATAGAATAATAATACACTTATAATAATATATAGAAGAGAGTTAAAGAAATAAGTTAAAGATAAACTTATAAGGTTTAAAGTAATACTAAATATACTTAATATACTCTAGAAAAAAGCTATTAAAATTAATAATAATCTCTTTAAAAGAGCTATAGAGAAAAGATATAATAGAAGGGTTATTTAATTAAGTATTTTAAGATATTAATTTAAGAAGAACTTTAACTTTAATTATAGAAGAAAAATATATAACCTATATAGACTAACTCTAATAGAGATTAATATTATAAAGAAGAGAATTATATATAGAAAGTTAAGAAAGGAGTAAAATAAGAAAGTACTAAAGTACTATAACTATAGTAAATTAAGCTACTTCACTAAAGATTATAGATTAAAGAATATAATATTAAGACCTTAATTTAATATAATAAAAGAAGTTATTAATAGAAAGAATAAGACTTAAAAAGGTAGTAAACTATTATCTAAATAAAATAATCTAAAACTTAATAAATTATTAAAGAAAGTAGAAACTTTAGAAGAAATTATTAAAGATTTTAAGGAAGATATTAAAAGACTATTAAGTAATTTAGACTAAAAAAGTAAAAAAACTATAAATAATTTAATAATAATATTTAAATAATAGGAATACTACCTATAAGGATTCCTATATAAAATATAGGATAGTATAATCCTACTATATATAATAAGATCTAAAAATAAAGAATAATATAATAGGTACTATAATAGATTTTAAGAATTAAGAATTAAATAACTTAAACTAAAATAAAATAGAAAAGCTTAAAATAAAGGAGAGTAAGATTAAGAAGATAATTTAAATTAAAAGTAAGTAAACTATAATAAGGAATAAAAACTTAGATTATTTATAAATTAATAAGAAAGAAATAAGTAGTAAATTTAGAATTTTTAAATTAAAAAATTTTAAAATTACTAATAAGATTTATATTACCTAAGATATATAAGAATATATTAGAGTAGATATATAAATATATTTTATATAATATATTATATAGTATAAAAAGAGGTATAGAGTAATATATATATATTATAATATTATTTAAATATATACCTCTATTATATTATTAATATATATAAATAGTATCTTTACTAAAAAGGAATTAGTAAAATATTTTTAAAGTAATTAAAAAATTAATATAAAATATTTTACTAAGAGTTAAGAAAAAATTATTAAGAAGAAGAGTATACTTATATTATATAGATAGTATATTTATTATTAAATTACTATATATATATATAAGAAAAAATAGTTACTAGATTTTACTCTAAAGAATATTTTAACCTAATAATAAATAAATAAGGAAAAGAATAATCCTTTATATAAAAGATATATCTAAAGAGATTAATATTATAATCCTTAAATAATAATTATATTCAATAAAGTATAGTTAACTTATTATAATATTAATTAAAATTAATAGATAAGGAACTATTATAATAATAGATTTAAGAGTAATAGAGAACTTTATATTTAATATCCTTATATAAATATAAAAAGTATAGATAGTTAATAAGAAGAAACTATATTAGCTTTAAATAACTAATAAGTTAGAATTATTATTAAGAGATATTAATAAGGAAATAATTTTATTAAATATTATTATTTAATAATATTATAAGGAATTAACCTTTAATATAATTTAAATAACTAACCTTTAATATAATTTAAATAACTAATTATTATATTATATTAAAAGTACCTTAGTTTAAGAAAGTAGAATCTAATAATTAATTAAAAAATAAGAGTATTTATATTTAAAGAGATTAAAAATATTACTAACTTTAGATATATATATTAGTAGTAATTAATAGTATATAAAAAATTAAGTAAAAAAACTATTATAAAGTATAATACTATAATTTTAAATAAAAATAACTTTAAGAAAAGATCTAACTTTATAAATATAAATAAAAGGTTAGCTAGTTAATAGTATAAGAGGAAGAATTTTTTTTAATATCTCTAAAGAGTATTAATAATATATATAGCTCTTTTAAAAAGAAGTAGATATAAAGGCACTATTTAAGTATTAATTTTAAAATTATAAGATTAAATTTAAACTAGATAAAAAGCTAATATTTAAATTAATTTATATATTATTAAAAAAGGAACTTTTAGTATTATATAAGTATATTAAGGAAAACTTTAAAAAAGAATTTATTTAAGAATTTAAATTATTAGTAGGCTATCTAATACTCTTTATACTAAAAAAGAATAGAAGTTTATAGCTATATATTAACTATTAAAAATTAAATAATATTATAATTAAGAATAGGTATTTATTACTAAATATTAATAAATTTTAGGACTAACTTAGGAAGATTAAAATCTTTATAAAGCTAGACCTTAAGGAGGCTTATAACTTAATATATATAAAAGAAAGTAAGGAATAAAAGATAGTATTTAAAATTTAATATAGATATTATAAGTACTTAATTATATTATTTAGCCTTATAAATATACTAGTAACTTATTAAGTATTAATTAATAATATATTAAGATATTACTTAAATAAAATAGTAGTAGTCTACCTTAATAATATTTTAATTTTTTTAGAAAATAAAGGAGAATATATTTAATATATATAGGAAGTATTTAATTATTTAGAATAAAATAGATTACTCCTTAAACTAGAAAAATATAAATTTTATAAAAAGAAAGTTAATTTCTTAGAATATAATATTAATATAGAGGGTATTTAGATAAGCTAAAATAAAATTAAAGATATATAAGAATAGCTAATACCTATAATAGTTAAAGAAGTATAAGTATTTTTTAGAATTTCTAAATTTTAATAAGTAGTTTATTAAATTTTTTTTAAAAAAGGCTTTACTTCTAATAAGACTTACTACTAAAGATATAGAATTTAAATAAGGAAAAGAATAAGATAATATAATTAAATAATTAAAAGAAGCTTATATAAATTTATTTATATTAGTAATATTTTAAATTAACTAATTAATAAGAATTAAAATTAATATATTAGATTTAGCTATAGGAGTATATTTTTACTAGTAAAAGAGTAGTAAATAGTATTTAGTTATATATTATTTAAGAAAGATAATAATATTAGAGTAGGATTATAATATCTATAATAAGGAGCTACTTATAGTAGTTAAATTATTTAAATATTAGAAAGTCTATACTAAGAGCTACTTAAAGCTTAATATCTTTATAGATTATAAGAATCTCTTAAATTTTATAATAATAAAAATAATTAATTAAAAATAAGTTAAATAAACTAAATTTTTAAGATAATATAAATTTAAGATCTACTATACCTTAGGAAAAGAAAATAGATAAGTTAATATTTTAAGTAGATAATTAAACTATATAAATATAAAAGACTTAAATAAATAAGTTATTTTATAATAAAAATTAAATAGATTACTAATACTAAATAAATAAATACTTATAATAATTATAAGAATTAAAGGACTAGATATAATTAATAAGTTAATAAAAGTATATAATAAAGATACTAAAGCTAAGGAATTATATAAGGAATAACTTAATATAATAGTACTAAGTTATTAAGATAAGACTTATATATTAAAGAAATATATTAGAGAAATAATTAGGGATTACTATAATAATCTAGTATATAAGTATTTAGGAATTATTAAAATAATAAAACTTATTTAAAGGAATTATTATATACTATAACTTTAGATAAAGGTAGAATAAAATATTAAAGAATATATTAAGTATTAATAAAATAAGTTAGTATAGTATAAGTTATATAGGAAAATATAGTTTATACCTATATTAAAGATATTATAGGATAATATTATAATAGACTTTATTATTAAACTATTAAAGTCTAAGGATTTAATAATATTATTAAATCCTTAGACTTTAATAGTTTAATAATAAAATACATTATTATATTACTCTTTAAAGAAAAGTATAATATTAAGTAGTTAGTATTTATACTATTAAATAAGCTTATAAAAGATTATAGTATACTTAAATTAATAATATTAGATAAAAATAAGCTATTTACCTTAAATTATTAGAAGATATTATTAGGTATAATTAGAATAAAACTTTAAATATTAATAATATATTATCCTTAGATAAATAAATAAATAGAAAGAGTAAACTAGATATTAGAAATATACCTTAGATATTATATAAATAAATAATAGAATAATTAAGTATTATTACTACTAATAGTATAACTAATATATAATAATAAATTATTAAGAATAATTAGAATAATATTATTCTTTATGAACTATAAAAAAATATAAATAGCTTTCTATAACTAAGGGAAGGACTTAATATAGATAAAGTACTAGTTAAAGTAGAAAAATTAAAAAAAAAAATAATAAGCTAATAGAAACTATTAAGACTTTAAATAAAAAAGTTAGGTTATAAATTAATAAGAATTAAAAAGATAATCTTTAGCTAAAAAAAAGGGATAAAGTATATCTTTTAATTAGGAATTTAAGAATAAAAAGACTAAGTAAAAAACTAGATTATATAAAGATTAAATTATTTTTAATTAAGAAAGAATAAGGATTAGTTAATTATAAATTAAATTTATTAAAAGACTTTAAATAATACTCTATTTTTTATATATTACTCTTAAAACTAATAGATTTTAGTATATCCTTATTATAAAACTTCTAATATAAAATAGAAGAAGAAGATAAATATAAGATTAAAAAGATTCTAAATTAATATAGTTAGAAATATCTTATTAAATAGAAAAGATATAATAATATTAAAAATATATAGAAATTATTTAAGAAACTTAAGAACTACTAGAGCCTTTTATAATAGTTCTAATAAGAATAAGGGAGGATTAGTTAAAGTTAGAAGAGATTTTAAGTACTTTAAAACTAAGATTAAAAAAAGAATTACTACTAGTACTAGCTACCTTATTAGCTTTTAGCTTCTTTATATTTTATAGTTTATAGTAGACTAATTCTATTTCTTATTTCTTTAAGTTATTAGCTTTAGTATAAAGCTTTAATTAATATATAACTAACTCTTAAATCTAAGTTATTACTTATTAACTAGCTTTTAATTTTTTTAATTTTTTTTTATAAATATAGTAGAGCTTAGCCTTAGAAAAAGTAAGCTTATAAAATAGACTACTTCTAGAATACTTAATATAAGAATTTAAGTTTAAACTAATTTTATACTATTTATTATAATAAATATAGTTATTATAGTAATATATAATTTTATTAGAATAGGTACTCTTTAAAATGTACCTTTAATAAAGAGTAGATTTTAATAGAGGATTAGTAGTATATTATAGTATAAAGAATAAATAATTATTTTTAAAATAAAGATATTAAAAGAGAAGAATAGTATTAGAATTTAATATATATAATATAATAAATACTCTATAAATATATATTTAGGAATAAGCTTAGTATAAAGTTATATAAAGGTTTAAATAATTTAAAGTTTAAAATAATTAAATTATAAAGATTAAATAAATTATTAAGTAACTTATTTAAATTATAAAAGATTTAAATAGTTTATAGATTAAACCTATTAAATTAAATAGTCTTAGTAGACTTTTCTTATTTATATAGTTAAGACTCTTACCTACTTTAGATAGATCTTTTTATATTTAATTTTACTAGTAAATTAATATAGTTATTATAGTAAAAAAAGTCTACTTCTTATCTATATAAATAGTTAGTGATATTATATAACTAGCTTACTTATTTTTATACCCTTTACTTATTTAATTACTTATCTTTAAAAGACTTATAATATTAGTTTATAATATATATTATCTATTATAAGAATATTCTACTATTATATATTATAGAGTAGGATCTATTTATTATATTTATAATTCTTATTTATATATAAGAGGAAGTCCTTTATATTAAATTTATATATAGTCTTCCCTTAATTTAATTTAATACTAGAGACGCTACTATATTTATATATAAAATTAAATATATAAGTTATAGTATAGAATTTTAAAAAATTAAAATACCTTTAGCCTATTATTTAATTTTTTAGATAAGTATTTTTAAAGATTTTTTTTAATAAATTAATATTTATAAGAGCTATATCTATATACCTAAGGGTTTTATTAGTGTAAGAAATATATATAGTAAGAGTAATAAAGTTAAGGATTATATAAAGATAGAAAAATATAGTCTATTTAATTTTAAAGAAGAAAGGCATATATACTAGGATTATTTAATAAATTATAGCTTTTTATTTATCCCTTATTTACTACTTTACTTTATAAAAATAAGAGAAGACTTTTAATTTAGAATATATTAAATTTTTTAATAGTTTATTAACCTTTATTTATTTATACTTTCTAGTTATAGTAGTAGCTATAATATATAAGATAAATTAGATTTAATCTCTTTAAGAATATACTTATACTAATTAAGAGTATTTATAATAATATCTTTAAGTAATTAATATAAAATATTTATTAATTAAGTATAATAAATATTTATATACTTATAATACTATATAAAGTTCTATATAATATATATATTTATTATAGTATTATTATTATTAGTAGTAATTATATATATTAGTTTAGTATATAAGATATATTTTTTATCCCTTCTATTATTACTATAGATAGTATTGCCTTTTAAGTCCTTTATATTAGAATTTAAGTTAATTAGTAGACTATTAAATAGTATTATATATATCTTCTATTTCTTAATTTAAGCTAAGGTATATTTATAACTATAATATAACTAATAAGACTATAACCTCTTCTATTAATTAAGAGGAATCTAGTATATAGTATAATATTTCTTACTTTTAATATCTATAATTAAAACTTATTCCTTATAGTTAGCTATAAACTTTATAATAATAAAGTAGTATCTTTATATATATTTATTAATATATAGAATATTTATACTATTTTATTTAGTATTTTTTAAAGCTACTCTTTATATTAGTTAATAATATTTAATAGTTACTATACTATAGCTTAAACTTATATTAAAAAATTTCTCTTATAATTATATAGTATATATAAAATTTTATTTTTTTAAAATACTTTTTTTTATACTTTATAATTAAAATTTTATTAATAAGAATAAAAGAAGATTAAATTTAATTATATTAGTATTTACTATTTAAATTACTAATTAAGATATATATTAATTATATTCTTATATTCTTATAATACTAGCTTAATACTATTTTATTAAAGGATATTAAAATAGAAATAATTATATCTTTATTAAAAATATTCTTTTATATCCTTTATTACTAGTCCTTAATATATATTTTATTATAAATATATAATATTAACTTATCTTTATTTAACTTAGCTATATAATAGTATTTAAGTATATATTTTAGATTATTTTTAAATAATCTATAGCTAAGAAGAAAGTAAAGGATATTTATAATATTATAATAATAAATAATATATCTTTAACTAAATTAATCTATACTACTTTTTATAGTAATCTTAATATTTACCTTATAAAAGGTATTATTAAAGATTTCTAAAGAAATATTATATATCCTTTATCTCTATTATTCTCCTATTATAAAGCTATATATATATTTTTAATTATCTTTTATTATATTTTAATAGTACTTATTAATTACTATTAATAATATTTTTATATAATAGAGCTAGTAAGCTAGTATATAGTCTTTTTAATTTTAAAAGGGCTAGAATTTATTAAAGCTTATTAAGTATTTATTTTACTTAGTAAATATTTTCTTTCCTTTTATATAAGAATTTCTCTTTAATATAAATAATAATAATATCTTAATCTCTTTCTTTATCTCTTACTTAAAAGTCCTAATTTTAATAGTAGATTAAATTTATATAAAGAACCTTATTTTATTATAATTAAAAGATAAGAAGAATTAAAGTACTATTTAATTTACTATATATAATATTAAGTCTAAGATAAAAGTACTAGATATTATTAAATTTTTAAATATAATTTTTATTATTTTAAGTAAAAGTACTTTATTATTATCTTATACTTCTTCTTATAAGCCTTCTTATAAGATTATTAAATTAATATTAATAGTTTAAAAAGGTCTACTTATTCTTAGTATACTAAGTTATCCTTTAAATAATTATATTCCCTTAACTTAAAAAAGTCTTTATATCTTAAATTACTTAACTAAATCTATTCCTAAAGTTAACTAGTTTTATTATATAAATTTATTTATTAGGCTATAAAATTAAATTAAGGAGGTAAGCTACCTATTTATATCTTTTTATATATAGTAGAATATATACCCTTATATTAATAGCTTATAAGATATTATAATAGTAAGCTATATCTATTACTATTATATAAATAAGAAACTTAAGAATATTTTTAGTACTTAAATATAATAGGATTAAGAAAGCTACTTTTATTAAATAGATTATAAATTAAATTATAAGCTAGCTCCTAAGCTAATATAAATATTAATATAATACTTAATTTTAATAATAATAATAACTTACTAATAATACTATTAGCTTAATAAATTAATTATATATTATCTTTTATTTACTTACTATAAGGAAGCTAATATATATAATAGAATAATAGTTATAATATAAGATAAGTAAGTATTTAAGACCTCTTAAACTTTTTTTTTTATTAGTAGCTATAATATTAAGAATACTATTACTAAATATACTTATTTTTTAAGAATCTTATAAGATACTTATTTATTATTTTATATATATTATTATATTTACTTAGTAATATTAAGATAATATATAATAATACTTAAATATATTATACTTTTATATAGATAAGCCTTTATCTCCTTATATAATTAAAGCTTAAATAGGATTATAAATCTATTTATTTAAATAAAAAGAAGGCTTAACTTTTAAAAAATCTTTATTTTAAAAAATTAACTTATAGAGGAGCTAATTTAATATTTAAGAAGAAAATTAAAATTAGCTACTATAACTATTATATTAACTATTAAGTTAGAAGAAGATAGTTTAAGGTAGCTAATTAATTTAAAAAGCTTAATATTATACTAGTCTTTATTATAGTAGGTATATATAGATTTAACTTAAAAAAATAATATATTATTAATATAAATATATTTAATAAGTATAAAACTTTTTATATAGTTATTAAATAACTATTATTTTAATACTACTACCTTAAATATATCTTATAATTATTTTATAATATTAAGAAATTAATTAATATATTTAGAATTAACTATTTAAAGATTTCCTATTAATATAGTTAATTATTCTAGAAATATATTAATAATATAATTAAATATAAAGAAATTATATCTTTAAAAAAGATTAATAAAAATAGTTTTAAGATAAATAAAATATAAAATAATACCTCTAATACTAAGTTTTATAATATAAGTAAAAGTACCTAGACTAATAATAATAAGAATAATAATAATAAGAAAAATAAGAATAATAAAGATAATTTTAAGTATAATAATAATACTTTTAAATATAGCTAAAAGAATCTTAGAGCTAAAGAAAATAATAATATAAAGGAATAAGATAAAAAGAGCTATAGATAAAATATTTTAAGCTTAAATATATTATAATAAGGCTATCTCTTTCTATAAGTAGCTCTAATTAAAGGTTTATACTATAAGTAAAAACTAGTATAATATATTTAATATAAATCTTATAGCTAAGAATAACCTTAATAATAAACTCTACTTATAGCTTTTATTACTTCCTTATAATATACTTCTTTATATTATTAATAGTAATAAATCTTTATATAAAGCTCTCCTTCTTTTTTTCTTAATAATATAGTTATTTTAATACTTAATAATTATTACTATTAAAAAAAGTCTATATTAGACTTAATTAAGTAATAGGCCTTATATAATATTAAATTAAGTAAATAAAGATTATTTATAATAATAGGAATTTATAGTATTTTATACTTTAAGTAAGTCTTAAGAAAATTAGAAAAAATATTTAAATTCTTTTAAAAAAAGTCTTATAAATAATTGCACTTTTTTATAGTTATATTACTCTTAATAAGCTATACCTTAAACTTATCTACTAATAGTCCCTATATATATAAGTATTAGTAAAGAAAGATAATTTATAGATAAAATAATAATCTTAAAATAAAAAAAAGGAAAATAGTAGAGATATTATATTATATTCTTAATTAAATATATTAGCTAAGAGTTATTTATTAACTATAATATTATCTAGTACTTTAGTAAGGTTACTAAAATAAAAGGTAATATATACTTAAAGATACTATTTCTTTTATTAAAATTAGCTATTATAAAAGTATTAGTAAGTAAGTTACTATTATTATTAAAAAAATAATTAATTAAGCTAAGAAAGTTAATAAAGATATATAAGTAATATAAGGAAGTTTTACTTCTACTTAAATTAATAAATACTTTTAATAAGATTTATATAAATTTATTATTTTCTACTTTTTATATAGTTTAATATATATATTATATTTCTTTTTACTAACTTACTTCTTATAATTATTAATCTCTATAGTTAATTTAGTATATATTATATACTTAGCCTATTCTATTATAGTTTTTAGAAGCTAGATAACTTTATAGCTATAAATATAACTATTATTTATTTATTAAATTATAAAAAGGTTAATAATACTTCTAATTCTTTTAATAATCTATATTATATTAAAGTTATTTAAATCTTCCTTTATTTATAAAGCCTTTTTTAAATAGGACTTATATTTTTTTACTAACTCTATAATAGTCTTATAATAAAGAGAATAATAAGGATTTTTTAGGTTAAGTAATTAACTACCTTAATAGTATATAAGGCTACTATAAAATTATCTAGTAAATACTTNTTTTTTTTTTATTAGTAGCTATAATATTAAGAATACTATTACTAAATATACTTATTTTTTAAGAATCTTATAAGATACTTATTTATTATTTTATATATATTATTATATTTACTTAGTAATATTAAGATAATATATAATAATACTTAAATATATTATACTTTTATATAGATAAGCCTTTATCTCCTTATATAATTAAAGCTTAAATAGGATTATAAATCTATTTATTTAAATAAAAAGAAGGCTTAACTTTTAAAAAATCTTTATTTTAAAAAATTAACTTATAGAGGAGCTAATTTAATATTTAAGAAGAAAATTAAAATTAGCTACTATAACTATTATATTAACTATTAAGTTAGAAGAAGATAGTTTAAGGTAGCTAATTAATTTAAAAAGCTTAATATTATACTAGTCTTTATTATAGTAGGTATATATAGATTTAACTTAAAAAAATAATATATTATTAATATAAATATATTTAATAAGTATAAAACTTTTTATATAGTTATTAAATAACTATTATTTTAATACTACTACCTTAAATATATCTTATAATTATTTTATAATATTAAGAAATTAATTAATATATTTAGAATTAACTATTTAAAGATTTCCTATTAATATAGTTAATTATTCTAGAAATATATTAATAATATAATTAAATATAAAGAAATTATATCTTTAAAAAAGATTAATAAAAATAGTTTTAAGATAAATAAAATATAAAATAATACCTCTAATACTAAGTTTTATAATATAAGTAAAAGTACCTAGACTAATAATAATAAGAATAATAATAATAAGAAAAATAAGAATAATAAAGATAATTTTAAGTATAATAATAATACTTTTAAATATAGCTAAAAGAATCTTAGAGCTAAAGAAAATAATAATATAAAGGAATAAGATAAAAAGAGCTATAGATAAAATATTTTAAGCTTAAATATATTATAATAAGGCTATCTCTTTCTATAAGTAGCTCTAATTAAAGGTTTATACTATAAGTAAAAACTAGTATAATATATTTAATATAAATCTTATAGCTAAGAATAACCTTAATAATAAACTCTACTTATAGCTTTTATTACTTCCTTATAATATACTTCTTTATATTATTAATAGTAATAAATCTTTATATAAAGCTCTCCTTCTTTTTTTCTTAATAATATAGTTATTTTAATACTTAATAATTATTACTATTAAAAAAAGTCTATATTAGACTTAATTAAGTAATAGGCCTTATATAATATTAAATTAAGTAAATAAAGATTATTTATAATAATAGGAATTTATAGTATTTTATACTTTAAGTAAGTCTTAAGAAAATTAGAAAAAATATTTAAATTCTTTTAAAAAAAGTCTTATAAATAATTGCACTTTTTTATAGTTATATTACTCTTAATAAGCTATACCTTAAACTTATCTACTAATAGTCCCTATATATATAAGTATTAGTAAAGAAAGATAATTTATAGATAAAATAATAATCTTAAAATAAAAAAAAGGAAAATAGTAGAGATATTATATTATATTCTTAATTAAATATATTAGCTAAGAGTTATTTATTAACTATAATATTATCTAGTACTTTAGTAAGGTTACTAAAATAAAAGGTAATATATACTTAAAGATACTATTTCTTTTATTAAAATTAGCTATTATAAAAGTATTAGTAAGTAAGTTACTATTATTATTAAAAAAATAATTAATTAAGCTAAGAAAGTTAATAAAGATATATAAGTAATATAAGGAAGTTTTACTTCTACTTAAATTAATAAATACTTTTAATAAGATTTATATAAATTTATTATTTTCTACTTTTTATATAGTTTAATATATATATTATATTTCTTTTTACTAACTTACTTCTTATAATTATTAATCTCTATAGTTAATTTAGTATATATTATATACTTAGCCTATTCTATTATAGTTTTTAGAAGCTAGATAACTTTATAGCTATAAATATAACTATTATTTATTTATTAAATTATAAAAAGGTTAATAATACTTCTAATTCTTTTAATAATCTATATTATATTAAAGTTATTTAAATCTTCCTTTATTTATAAAGCCTTTTTTAAATAGGACTTATATTTTTTTACTAACTCTATAATAGTCTTATAATAAAGAGAATAATAAGGATTTTTTAGGTTAAGTAATTAACTACCTTAATAGTATATAAGGCTACTATAAAATTATCTAGTAAATACTTCTATAGTATTTCTATAATAAACTACTTTAATAAAATATATCTTAGTCTTTTTAGTATAATAAATAGTTTATTTATTTTATCTACTAGTTTTTATAGGAATTAGTTATTAATCTTATAAAGGAAAGTTATAATAGGACTTAATATTCTTATAAAGATAGTATATATTATTAGTATAAATACTTCTAAAATAAATTATTAAATATAATTAAGATTAATATTAAGTCTTTTTATTTTAATTAACTTTATCCTAAAATTAGTTCTTTTTAAGCTAGACTTTTAAAAACATTACTTAATATTAGCTAGTTATAATAAATTATAGATAAAATTTAATATTTATTTTATACTTATTATAATAGAATGCCCACATATCTTTATAAGCCTAAATAAGATAATTATTAATATTTAATTATCTATTAAGTAAAGGTAGTATATTTTTTTATATTCTATCTTATTACTCTCTATTCTACTTAAATATCTCTTAGATTTAGAAAGTAGTATTTAATATATTATAATAATTTAATACTTTTTTTATTAAAAGAGTAAGGCCTTATATAGAGACTTTATTATCTAATTCTTTATAAGTTTTATTAGCCTTTATAAACTTATAAGTATAATCTTAATTAATATCCTTTTTACTTATTTATATATAAACTTCCTTTATAATTATATATATTATACTATAAATACTATTAGTCTTTAAGCTTAAATAAATATATTATAGAAAATCTTATATTACTTAGTATTTTATTTTATTAAAAGTTAGTCTACTTAATAGTACTTTTATAGTAATATTTATTTTTTTCTTATAAATTAGTAAGAAGAGATTAACTTTATTATTACTATTAAATATTAAAGAATTACTAGTAAGCTAATATTATTATTTATTATAAAATAATACTTATAAATACTATTAGGCCTCTTTAATAAAAGTAATAGCTATATATTAACTAAATTATATATAAAGACTTAGCTACTTAAATTTAATAATTATAGAACTAAAAATAATAAGTATAAGTAATAGATAAGAAAAATTAAATTATATATATAAAACTTATTTACTATTTAAATTCTATATTAAATTTTTATAAGCTATTACTAACTCTTATAAGTTCCATATATAATAAATACTATATAATATAAATTAGTAGTAAAAGAGAGCTTAAAGAGACTATAATTTAAATTAAGTTAATAATTTAATTCTTTCTTATACTATATTTAATAATAGGTAATAAACTAGTATATTATACTAATCTTTTAGTCTAATATTTTTAATAACTATTTTAGTAAAGAGATAAATAGTAGAAATATTATAAGATTATTTTAAACCCTTTATTATTAATATATTATAATATAATAAATATTTAGTTTAAGAGTACTACTATTTTATTTTAATAGCTAAAAAATAATACTAAAATTAAAGTAAATACTAATATATAAGTAAAATAAAAATAAAATTATAAAAATTACTTTATTATTTCTTATTTATCTTTATTAAGAGCTATAACTTAATTCCTTAGGCCTAATATTTATAATATAAAGAGTCTTCTTTAAAAATTAACTTAGAATATTACTATTATTATTATTATAAACTAAAATAATAAACTTTCTTACTTTTAATTAAAACTCTTATAAAGTTCTAACTTTATTTATAAAGAGGTTAATTTTTAGTAAGCCTAAATTTCTAATAAAATTTATAATTATTAAGTACTATTTATTATATAAAAGTAATTAAAAAAAATAAGTATATTAATATATTAATATTATTTAGTAGTAAGACTAATTATATTCTTAGCTTTTATAATATTAATTAAATATAAATTAGAGAAAGAAAAATTATTATAATTATATTAATTAAGATTACTTAATTAATATTAAGATAATTTAAGTTATAGTAAAAAGAGATAAGTATAATAATATTAATAAGTAAAATTATTAATTAATAATATAATAATTAGTAAGCTTATAAGTTAGTTTATAAACTAAATTATAAGCTAACTTCTAATATAAATAGAAGATCTAACTAAATATTAAAGCATATAATTAAATAAATAATATATAAAATTATTAAATATAATATTATTTATAAGTATCTTTTAACTTAAATTAAAAAAAGACTTATTTATTTTATTAAAGGCTATCTTATATTAAAATCTAGTGTAAGGGACTAAATTATTTATAAAGGTAATAGTATAGATAGTAAGATTATAAATTAAGATATAAACTAAGTTATAGACTTATATTAAAATCTAAATTATTTATAAAGATAGTAGTATAGATAGTAAGTTTATAAAATAAATTATAAAATAAATTATAAAATAAATTATAAAATAAATTATAAAATAAATTATAAAATAAATTATAAAATAAATTATAAAATAAATTATAAAATAAATTATAAAATAAATTATAAAATAAATTATAAAATAAATTATAAAATAAATTATAAAATAAATTATAAAATAAATTATAAAATAAATTATAAAATAAATTATAAAATAAATTATAAAATAAATTATAAAATAAATTATAAAATAAATTATAAAATAAATTATAAAATAAATTATAAAATAAATTATAAAATAAATTATAAAATAAATTATAAAATAAATTATAAAATAAATTATAAAATAAATTATAAAATAAATTATAAAATAAATTATAAAATAAATTATAAAATAAATTATAAAATAAATTATAAAATAAATTATAAAATAAATTATAAAATAAATTATAAAATAAATTATAAAATAAATTATAAAATAAATTATAAAATAAATTATAAAATAAATTATAAAATAAATTATAAAATAAATTATAAAATAAATTATAAAATAAATTATAAAATAAATTATAAAATAAATTATTTATAAAGGTAATAATATAGATAGTAAGTTTATAAAATAAATTATAAGTTAAAGTATAAACTAATATAAAGATTTAAATTATTTATAAAGATAATATATAGGTAGTAAGTTTATAAGATAAATTATAAGTTATAACCTACTTTAAATTATAAGTAGAGATAAATAACTACTAATAGTATTATAATATAACTTAATAAACTATATATTATATATATACTATAAAGAAATAAGAGCTATAGAATAAAATATAAATAAATATAAATAAATATAAATAAATATAAATAAATATAAATAAATATAAATAAATATAAATAAGTTAAGGTTATAAATTACTTAGTATATTAATTTTAATATTAAATTATAAATATAAGGCTCTTTAATACTTATAATATAGTTTTATATAATATAAACCTATAGCTCTAATATAGTTAATATAATTATATATTTATAGTCTAATAAATAAGTAGGAACTTCTTTAAAAGATATAGCCTTATTTAAATCTAATAAATTTTAGAGAAGTGTAACTTAAATATATATTTTTTTATTAATTTTTATTTAATTAAGCTTCTCTTTACTAACCTAAAAGTTATAGTTATTAGTTAGTAGCTTAAATACCTTCTTTATAATATTTATATATAGCTTCTATCTCCTTCTTACTAAATACTTTTCTATATTATTTATTATAATAAATCTTTATATAAAGCTCTTCTTCTTTTATTTAATATACTATATATATTTTAAAGCCTATTAATCTATATTATTAAAAAAGTCTATATTAAACTTAATTAAATAATAGGCCTTATATAGTATTAAGTTAAATAAATAGAGATTATTTATAATAATAAATATTTATAATATTTTATACTTTAAATAAGTCTTAAAAAAGTTAGAAAGAATATCTAGATTTTTTTAAAAAAAAGTTCTATTAAAGATTATACTCCTTTATAGCTATATTATCTTTAATAAGTTATACCTTAAAACTAGCCACTAATAATCCTTATATATATAAGTATTAGTAAAGAAAGATAGTCTATAAATAAAATAATAATCTTAAAATAAGAAAGAAAAAATTTAAAATATTATATTTATATAATAAACTAAGTAGATATAGGGAAGTAAATAATTATAATTTATTTATTTATAAGCTTTATTAAGCTTACTTTATTAACTAAGTTTATTAATTAAGAGTTATTTATTAATTTTAATATAGTCTAATACTTTAATAAAGTTATTAAAAGAAAGAGTAATATATATTTAAAAATACTATTTCTTTTATTAATATTATTTATTATAAAAGCGTTAGGTAGCTACCTACCCTTATTATTAAATAGATAGTTAATTAAGTTAAGGAAGTTAATAAATATATATAACTAATATAATAAAGCTATATATTTATTATAATTAAGAGGAGCTTCTAGTTATTTATTATAGTTTTATATTAATTTATATAGATTTACTTTTTTCTACTTTTTAATTATCTTTAAGTATATATTATATTTCTTATTATTAACTTACTTTCTATAAGTATTAATATATATAGCTAAAATTATAGATATTATAAATTTAATTTATTCTACTATATATTAAAGGAGCTAGATAACTTTATAGCTATAAATAAAATTATTATTTATTTTATTAAATTATAAAAAGTTAGATAATACTTTAAATTTTATTAATTATCTTTATTTTATAAGTACTATTTAGTTCTTCCTTTATCTTTAAAGCTTTTTTTAAATAGAATTTATATTTTTTTACTAGCTTAATAATATTCTTATAATAATAAAAATAGTAGAGACTACTTAAATTAAATTAATCTACTACCTTAATAATTTAAAGGGCTATTATAAAATTATTTAAGAAGTACTCTTATAATATTCTTATTATAAACTATTTAACTAAGATATATCTTAACCTTTATAATAGAATAAATAGCTTACTTTTTATATCTTTTAGTATCTATATAAACTAGTAATTAATCTTTTAAAAAAAGTTATAATAAGATTAGTAGTCTTATAAAGATAGTAAGCTTTATTAATATATATACTACTAAAATAAACTACTAAATATTCTTAAAATTAAAATAGAGGATCCTTCTTCTAATTAATATTCTTCTAAGTCTATTTCTTTTAGAGCTAAACTTTTAAAAATATTACTTAATATTAGCTAGTTAAGAGGAATAATAAGAAATACTTTATAATAATAAACTATTTATTATTAATTAATAAAGCTTTTTTATTATCTTTTATTAATAAATATTTCTTAAGATACTTATTTTTTTAGCTATACTTTATATAATCTTAACTTATAGTATAAAGTAAGTTTTAAGTTATTTATTAAATATCTTTCTTATTTTTTTTTAGCTAGGTCTAAATTAGTATAATAAAAAATAAAATAAAATTAACTCTATATTAAGGCTTTAACTATTTTAATATAAACTATTATTAATAAAGATATTAAATAGGCTAAAAATCTTAAGATAAATATACTATATTTTAACTTAAATAATAAATAATTAAAATTTATTATATACCCTTAATTTATTACTATAGAATATTTATATACTCTTATTAACCTAAATTAGATAATTATTAAGATATAAATAAAAGATATAAGTAATTATTTAAATATAATAATTAATAATTAATTACTTATTAAATAAAGATAATATATCTTTTTACTTTATCTTATTTATATATCTTTTAGATTTAGAAAGTATTATTTAGTATACTATAATAATTTAATATTTTTTTATTTTAAAAGAAAGGCCTTATATAAGGACTTTAATATCTAATTCTTTATAAGTTTTATTAGCTTTTATAAATATATAAGTATAATTCTAATTAATATTCTTTTTATTTATTTATATATAAGCTTTAGTCTCTATTATATATACTATACTATAAATACTATTAATTATTAATCTTAAATAATTATATTATTAAAATTTTTATACTATTATATAATCTTTATAGTTATATTTTACTATATTTAAGAATACTTTTATAGTATTATTTATTTCTATTAAAAAGTACTTACTATTAATGCTTTAACTTAAATAAAAAGTTAATTTAATTAAAAAGTCTTCTTAAGCTACTAATTATATTTTAATATCCTTTCTAAAATAATAAAGAAAATTTAAAATTATATTTTAATATATTTATAGGTCTTACTAGTTATTTAAAGTAGTAGAATCTCTTTTTTTTAAAGATTAAGTTATAGTTAATAAGGTCCTTAGTATCTCTTAATATTAATTATTAATAAATAAATATTATTATTTATTATAAAGAAATACTTACTAATTCTATTAAGTCTCTTTAAAGAGAATAATAGCTTTATATTAATTAAATTATATATAAGGACTTTTTAATTACTTGAATTATATAGCTATAGAACTAGAAATAATAAATATAAATATTAAATATTAAATATTTAATAATATATATATAACTTACTTATTATTTAATCTTTAAACTAGAATTTTATAAGCTATTACTATCTTTTATAAGTTCTATATAGTAAAGACTATAATATAAATTAATATTAGAAAAAAGCTTAAAGAGACTATTATCTAAGTTAAGATAATAAATTATTTCCTTCTTATATTATAGTTTAAAATAGGTAAGAAGTTAATATATAATATTAATCTTTTAATTTAATATCTTTAATAACTACTTTAGTAAAGGGAAGGTTAATAAGAATATTATAAGATTATACTAAAATACTTTTTAAGATCTAATAAAACTATTCTTATTAATATATTATAATATAATAGAGGTTTAACCTAAGAGTACTACTATTATAGTTTAATAATTAAAAAATAATACTAAAGTTAAAATAAATACTAATATAAATATAGAATAAAAATAAAATAATAAAAATTATTTCTTTAATTCTTATTTAACTCTATTAAGAGCTATAACTTAGTTCTTTAAGTTTTTTATAATAATAAATAGAGCCTTCTCTAAGAATAAATCTAGAATATTACTTTTATTATTATTATAAATTAATATAATAAACTCTCTTATTTTTATTTAGAACTCTTATAGAGTTCTTACTTTATTAATAGTAAGATTAATATTAAATAGGCTTAATATTTTAATAAAGTTTATTATTATTAAATGCTATTTTTTATTTTACTTAGCTTAGTCCTTTAAGCCTATACTACTTTAAGCCTTATTAAGACTAACTAAGTATAGGTTTTTATTAGAGGTATTATAATAACTATACTTATAAATAGCTTTACTAAAATAAATTTAAGATATTTAAAAAGAGATTAAATAATTAAAGACTAACTAATAAAATAATTATAAAAAATAATAATAAAGAGAATTAAAGAAAAGCTAGATATAGAAAATAAAGTAAAATAAACTATAATAAATATTTATATATACTTAGCTTATTTTTTAGTTAATAAAATTTCTACTATAGTAATATTTATATTTAATAACTTAAATAATTACTAATAGATAAGCTTAATAGATAAATAATTCCTATATATTATAGAAGTCTTCTAGCCTAGACTATAAATAGATCTATATATTTTATTAGAGGCTAGCTTATATTATAATCTAGTATAAAAGACTAAATTATTTATAAAGGTAATAGTATAAGTAGTAAGTTTATAAAATAAATTATAAACTAAAATATAAATTAGTGTAAGAATCTAAATTATTTATAATAAGTTTATAGAGTAAATTATAAATTAAGTTATAAACTAATATAAGAATCTAAATTATTTATAAAAGTAATAGTGTAAGTAGTAAATTTATAAGATAAATTATAAGCTAGAGTATACTATATAATAAGTTAAGTTTAACTTAATAAGTTTTAAATTAAGTTTAAGTTAAGTTAGGTTTTAAATTAAATTTAAAGGCTTAATTAAAAATCTAACCTAAACTTAACTTAGTAATAAGTTTTTAGGTTTAAACCTAAAAACTTAATAGGCCTCTATTAAGCCTCTATTCTATGCCCTATTTAGCATAGCGATGCCCCCTAAGATGTTGCTATCGCCCCCAAAGATGTCGCTGTCGCATGTCGATGTTATGTCGCTGTCGCTGTCGCATGGCATGTCGCTGTCGCATGGCATGGCATCCATCGCATCCATCGCATCCCATCTATCATCCATCCATCATGGCCATCCATCCATCATGGCCATCCATCATCCATCCATCCATCATGGCCATCCATCCATCCATCCATTCATCCATCCATCGCATCCATTGCATGTGCATGGTCATGTTGTATAGCAATAGCCATGGCAATAGCTATTATTAGATTAATTATTAAATTATTTTAGTAGGGCAGATTATTATTAAGTTATTAGATTTAAATCTAATTTATACTAAAAAAAACCTAACTTAACCTAAACCTATTATATTAGGTTTAGGTTAGGTTTAGATTTAAATTAAATTAAAAAAAGTCTAATCTAACTTAACTTATTATATAACATAGATATAAGTAATGCTATTTATATAATCTATAATAAGAATATTAAAACTTTTCTATTTTTAGTATGTTATAATAATAAGTATATAATAATTCTTAAAATATATTCTTTACTAATAAAAAAAAGATAAGCTATTAAGGATAAAGATATATAAATATTTAACTAGGCTACTAATAATCTTTAATTATAAAGGTATAAAATATATATTAGATATAATTAAATTATTAAAACTATAAATATTAACTACTATATATTCTTTTCTACTTCTATTAAAAAAAGTCTTTTATATTATAAAAATAGAGTATAAGAATAGTATAGGCTTCTTATTTAATCTAATCTACTTTATTAATATAACTTATTAAATATTTTATTAATAATCTTTAATATTAAGAGAGTATATCTTTACTTTTTTAAAAACTTTTATTTATTAATTTTAATATAGAGATATTCTTATCTATTTATCTTTAAGTATATATATAAATCTATTATCTACTTATAATATAAGGAAATTATTAATAAGTTATTATAATATATTAATAGTATACTTATTATTAAAGAGTATTATATTATTTAAGTATTATACTTCTATATAAATATCTAGACTTATTATTAAGAGTAGAACTTAGGCCTCTAAATTCTAATAAACTTTAAATATAAGAGAGGCTATTATTTTTATTAAGAGTTATAATAGAATAGTAACAAAATTAATTTTTATATCTACTTAAAAATAATTATTATAATTAATTTCTATAATATTCTTAAGCTAAGTCTTATTAAGAATTTAAATAAGTAAGTTAAAATTATTTCTTATTAGGATTCTATATATTTTATAGTTTATAAGAGATATATATATAGTAAGGTTTCTTTATATAAATAGCTTAAATATAAAGTCTTTATCTTAAAATACTTTTAAAGGTTTAATTAGTACTATTACTTTACTATAAGATAGAATTATAGTAGCTTTTTATATTATTATATACTTATAAAAGAATAATTCTTATTAATAAGTAATAATAAATATAATAGTATTATAGCTCTTAATATAAGTTATTTATTTAGTTATATTAATAATAATTTTTTCTAGCCTTATAATATTAAATCTAATAAGTATCTTAGCTCTTAAATTATTAATAATATAAATTTCTCTATAAAAGTATACTAAAATATTTTTATTTATATCCTTTTAAATAGCTAAAAAGTATAGAGGAATAATAATATATTTAAATATCTTATATTTTAAGGTACTTAAGTCTTATGCTTTTAAAAATACTATTATTTTTTAAATTTTAATTTTAAAAAGTATAGAAAATAAATATATTTAATTAATAAAAATAATTTTATAGCTAAAGTTAATATATACTTCTATATTAATAGTATTAGTTATAAGCCTTATAAAAATTTTAATATAATCTTAAATTTTAAATATAAATCTATTTCTAAGCTTTTTTATTAAGGCCTTAGAATTAACTATATCTAGTAGTAGTAATAATAAAGGTATTATTTATAATATAATAAAGAGATTTTTCTTAAGATTTTTTAAGATAAATAGTTCTACTAATTATATTATAAAATTAAGATTATATATAAATATTAATAGTTAAATATATTTATTCTAAGGCTATACTCTATATTTATAAATTAGTTTTTAGCTAAGTTTTTCTTAGTTACTATAGCTAAGATAATAAGTTATTTAGAACTATATATATGTAATGTAGGCCTATTATACTCTACTAGTGCTATATAATAGGATTACTAAGTATTACTTAAAGATATAAAATAGTAGTAGTAGGTATTAGTTTATATTAGAGAACTAATTACTAAGGATCCTACTATTATAAGGCATGCGCCCTTTAAGCTTATTAGGATAAAGTAGAGTAATATAATATATTCTACTTATCTACACTAGTGTAGCGTTAATATAATACTTATAGTAGTTAACTACTAATGCTAAGCTACCTTAATAGCTACTAGTTATTATAATATACTATAAAATAAATATAGTTAAACTTATTTAAACTTATTTAAACTTATTTAAACTTATTTAAACTTATTTAAACTTATTTAAACTTATTTAAACCTACTTAAATTTATTTATATTTAATTATATTTTTATCTATAGCTCTAATTTCTTTATAATTTATATATAATATATAGTATATTAAGTTATATTATAATACTATTAGTAGTTATTTATCTCTATTTATAGCTTAAGGTAAGTTATAGTCTATAATTTATTTTATAAACTTACTACCTATACTATTACCTTTATAAATAATTTAGATCCTTTATATTAATTTATAACTTAATTTATAATCTACTTTATAAATTTATTATAAATAATTTAGATCCTTATGCTAGCTTATAACTTAGTTTATAAATTTTATTTTATAAACTTACTATCTATACTACTACCTTTATAAATAATTTAGATCCTTATACTAGTTTATACTCTAGCTTATATTATATAATAGATTAAGTTAAGTTAAACTTTTTTTAATTTAATTTAAACTTAAACCTAACCTAAACCTAATGTAATAGGTTTAGGTTAGGTTAGATTTTTCTTAGTATAAGTTAAGTTTAAACCTAATAACCTAATAGGCCCCTATCAGGCCTAAAATAATCTAATAATCATTCTAATAATGGCTATTGCCATGGCTATTGCCATGCAACATGGCCATGTGCATGCGATGGATGCGATGGATGCGATGGATGGATGGATGGCCATGATGGATGGCCATGATGGCCATGATGGATGGATGGATGGAT
>KI911131.1:641309-757815 GCA_000482085.2 Cladonia metacorallifera KoLRI002260
CCCTATCAGGCCTAAAATAATCTAATAATCATTCTAATAATGGCTATTGCCATGGCTATTGCCATGCAACATGGCCATGTGCATGCGATGGATGCGATGGATGCGATGGATGGATGGATGGCCATGATGGATGGCCATGATGGCCATGATGGATGGATGGATGGATGGATGGCCATGATGGATGGCCATGATGGCCATGATGGATGGATGGATGGATGGATGGCCATGATGGATGGATGATGGATGGGATGCGATGGATGCGATGGATGCCATGCCATGCGACAGCGACATGCCATGCGACAACGACATGGCTATCGACATGCGACAGCGACATCTTAGGGGGTCGATAGCAACATCTTAGAGGGCGACAGCAACATCTTAAGAGGTGACAACAATATTTTAAAAGGTATTAATAAAGCTTAATAAAATCTTATTAAGTTTTTAAGTTTAAATCTAAAAATCTATTATTAAGTTAAATTTAGGTTAGGTTTTTAATTAAGTTTTTAAATTTAATTTAAAACTTAATTTAAAACTTATTAAGTTAAACTTAACTTATTACATAGTATACTTATATTTAAAGATTAATTAATAAAATTTTATATTTAGTAAAGCATATATATATATATATATATATATATTAATAATATTATTATAAGAGCTACTTTATTTAAGTAATATCTAAAAAATCTTTAAAAAATCTTTTAACTTTTTATAAACTATAATATATCTATTTTTTTTATAAAGATATATCTAAGGTACTTAAATATAAAGCTATTAAGTTAATATATTAATTCCTTAAATTTATTATTATTAAAAAATAAACTATATATAATTAGTAAATTAAAGTATCTTAAAATACTTAAGATACTTAAATATTATTTTAAACTAACTAGATATTTAAGATAGTATATATATTTCTATATATAACTCTTAAGACCCCTTTAAAAGCTAAAGATAATATTTTTAAAGGAATTATTTAGTAACATTAGAAGACTAAGAAAAAGATACTTCTTTATATAAATCTTATCTCTATTAATATTAGTAAAGCTTACTTTATTTAAAAAGCTATAAAAGATAATAGTATAACCCTTAATATTAGTATATTTTAATATAATAAAAATATTATAAAGTAATCTTAATATCTTAAAAGAGTTTAGGTTTAAAGCTATAGTCTTTTATATTAAAAATTATAATAAAAAATATAGAAAGGAAAATAGCTAATTAAAAATATAATATAACTAATATTATTTCTATCTTATTTTTTTATATAAGTAGAATAAAATTATTAGTTAATTAAACTTAAGATTATAAAATTTATATAGATAATAAAAAAAGTATAGTATATAATAAAGTTATTAAAAAATTTAATAAAGATATAAACTAATTATTCCTTAATTCTAAATATTTTTAAGTAAAGTTTTATTATATTAACTACCTTTATTATATATATAAATATATAGCTTATATATATTATTTAATTTTTATAATAATTTTATCTTAATATTATATATAAATTAGGAAAGAAGTATATCTTATTTAATATACTTTTAAAATTAGCTAGCTTTAATTATTTAATACTTCTTAATAATTACTTTAAATTAAATACTCTCTATATAGTAATACTTATTAATATAAATAAAATTTTTTATAATAAACTATTATAAGACTATTAAATAGATAATTTCTAGAAGTATATTATTATATAAATTAATAAGAACTATATACTAGATAAAAATATAGTATAGTTACTCTTTATATAAGAAAAATATCTATAGGTATAAAACTTAAACCCTTACTTTAATTCTTATTTAGAAATTATTAAAAATAATAATAATATAAATATAAGTAAAGCACTTAAAAGTATAGAGTAGTAAAGGTATATTAGTATATAAGATTTTAAAACTAAAAATATAAATATTAGAGTATAAAATAGAACTAGGTAGTAGAGCTTAAAAAAATAAAAATATATATAACTCTCTATTATCTATCTATAAAGAAATAGATAATATAAGAGTAGTAAAGAGTATAAAGAAGTAAAGCTTTTTAGTATTAAAATTATTTATAAGACCTCTATTAAAGTTATATAGTAATAGACTAGTATATAATAATATAGAAGTAATAAATAATATAAAAAAGTAAATTTTTTAAATTATAAGCTTATTTATATTATCTCTACTACTTAAGTATAACTTTAAATTAACTTTTAATTTAAAGTTAAGACTAAGCCTAATTTTTTATATTAATAGAATAACTAGTCTTTAATATTTATATATATTAAAAAATCTTATAGATATACTACTATATATTATATAGAAGCTTAAATTTAATCTCTTTTTTTAATACCTTTTTATATTATAGCTATAGACTTTATTCTAGCCCTTTTACTATTTAAGAAGAAACTTAATATAGTAATATCTATTATAAATAAGTTTATTAAATATATTATATTTATAATAAGGAAAACTATATAGTTTATAGTATAATAGATATCTACTTTATTTAATAAATTAGATATAATAAATTAAAGACTTCTTAAAATTATTATTTTTAATAGGGATAAGAAGTTTCTCTTTAAATTTAAAAAAATTTTATTTAATAAGTTAAATATAAGTTTTCTATACTTAACTATATATTATCTATAGACTAATAAAATAAATAAAAGAATAAATTAAATTATAAAGATTATATTAAGATATTATATTTATAGATTAAATAAATTTTTTAAGTAACTTAAAGTTTTATTATAAATTTAAATATTTTCAAATAACTTTAATAATTTAAGACTAATATTAAATAAAATTATTTCTAAGTTTATATTAAATAATTTACTAGACCTTTTTAAGACTACTTTTATTAATAATTATTTTTTAGTTAAAATAACTACTACTAATACTATTACCTTTATATAAATATTAAATAAGTTTTACTATAACTAAAGATACTAGCTAATATTCCTATATATTAAAGATTAAGTATTATTATATTTATATATAAAATAAATAATTCTATCTACTCTTAGTATTATAATAAAGTTATTATAATAATATATTAATCCCTTTAAAATTATTAAAAGAGTTAGATACTTTATATATTATCTTAAGATTTTAAAGAATTAAAAGGTATATCCTATATTTATAATAATATAATTAAAGCTTACTTTTTTATTATTAAATAATTTTTATTACTATTCTTAATTTATATATCTCTAAGCTATATCTACTAATAGATAAGAATATAACATTAAGTATTTACTTAATAAAAAAATTATTTAAAAAGGTAGAGGTCTTACTATAAAATACTTTCTATAATAGAAAGACTATAAGCTAGAATTTAATTATTAATATAACTTAAAGAATCTATAAAATTATATAAAGCTTATAAAGGAGTATAAGTAAGAAATAATTTAAATAATTTAAAATTTAAAAATTTTTATATTATTATCTCTAGCTAATATTAATCTACTAAAATAAAAGTAAGGTTATCTTAGAAAAATTATAAATATCTAAAATTATTAAACTTAAATAGTATTACCTTAGTATTTTAAATAGAAAAATAAAATATTAATTATTATTACTTATAAGTATAGGATACTAAGTATACTATAGAAGATAGCCTTTTTTTTAGTAATAAAGAGATTATTATAATATTCTTATAGTAATAGTACTTAATATATCTTATAGACTAGTTTTAATATAAAATTAGCCTTAGTATTTATATAACTATATATAGTAAGTAGTTAAGAATATATAATCTTTACTTTATATTTAACTTACTTATACTATAACTTAATATTACTAGTTATAAATAAAATAAGTATTACTATACTTATATAATATTTTATAAATATTTTATTTAATTATTATAATAATTATTATAATAATAATTATTATATTAATTATTATTATATTAATTATTATTATATTAATTATTATTATATTAATTATTATTATATTAATTATTATTATATTAATTATTATTATATTAATTATTATTATATTAATTATTATTATATTAATTATTATTATATTAATTATTATTATATTAATTATTATTATATTAATTATTATTATATTAATTATTATTATATTAATTATTATTATATTAATTATTATTATATTAATTATTATTATATTAATTATTATTATATTAATTATTATTATATTAATTATTATTATATTAATTATTATATTAATTAAATAAGTAATATTTATTTATAATATTCTATTAATTTTTAACTAAATTTTTTTTAAGATTAAATACTTTTTAATAATTAAGTAATATTTTTATATCTACTTTTTTTTAAAAAAGCTATATATATTATTAATATTCTTTAAGAATATTAAAAAATATTTCTTTTTTTTCTTTTATATTATTAACTAGCTAACTTTTTATTTATATTTATAAAGTTAAATTCTCTTTTAAGGCTATTTTATATTAAAATTATAATATTACTTTTTATAATAATAATTCTTTTTAATCTTTTATAGTATTATTAAATAATAATATTTAATAAAATTATTTTTTTATTAATATTTCTTAATAATAGTTTTAATTTATTAATTATTTAAAGTTAATATAAATTCTACTTATTAATTATTAATATTTTATATATATATATATTAAGGCTTTTAATATAAAGTTTTCTATTACTCTTAAATTTATTATAGTTATAGTTTTATAATTATTAATTTTAATTAATATTTTAAAAAATTAATTATACTTTATTAAATATATCTATTATTTAAGAGTTATAATATTAATCTCTTTATATTTATCTTTAATATAAGTAATTATTCTTTTACTTAAATATTTAATAAAGGATTTAGTTCTTTTTTTAAATAAAATTTATATAAAAATTTTTATTATATATAAATATAATAGTTTAAAAGTAAATATATTTCTTATAAAATATAACTATATTTCTTTATTCTAATTTTTTTCTATTTTTTTTCTTAATATTATATATTATTTTTTTAATTATTTTAAGAGTAAAGATACTATAAGTATTTATTAATAGTATAATATTAATATATTTATAAATAATATTATAAAATATATATTATTTCTTAGACTTCTTTTTTAGTAGTATATATAATAATATATATTTACTTTAATATACTTCTTTATATCTTAAATAATATATATTTAATTAATAATTATAAGTTTATATTATAACTAGATTTTAGTGAGAGTATAAGATAATTTTTATTTAGTTACTTAAAAGAGTATTATATAATACTACTACTTAGTAGTATTTATTTATAGATATTATACTTACTTCTCTTTCTCTAAAAGTCTTATAATAATATTAATAAATAAAAGAAAAGGCTATACTTTTATAGCTATTTATTATACTAGTATATATTATTATACTAAAATCTTTTATTTAACTAATATTATATTTATTTATTAAAGGCTTCCTATATTATATAGACTAAGTATATAATAGGAATAAGTAAGTATATTAAGTCTTTAAAGCTAATATTTTTTATAAATTAATTAAGAATTTTAAGTACTAAAGTTTCCTTCTTATAGAAGGCTTCTATAGATAAAAACCTTTAAGATAGTAAATATAAAATATTTAAGGCCTTAAATATTTTTAAGGTCTACTACACCTTTTAAGTATAGTTATAAGTAGAGTAATTTTATTAATTAAAAAAAATTCTAGCTTAGCTAAGGCTAGTAGAGCTATAGTAATTATTATAAGAAGAGATACTAAGAATAATAATACTTATAAGGCTATAATATAATATTAAATAAGTTAGTAGAATTAATATTTATTAATAAATTCTTAAGTATTATTAAGAGTATATAAAGGATACTAAGTATTATATTTTTATTTATATCCTTTCTATTTTATTAAGTAAGTATCTTTCTTAGGTTTCTTATTTAAAAATTATTTAATCTTATAAAGAGAATTTACTAGGTTTTTATCTTCTTCCTTAATAAGTTTAAGTTATAGGGGAAGATAATAATATAAGTCCTTTATAAGATTAATAATAGACTTAATTTAAGCTATAGAAATAATTAAGTATATCTTTATATTAAGAAGAAGTTATAAATAATAAGCTAACTTCTCTACTTTTTTTAAGATCTTAAATAGACTAACTTATTAATTAAAGTATTTATAATATATACTAAGTATTTTATAATTATAATAAAGATATAAATAAACTAAAGATCCTTTATAAAGATATAGTATCTTATATATCTTATTATATTAAGCTTTTATAGTAATATTAGTAAAAGCTATTATATTTATACTTTAGAGTATTTAATATAGTAAAGATAGTTTAAGTCTTATAAATTAATATCCTTTACCTTTAATAATAAGTTAAAGCCTTCTTTAATATAGAAACTATAGATTAAGTTATTAAGTATAAATCTTATAAAATTTAAAGTATTATTTAAAGAATCTTAAAAATATAATAATATTAAAACTTAATTTTTTTATTAATAAATAGGAAGAACCTTAATATAATTTTTATTATTTAATTAGTTTATTTAGACTAGCTATCTATTTAAGGGTATTATATAGTAGATATTAAGAGTTTAACTTCTATCTTCTAAAATACCTTCTTTTAAAAGGATCTTATAAACTTAGAGTCTTTATTACTAATAATAGTTAATAGAACCCCCTAATTATAGCCTATAAAGTTTATAAGAAATAAATTTACTTAATTTATAATATTTTATATCTTAGCTTTAGAGATTAATAAGTTTCTCTTAATTAATTTATAAGTAATAATTATTAAGATATTAAAGTTATTATTATTATAGCTAGATAGTATAATAATAAAATTAATTATAATAATATAAAATATAATAAAAAGAGTAGTAATTAGATATAACTCTTTATATATAAAATATCTTCTTATTTAATTTAGTTAATAATTAGGGTAGTATTTAATATAAATATAAAAATATCTTAAAAGATTTCTAATAAAGATAAATAGGGTAATATAGTTATATATCCTATAATAGCCTTTATAAAAGTTATTATTATATACTATTTTAAATACCTCTTATTATAATACTTATAAAATATAAAGGTATTTATAGCCTTTATTATTAATAAGGTATATAAGGCCTTTTCTTTTATAAAAGTAGAAGCCTTTAAGTAGGTCCTTATTATCTTTTTTTAAGATCTTAAGAGCCTTACTTTACTATTTATTATTTATATAGGCCTCTATTAAATATTTCTTAAAGTTATTAATTATCTTAATAAAGGTACTATAGAAGGTAAATATTTTAGGGAGTAAAATATCTTATTTAGTAAAATTAAGTAAGGTTATAATACTATATAAATAATCTAAGATATTAGCTTTATTAACTATAAATAAGTTAGTTTAAGCTTATAGATATAAAAGAATATTAAGAACTATATTTAATACTATTAATTTATACCTAATTAATAAGTTAAATAATAATAGGTATTATAAGACTTATATAAATTATAAATTTAACTTATTTATTAATAATATAAATAAAGAGGTTTATTAAGAAATTAGAATAGCTACTAAATAATTAGTATAGACTATAGTAAGTAACTTTTTAATAGAATTAATAAAATATTTAATCTTCTTTACTATTTATACTAAGCTAGTAACCTTTAATTTAGTTAGTTAATAATTCCTTTTTATAATATTAATATTTCTATTAAAAAATATAATAAGTTATATAGCTATATATCTTAAGTTATTATTATTAGTTTTATAGTAAATTATAATTATAAACTCTTAGACTTTAAAGGTATCTAAGTTAATATAGAGCTATTAATTCTTATTATAATATACTAAAAATATAAGGGCCTTAAATATATCTTAAAGGTTATAGAAGGCTTCTAGTTCTTCTTTTAAAAGTTAGTAATATATATATTTAAATAATTATTTATAGGCTAAATCTAAAAGCTACTTTATTATAAGCTTTATAGTAGAGTTAATAGAGCTTATAAAGCTAGAAAAACTAGTAGAATTAAAACCTAATATATTATAGATTAAGTATATCTTCTTATTTTATAGAGGTTATACTCTTTAGGTATAGTAAGGTATAAATAAGTAAAGCTAGCTAATTAAGCCTAAAAAGATGTTAAGTTCTTAAAAAGTCCTTAGAAATTTTAGAATTATAATTACTTAAATTTTCTTTTCTACTATTATTATTCCTAAGCTATTAATATATTATTTTAATAGTATAATAAAAAGATACCTAAGATAGGATTTTATAGGTACTAAAAAAATACCTTTTAATTATAATAGTTAAAGAAGTTTACTTAGATATTAAAAATAATCTTTAAAGATATAATTAAAAATTATAATATTATTAATAAAGGCTTATATAAATACTTAAAGTAATTATAGTATAGTATTAATTTATTTTTAAATATATAAAAATAATTTTTTATACTTTATTAATATAACTATTAATTCTTCTTATTCTTAATAACTTATTATAGTAAGCTTTTAATAGTTTTTTATTTTTATATAAAATTAATAAAAGTACCTTACTATATTAATAGTTAAAATAAATTAATATTTAGTAATTAAAGTAATAATATTAAATTATAAGGGTAGTAGATAAGTATTAACCTTAATAATAATATTAAGACTATATATATCTATAATAATATATTCTTTCTTTCCCTATAAAGTGTCCTACTAAATAATAAAATAAGGCTAGCTAAAAGAAGTAGATTAATTAGTAAATTAAAGCTTACTTTATATATATAATTTATTAAAAGTTTTATCTACTATTTATTTATCCTTTTAGCTAAGTAGATAGACCTTTAAAGCCTTTAATAAAGCTTCTATTTTAGCTTAATAAGTATCTATTTTTTCTTAAGAATATTAATAATTTTATTTATATTTATAAAGATATCTTTAAAGTTAGATACTAAAGTAGTAAGTATATTAGTAATATTATTCTTATTATATACTAGTATACTATTAAATAGTAAATATTCCTTAAATAAGTTAGTAAGTCCTATAAAGGTTATTAAAGATAAATTAAATTACCTAGAAATATATTATCTATAGATAGCTAGTGACTCTACTTTTAGAGAGATTATATAATAACTAAGTTTACTATACTTAATAATTATACTAAGCCTTATATATCTAGAAAGTTTAATTAAATAAGAGATAGTATTCTTAACCTATATAAATAATATAGTAAAGTTAATAATATATATATAAATACTACCTTTATACCCTAGCTTATAATATAATTATAGCTTAAAAATAAAGTCTTAGTTATTAGAAAGTATATTATAGTATATAATTAAAATATCTATTATTAAGTTAAGTTTTATAGTATAAATATAATAGATCTTAATTGCCTAATATAATTAAGAGTAGGGCCTAGCTATATAACTATAGTAAGACCTTAGTTATTAATACTATTAATAAATAAATAAATATTAAGGAACTTTAATATTATAAAGACTTTATTTCTAATACTATATATAAGTATATATAATACTATATACTTTATCTTTAATTTAAAGTCTAGTATATATTTATATAAAAACTCTTAATCTTTTAAGATAATAAAATAGTTAAAGTTAAGATAAAAATTAATTTTAATTCTTTTAAGACTAAGATTAATATTAATAGTTATATATTTAGAACTATAAAAGATATATTTTAAAGAATAATCTTTATATAGCTATACTATAGACTTAATAATATAAGTTATAGAAAGCTTTTATAGAGTAAAAGTAAGTTATAAGTAAACTATAGTAAATTATATATAAGTATTAAGTATAGTCTTTAAATTATTAAAAGTTATAGCCTTTAAGCTACTAAAAGTTATTTTAAGTAAATTATTTTTAGGCTTTTAATATTTATTATAGAGATAAGAAAATAAAGTATTTTAAGAAATAAAAGTACCTTAATATTATTTATAATAATAATAAATCTTAGTTAAAGTAGTAATAAAGTTAATATTAACTTTTTTATAATTAATATACTTTTAGGAATTAGGTACTTTTATATAGAAGGCTTATTAATTACTCTTTAAAAAGAAGCTAGTATTAAATCCTTTACTATTATAGTAGTAATCTTAATCTTTAATATATTAATTATAATCTTTTATATCTTCTACTACTATAGTATAGTATGCCTTCTAAGGCTACTAAAAAAGATATATATTATTATAGTAATTATTATATAGTATATTATTACTAAATTAATAAGAATTAAATATATTTAGCTAGAGGATAGATCTAGCTATAATTTAATAGGGTTATAATAGAATTAGAAGCTAAGATTACTACTATTACTCTTATAAATAAAGCTAATAGATTTAGTAACTTTAATAGCTTTAATATCTTTATTCTTATATTAAGTTTTTATAAGACTAATTCTAATAGTACTAAAATTAAGGATTATAAATATTATTATTTTAATAGTAAGAAAACTAAGGTTATTATTATAATCTATAGTTTTAGTTTTTAAAATTAAAAGATTTTAATTATTTTTTAAGATTATTATATTAACTAGTATTATTACTATGCTAGGCTTATATTTATTAAAGGTTTTAGTTAAGAGCTACTAAAGTATTACTATTAAAATATATTCTTAAAGCTTTTTACTACTATTAGTGCTTCTTATAGTCTATTACCTTAAGGAACTAGTTAAGTGTAGTATTAATATTAAGAGAGTTAATATTAAATTAAAATTTAATATCTAAGCTATTCTATATAATATCTAGTTAATTATGTATTATATTAAGCTTTATAACTTTAGTAGCACGTATAATTATTATAGTATATTTATAAGATTCTTAGTATTAAAAGGTATTATTTATTATATATTTTTTTAAGTAATTAAGCTATTTTAATACTTTTAGGAGGCTTAAAGTATTCTATAAGAAAGGATACTTATTTATTTAAATCTTAGCTATAAGTTAGAAGATGCTTTTTTATATTAGTAAGCTATAAAATATATTATTTAAGAGCTTTATCTTAAAGGTATAATTATAGATTTAAGTATATAAGCTTTATACCTTTTATATAGAATATATCCTTAATTTAGTTAATAAAAATAATATTATTATAGAAGAATATTTTCTTTCTAGTATATTTTATTCTAGGGCTAATATCAGCTAACTTATTATTATAAAAGAGGTTAAAGAAGCTAATATTATCTAGATTAAACTAAGGGTTATAAGGGCTATTTAAGCTATTAAGCTCCCTAGGGGGTCTTAGGTCTCTAAGGGGCCCTAAAGGTCTAAGTAAACCTTATAAGATTTAATTCTCTTAAAAGAAATATATAATAGTATTACTAATAATAATATTTATATTAAGTCCTAAGTTATTATTTTTATTATTATTAGCTTTATTATTATTTTATTTACTAGAAGCTATATTTCTTATAGGAGTAGCTTTAGGGATTTCTTTTATAATAATAGAGTTTCTTTAAGTATTTTTTTAAAAAGGCTAAAAATAACTAAAAGATAATATAATAGTACTTTATTTAATATATTATTTAAAGGCTTTAATATTTAAGTGTAATAGAGATAATAATATTTTATCTATAGCCTACTTATCTAGCTAAGCTAATAAGGGAGTAGTACTTAATTTTATAAAGGCCTTTTATAATACTATTCTAATATAAGTTATTTTTATAGAAGGCTCCTATAAATAAACTCTTTTTAGCTAAGGGTATATAGTAATAATATCCTTAATAATAAAATAAGTACTTTATAAGATAATATTATAATATAAGTATCTACTCTAAAGAAATAAATAAAGTTAATATACTTTAATAATAGTGCTATAAAATAAGTCTTATATAATAGATAGTAATAAGAATAAAAAGGATATTAATTTAAAAATTCTTACTTAATAAGGAAGGTAATATTATATAGTAACTAATAAAGATTCTAATAGTAATATATAATATTTAATATATAAAAAGTAGAAATAAATATAATATAATAAGCTTAAAGATAAGGAACCTTATAAAAGAATATAAAATTTTTTTATTAGAAAAGGTTCCTTTTTTTTAAAGTAGATTTTCTAAAGTTATTATTTAAAAGTTATTTAAAAGTAATAAGTACTTCTTCCCTCTAACTATAATATATAATAAGATAAGGAAATAAGGCTATAAAAACTTAATTAACTTAATAAGCCTAATATATATAGTTATAGATATAAATTCCTTTTTTTAAGCTTATAGCCTTAGTTCTCTTTAGAGGTTATTATACTATAATAAGATAAAATAGCTAAACTAAAATATAGAGTATAGTAAAATAAAAAGTAATAAGATTATAATATAATATTAATATAATAATTATAGAGCTAATAAAAAGCTTTAAGACCTTTAAGATATAAATAGGATAGTATAAAGGTAAAAAAAATTATTATTATTTAAGTTCTTAAAACCCTTTAAAGATAGATATTATAAGAAGCTATAAGAGAGCTTTAAAGTAAAGGAAATATTAAATTAATACTATAATAAAAATAGTTATTAATATATCTAAAGTAATTAAATAGTACCTTAATAAATATATTAGTTTAATAGCTAAAGCTATTACTATTAATATTATAACTAGATTTTAGTAAGAGTATAAGATAGTTTTTATTTAATTATTTAAAAGAGTACTATATAATACTACTACTTAATAATACTTACTTATAAGTATTATACTTACTTTCTTTTCTCTAAAGATTCTATAATAGTTTATTATTTTTATTATTTTTATTATTTTTATTATTTTTATTATTTTTATTATTTTTATTATTTTTATTATTTTTATTATTTTTATTATTTTTATTATTTTTATTATTTTTATTATTTTTATTATTTTTATTATTTTTATTATTTTTATTATTTTTATTATTTTTATTATTTTTATTATTTTTATTATTTTTATTATTTTTATTATTTTTATTATTTTTATTATTTTTATTATTTTTATTATTTTTATTATTTTTATTATTTTTATTATTTTTATTATTTTTATTATTTTTATTATTTTTATTATTTTTATTATTTTTATTATTTTTATTATTTTTATTATTTTTATTATTTTTATTATTTTTATTATTTTTATTATTTTTATTATTTTTATTATTTTTTTAAGTTTTTATTTCTTATTATAATTTATTTATTTTTAATTTTAATTTTTTTAATTTTAAGCTTTTTTATCTTAATTTAATTTAAGTTATTTTTTTCTTAATTTTTAGAACTTATTATAATATTTAAGTTTTATTATAATTAGTAGAAACTTACTATCTTATATTTTATATAAAAATCCTTAAAGATAGTATTTCTATTATTTAAATATAATTATTAAATTATTTATAATTTTTTTATTACTATTTAGTTTCCTAAGTAACTTATTAATATCTTTTATAAAATAATTTATTAACTCTCTTATTATATTTATTATTTTAAATATTATATTAAATCTTAGATTATTTTATATTAATAATTATTTACTATTTTTTAAAGTTTTTTTCTTCTTAATAAGTACTTATTATATTATATTAAATTAAAGTCTTAATATTATATTTTTTAATTTATAATCTTTAATAAAATAGTTTAATTTATTATAATTATAGTATTTTAATATTTTCTTATTTACTTTTTTTTAACTTTTTATATATAGTTCTCTTTTTTATTATATTAATCTCTATTAAAATTAGTTTATATAAGTTAAATATCTTTTTTCTATAATTAATAAAATTAAATTTCTTTTAAATTAATACTTTAAGATATTTATTTAAGTAATATCTTTATTATATTACTTCTCTATAGTTTATTTAAGAAGATTATTATTAATTTTAATAGCTTTTATTTAAAGTATTTTTTAAATTTTAAATATTATTTTTAATTTTATAAGCTTATTTTTAATTTATTTCTTTAATTTATTTCTATATATTATTATAAGTATATTATTATCTTACTTAGTTTTAATTATATATTATTAAAATTAAGTTATAAACTTTACTATAAATTATTTTTATTTAATAATATAAATATCTTTTATAGTTTTATTTTAAAGTATATAAAAAAAATTATTTATTATATTACTTTTAATATATTATCTAGTATATTTAAATATTTTTATAAATATAATTATACTTATTTTTATGTATTTTTATATATAAAAGTAATAGTAATTATTATATAATTCTTAATTTATATTTATTTTTTATAGAAATAAAAATATAACTATATTTATATTATTTATTCCTTAAGTTTTTTTTTCTATAGTAGAAATTAAGTTTAATAATCTTAATATTTTCTTATATAATATTATTAATATTATAATATTTATCTTAAATAACTTTATTTAGAGTTAATTAAGCTATACTTCTTTAATTTAATATATTTATATTAAGAGTATTTAAAGTATTATAAATTAATATTATAGATATTTTAAAAATAAATAATTAAAGAATTAAAAAATATAAAAGTAAATAAGTTAAATATATTAATATTATTAACTATTTATATAAATAAGGAATAGACTTTTTATATTATAGTAGTTATTTAATTTATTAATAAAAATAAATATAAAAAGCTTTATTTAAGATAAGTAAAAGCTTTAATTATATAAATATAAGAAAGTTTATTAAGATTATTAAATTTAATAGAATTAATTTATAAATTATTTAAACTTTTTATAGTTTAAATAAATAAAACCTTAATTTATTTAAACTCCTTAGTTTATATATTTTATTTTTTAAATTATTTAAATTATTATATAACTTATTATTAAGTTTATTCTTAAATATATACTTATAAAGTATTTACTATATTCTTCTTATTAAATCTTAATAACTTTTTACTTTATTTATTTATATCTACTCTTTATTTTATTTTATTATTATAATAACTTTAGGAAAGAATTATATATTATTAATATATACTATTATTTCTATTTCTATTAATATATTTAATTTATTATTTTTATAATACTAATATATATAGATACTACCTTAATTATAAAGTCTTAAAATAAAATTAATAAAATTATAATTTTATAATTCCTTAAATTATTTCTTTTATTTTTTAGTATATAAATTATAATTATTATATTAATTATTATATTCTTTTTTTCTATACTTTAATTAGTTTTTTTAGCTTTAATTAAAATTCTATTTTTAAATACTAATTAATTATATAAGAAAATAGAATTAATTATTAATAATAATCTAGATTCTATACTAAAAGATATATATAATAATTTAGTTATAAATTTAAATAATTTAATTATAAATCTAAATAATATAGGTAATACTTTAAGTATAGTAGCTATATATTAATATGTTTCTTATATAATATAGTATTTAAAGTATATTAATAATATATTTATAATTATAAGAGAAAAAAGTATAATTATTTTTATAATTTAAAAAATAATTATTTACTAAAATTAAATACCTTAATATAATATATTTATTTTTAATTTTTAATAATTATAATCTATTATTACTAACTTTATATTATTAGAATTTTATAAAAGTAATATAATTTAACTTATTTAAAAAAATTATATTAACTTTAATAATATTTTATACTCTAAGTAAATTAATTTAATAATTAATTTAATAATTAATTTAATAATTAATTTAATAATTAATTTAATAATTACTATAATATATATATTAAAAATATTAAGTATTATTAAAAAATTATTAATCTCTTAATCTTAAAGATACCTTTCTAATATTTAATTTATAAAGTCTAATACTTATATAATAGTATTTAATATTATTAATAAAAATTAATAATAAAAGTACGCCGCGCAATAGGTTTTTGCCAAGATTTTAACTTTTTTACTCTCTTTTCTTAATAACTTTTTTAATTATTAATATAATTTTAATATTAGGGCATAGATTTAAAGCCCTACTTAAGAGCTAGAAAAGAAGGTAATTTTTATGCTAAACTAATATAGGCTAGTAGAGCTACTAGTGTTTAAAAACAGGGACTTGAAATTAGGTCAAGTTGAGGATTTTCTAAGAACCTAACCCGACCCAACAACCCGATACGCTAATATCTCCACTAACCTAGATTAGTTTAGCGTAATTAGGGCATCATTGTAAAGCACTTAAGTAGGGCTTTAAAATCATGCCCCAATATTAAAATTATATTAATAATTAAAAAAGTTATTAATAAAAGAAGATTTCTTTAGAAACGCGCTAAAAAAAACCCGACCCAACCTAAGTGTTATGAACTGACGTCGTGGGTATTCTAAAGATAAGTAATTAAAGATTAAAGGGTATAAAAATAGGTAAGCTAGTTATATAATCTTATTAACTACTTATACTAATAAGGGATAGTCCTTTTATACTATAGTAGCTATATTAATTTACTAGTAAAGTTAAATATAAGGAGATCTAAACTATAGGTAAGAGCCTTAACTATATAAATATAAAAAAGTCTACTAAGACTATTTAGTTTAATAGATTTAATCTATAAACTATTTAAACTTCTTATAATTTAAATAAATTATTTAATAAACTATTTAACTTAGTAGTTTAAATATTTTAAATTCTAAACTATTTAAACTCTTATATAACTTAATACTAAATCTATTCTAAGATATATATCTATAGAGCATATACTATATTATATATGCTAGGTTCTAATACTATCTTTCTCTTTTAAGAATTTTTATTTTAAAGATAATTATCTATCCTTTATACTATAATACGCTACTAATTCTTTATTAAAATCTATTTTTTACTATAGGTACGTCCTAGAGAGTACTTATTCTAATAAAATTATATATTATTATAATAGCTATGTCTATTATAATAAGAAGTATAAGATTAGTTTAAACTCTAATTCCTATATTAAATATTCTAGGAGTAGTCTATTTTATAAGCTTACTTTTTCTAAAACTAAGCTCTATTATATTTATAAGAAGAGGTATAAAAAGTTAGAGGCTACTTATTAAGTAGCAACTTAAATCTAAGAGCTAGTTATATATTAGTTAAGGCTTTATACTAAGGCTAATAGTTTAAAAAAGTAGGAGGAAAAGCTAGTCTACTAGGAGTTATAAAATATAGAAGAACTAGAGGCTAATAAGGTAGCTAGTACTATTAATAATCCTCTCTTTAATCTTAGTTCTAAAATACTTAAGATCCCCTTAAGCTTTAATTAGTCTTTCTTTATTTCTATTAAAAATATTATAGAAGGCCCTAGTAGTTCTTAAGGTTCTTAAGTAGCTCTTATATATTTTTAATATTATTATAATCTTTCTATTTAATAAAATACTTTTAATCTTACTAGTTTAAAATCCTTTTAACTTCTTATTTATTTTCTTTTTTAACTTTATACTAAAAGGTTTTTTATAAGGGTGTACCTAAGTTTACTAACTTTAAAAATAATATATAAAAGACTAGGTATTATTTTAAATTTTTTAGTAAATTAAGTTTATAGTTAACTAGTTCTTATTATTCTATAATTAAAAATAGTTTAACTTTTATATAATCTAGTTTCTTACTAAGCCTTTTTAATTTTATATTTCTAATTAAGAAGTATACTTTATCCTCCTTCTTTAGCTAAAAACTATCTTTTTAATTCTTATTAGCCTATTATCTAACTATTTTATTTAAGCTTATAATAATTTCCTTTAGTTTATTATAAACTTCCTTAAGTTCTTTAGCTATAACTAGTGCTTTATCTATATTAAGTCCCTCCTATAATTATAGAAAGCTATTTATATTTTTCCTATAATTTATAAAGAATAGTATTATTTTAGTTATCCTAAATATCTTATTATTATAAGTTAATTATGCTATAGGTAGTAGTAATACCTAATTATTTTATTATTTATTTATATAGTGCCTAAGGTATATCTCTAATATTTAGTTTACTCTTTCTATTTATCTATCTATCTAAGGATAATAGGTTATTAATATCCTTAGCTTAGTTCTAATTATTCTTAATAATATTTTCTAATAATTTAAGGTAAATAGCTTATCTCTATCTAATATTATTAATTTAGGTATGCTATAATCCCTTATAAGCCTATTTAATAGTATAAATACTAATTATTTAGTATTATACTTTTCTTTAAATAATAGTATAATTATATATTTTATTAGTCTATTTATAATAACTATAATTATATTATATACCTCTAATATTATAGGATCCTTAAACTTTAATAATTTAATAATAAAATCTATTATAATATTATTCTAAGGTATCTTTAGTATAGGTGTGAACTATATTTTCCTATATAGCTTATATCTTATTAACTTATTTTATTAATATTTAATATATTCTTTAATATACTATTCTACTTTTATCTAAAGTTATAGTATATTATAGTTCCTATAAATAAGTTCCATTATCCTAGTAACTCCTAGGTACCTATATATTAAATTATTTCTTTAATATATTCTTCTAGCATATATATCTTACCTTAGTAGCTTAGTACTATTATATTAGGTTATTTCTTATAGAATTTCTTAGCTTTAATATCTTTATTATATACTTTTATTAGTTTATTAATTATATTTAGTCCTTTAACTCTTATAGTTATTATAAGTATCTATTTATTTAATATTAATAATCTATCTTTTTCTTACTATAGAATAGCTTATTTATTTAAGTCTTTTATATTTATATAGTTTAATTATCTACTTAAAGTATTAGCCTATCTATTTTCTTTGCCTAAAGTATAGTAAATCTTAAACTTATATTATCTTAAAAGTTTTACTTATCTAACCTATCTTTAATTAAGTACTTTTATTATTATAAAGTTTAAAAGATTCTTATAATTAATAAAGATATTAAATTTTAAGTAACTCTTAATATAAATTCTTTAGTACTTAAATAATTTAACTACTATAAAAAGTTCCTTATTATAAATATTATAGTTTTACTCTAATACTATTATCTTTTTTTAAATAGTATATAACTAAATACTATTTATTACCTTTCTTTTAATAAAGGCATACTTCTATAGCTAAGTCTAATATATTAGTTTTAATCCTTATTAATTAATTAACTTAAAATATTACTAATATAAATAGATTTATATAAGCCTCCTTTAGTTACTTAACTATATTATTTTATTCCTTCCTCTATCTAAACTCTATATCCTTAGTAGTAAGTCTTATTAGAGGTAGAGCCTTTTTTAAGAATTCTTTAATAAACTATTTATTAAAGTTTAGGAATCTTAAAAATACTTATACTTTCTTAACTATTATAGGTATTAGCTATTCTTATATATTTTTAACTTTTTCTTAGCTTATTTAAATACCTTCTATACTAATATTATATCCTAGGAAATTAACTTTTTTCTTATAGAATTTATATTTTTTTAATTTAAAGAGTAGTTTATTTTATCTTAGATAATTAAATACTTCTTATATATATTAGATATATTCTTCCTTATCTTTTAAAAAGATTAAAATATTATTAAGATAAGCTACTATTATTCTATTTAAATAATGCCTTAATATATTATTAACTAACACTTAATATATTACTAATATATTTATAAGGTTAAATAATATAATTAAGTACTTATAATACCTATACTAAGTTTTAAATACTATCTTTTATTCCTTACTTTCTTTTATATAAATTAAGTTATAAGCCCTTCTAAGGTCTAGCTTTATAAAGATCTTTACCTTCCTAAGTTAGTCCTAAAATTTACTAATATTTAGTAATAAATACCTATTCTTAATTATAATATTATTTAGCTTCTAATAGTTAATATATAGCTATAGACTTCTATTCTTCTTTAATATAAAAAGTATTAGATAGTCTACTAGTAACTTAGATTCTTAAATAAATCTCTTTTTAAGATTTTTCTTAATATATCTATATAGTACTAAGAGTTCCTTTTCTAATAATATATAAATTAATCTAAATATTAGCTCCTTACTTAGTTTAAATTTAATATTATAATTCTAAGGCTAGTACTTAAGTAGTGCCTTTATATCTACTTTTTTTTAAAAAAGCTATATATATTATTAGTACTCTTTAAGAATAATAAGAAGTATATCTTTTTTTTTCTTCTTCTTATATTATTAACTAGCTAACCCTTTACTTATATTTATAGAGTTAGATCCTTTCTTAAGATTATTCTTATTTAAAATTATAGTATTATACTCTATAGTTGTCATGATGCTTGGATGCTTAGTTAGCCACTTAGTAGATAACTGAGCATCGCGCGCACCGCAGCTCCATTATCTTTATTATATTTAATAAATCCATTACTTAATAGCATTACTACCTACTATTTATCCTACTGCTAGTAGATGCATATCATCACATAATAATATAGTAGCAACGGCATAATGATTTAGAAATCGGGAGTTATTTCTTCTTAGTCTAAATCCGCTTATTATTAATACCTTTTTTACAGGCCCTTAAATCCTAACTCTATTAGGTATTTAATATATTGATATAGATGATTCTTTTATTAGGTATATTACCTTTCTTCCTTACTTCTAACTTATCTATAATGTTATTATTATTAAGATCTAAAGGACCCGCTTCTTCTATAGCATCTAATGATAATAGTAGTAGCTAAGATACGGCCTTATCTACTAAGTATTAGTAGATAGCCTTATATAGCTTTTTACCTAAGTAGTCTACTATATTAGATATATACTTTAATAATATTAACTCTACTAATACTAGCCTAGCTACCGCCCTAGTAAATCTAATAATGTAAATTTAAAATCTAAATAAATAACTTAATTAATAATAAACCTCTTTTTTCTCCTTACTAATCCTATCTATTACTAAGTTCTTACCGTTAGCTTAGACGCTAGTACTAATAGCTTTAAAAGCTTTAGCTTTATTAGCTCTACTATTAGCTACATTACTATAAAGTCTCTATAAGATAATGCTTAGAGCTAAAGATGTTAGCTTTTTTAATTTAGATTTTAAAGCTAAATAAGAATATAGGAATACTATACTTAGTCTAGTAGTAAATATAGGCAAATATATGTATTATCTCAACGTCTTTATTTTCGTTGACCGCTTAAATGAACTTAAGCGTAAATATGGCCCTGAGCGCGTGTAAGACGTTATTCTTAGTTACCTTTAAGGAATAGCGCTTACCTAGTGGACTACTAAAGTAGACTATTCTACTAAAACTGCGCTAGAAGCTTCTAAAGATCTAGAACCCTAGCTCAACACCCTTATTAAGCATTTTAGGATAAATCCTGCTATAGCCCTAGTGGCGTTTATAAGCTCGCGCTATTTATTGCAAGACCTATATAAAGGCATGTCGCCTTAAATATAGATATACAGCTAATTAAGCCTAGCGCGCTTTGTAGAGCTTAGTTCTATATATAATTAGCTTACTATGATCTGGAACCAGATGGCCCCCTATTTCTAGGAATAGCTAGCGCAGCCATCTATTACCACTAAGCTTAGCGATTTTCTAGTAGATGTTGACGCAAAAACCACCGCATAGCAGAATTAAGTAAATGAGTGGAATAATCGGCAGCAGTATACTTATACCTCCTACCTATAAGATTGCCTGTAAAACCTATATAAAGATGCTCTAATAGGTCTTATCTAATCCTAGGCTTAAATGGACTAATTAAAACGCGTCTAATTCAACTAACGACCGCGCATCTTTAAAGGCAAAGAGGATAGGAAGACTAAATAGGGCTATTTGGTAAATACTATGCCTGATGGCACTTGTTAGTGGGTGGATGAGGATCCGGATAAGGGTGACGACGACGATAATGGCTAAACTATATAGGGTTAGCACCATGCAGGCAGACGCCACCATTTTTATTATCTAATTCCTGTGATTTCGAATGCGTAAAAGCTTGCGATGTTTTTAAAATTTTCGACCTTTTTGACATACGACCAACCACCATCATCCCTTTCCCATTTTTCAACTTATTTTTATTCGGCTATTGCTCGCCGTGAGATATACCTCATCCGACCTACTAACGGCCCTATTCACAAGTACCTTTGTGATAGTTGTTGCCTATATCGCTGTCGCGTAATCCTAAATCCTAGAGAAGGATTCTTGGTATAATTCTGTACCTAGGCCTGTTCTATCTACTACTAATTCCGTCAACTACCTGCCGTAACCACGGGCTATAAAGCTTCCTATTGGCTGATGGAATGCGCTAGGGCATGTCAGGTGTCATACGCAATGTGATTAGCGCATGGGCGATAAGGGCATCGCTTTTTTTCATTTTTTATGGGCAATTGTCATGATGCTTAGATGCTTAGTCAGCCACTCAGTAGATAACCAAGCATCGCGCGCACCGCAGCTCCATCATCTTTATCATATTTAATAAATCCATTGCTTAATAGCATTACCACCCACCATTCATCCTACTGCTAGTAGATGCATGTCATCACATGACAATAGTAGTTCTTTTACTTAATTTCTTATATACTATTAATTACTATTAATATATATATATAGAGCTAGTAATATTATTAATCCCTTTAATTATAAATACTTCTATTTTTTAATTAATTATTAGATTTTACTTCTTTAACTAAGATACTCTTAGTATAATATAGTAGTTAGCTATCTAAACTATATTAAAAATTACTTTCTTATAATATTATTAAATAATAATATCTAATAGAATTATTTCTTTATTAATATCTCTTAATAATAGTTCTAACTTATTAGCTATTTAGAGTTAATATAGTTCTTTCTTATTAACTATCTATACTTTTTATACTTATATAAGGATATTAGATATAAAGTTCTTTATTACTTCTAAATCTATTATTATAATAGTTTCCTACTTATTAATTTTTATTAGTATTATAATAAGTTAGCTATACTCTACTAAGTATAGTTATTATCTAAGGATTATAATATTAATCTCTCTAAATATATCTCTTATATAAAGGATTATTCTTTTCCCTATTTATTTATTATTAGATTAAAATATTCTTTAGGGTGAAATCCTACTACTATTTTTTTTTTATATATATAAATAGTAATTTAGTAATAAATATACTATCTATATAATATAAACATACTCTTTCTCCTAGTAATCCTCTCTTAATTCCTAGTAAAGCATCTTATGCTAGTCTTCTAACTACCCTAGAAATATCCTACTAACCCTTTTCTAGTAGAGATATTATTTATAAGTATTAGTAGTATAGTACTAATATATATTTAAAAAGTATTATAGTATATATATATTACCTTATATCTCCCTTTTAGCTATATAATATTTTATATAAAGTTTATTTATATACCTACTCTAATATATTCTTATATATCTTAGGTAGTATAAGTCTTATTAATAGTCCTAAGATCTTTTAGTTAAGGAGTTCTATTCTAATAGTATTTTCTTTATTAGTTAATTTATAAATAATTTAGATTCTTATTCCTTATTATAGTCTACTTACTTTTATTTTAAGTCTTTTTCTTAATTTTACTCTATTTTCTTTTAAGCTTTCCTATCTTAACCTAGTCTAAGTTATTTAACTCTTAATTCTTAGAATCTATTATAATACTTATTATACTAATCTTTATTCTTAAGTCTTATTATCTATAGTAGGATTATACTATCCTATATTTTATATAAGAACCTCTATAAGTAATATTCCTATTAATTAGATATTATTATTAGATTATCTATAGTTCCTTTATTTTCTTAATCTAGATTACTTAATAGTCTCTTAATATCTTCTATTAGGCTCTTAATAATTTCTCCCTAAGTTTCTACTTTCTTTAGTAATCCTTTAAGCTCTAGATTATCCTACTTAGGTAATAGTTTACTACTTTTCTAAGTTTTATTCCCTCTATTAATAACTTATTTTATTATATTAAACTAAGGTCTTATTACTATATTTTTTAATTTATAGTCTCTAGTAAAGTAACCTAGTTTACTATAGCTATAGCACTTTAATACTTTCTTATTTTACCCTTTTTTTAGCTTTCTATATATAGTTCTTTTCTTTATTATATTAATTTCTATTAGAGTTAGTTTATATAGGTTATATATCTTTTTTCTATAATTAAAATTAAAGTTCTTTCTAAATTAATATCCTAAGATACTTAATTAAGTAACTCCTCTATTATATCTTTTCTCTATAACTCTTTTAAAGAGATTATTATTAATTCTAATAGCTTCTTTCTAAAGTATATTAAGTATTTCTAATATTACTCTAAATCTTATAAGCTTATCCTTAACTTATTCTTTTAACCTCTTTCTATATATTATTATAAGTGTATTATTATCTTATTTAATTTTAACTATATATTATTAGAACTAAGTTATAAACTCTACTATAGATCTTTTTTATTTAATATATTAAATAACCTATACTATCTAATTAACTTTATTAAATAATATAAATATCTTTCTTAGTTCTATTTTAAAGTATATAAAACTCTTTATTTATTATATTACCTTTAATATATCACTTAAGTTATTTAAATATCTCTATAAATATAATTATACCTATTTCTATATATCTTTATATATAAAGGTAATAGTAATTACTATATAGTTTCTAACCTATACTAATTCCTTATAAAAATAGAGATATAGCTATACTTATATTATTTATTCCTTAAGTTTCTTTCTTTCTCTATAATAGAGGTTAAGCTTTATAATCTTAATACTTCCCCTTAACTTATTATTAATACTATAATACTTAGTTTAGGTAGCTTTACTTAAAGTTAATTAAGCTATACTTCTTTAATTTAATAAACTTATACTTAAGGGTATTTAAAGTATTATAAACTAATATTATAAGTATTCTAAAAATAAGTAATTAAAAATTAAAGGATATAAAAGTAAGTAAGCTAATTATATAATCTTACTAACTACTTATACTAATAAGGGATAATCCTTTTATATTATAGTAGCTATATTAATTTACTAATAAAGTTAAATATAAGGAGATCTAAATTATAGATAAGAGCCTTAATTATATAGATATAAAAAAGTCTACTAAGACTATCTAGTTTAATAAATTTAATCTATAAACTATTTAAACTCCTTATAGTTTAAATAAATTATTTAATAAACTATTTAACTTAGTAGTCTAAATATTTTAAACCCTAAACTATTTAAACCCTTATATAACTTAGTGCTAAGTTTATTCTAAGATATATGCCTATAGAGCGCACACTATATTATATATGCTAGGTTCTAATACTATTACGTAGTGTAAATAAAAGTACTTTAAGAAGCTTCTAAGACTCTTTTAATTAAAGAATTTAAATATATTATATCTTTTTATTTATTTAAAGCTTTTAAATAATTAATAGATTAATAGTAATTAATATATTAATTATTTATATAAAATATATAACTATTTAATAAAAAAGATATAAAATTAGTAGAAAGTCTATATAAAGTATTTATAAATTAAAATAAAAAAACTTAAACTCTATTAAATAATAAAACTAATATATATATTAGACTTTTTTAAAGGGCTTTAATTCTTAGACTATAAGTAATAAGTAGTAGCTTAATATTAATAATATTTTAAATAAAAATCTAATTAAACTTTTTTTCTCTTAATTATTATATTATTTAAAAACCCTATTATAAAGCTTAGTATATTAATTAAGTTAATTAAATTTAACTTAAAAATCTATTAAAAAAACTTAATTTAACCTAAACCTAATATATTAGGTTAAGTTTAAGTTAAGTTTTAAATTAATTAAAAAAATCTAACTTAACTTAATCTATTACGTAGTATATTTAAAGTTTTAAAGAAAATAAAAAAGTTAGCTTATTACTTATTACTTCCCTTTAATATAAAGATTTACTTAATTATATTAATAGCTTAAATTAAACTTATTATTAACTTTATTAAGGATCTATATTATTATCTTTCTCTATAGCCTAAGTTTATTAAAGAGAAAAATAAAAATCTAGTAAACTCTTTTTATAAGATTAAATAGTTTTTAGATAAGAAACTTAAGAAAGATACTTACTTAGTAAAATAGAAGGGATATAAGTATAAATATAATTTATAGTACCCCCTATATGCGCTTAGTAATACTCAGGAATTTATTAATAAATATTAATCCTATTAATCTACTTAATGCTATGCTATAGCCTTGCACGCACCACTGCCTTCAGTGCCCCCTCCTGCACTAGCCCTAGCCGGGCCAGAGCTTCCTGCTAGTGAAGTTGCTCCAACTGCGCCTAGAGGACGCGGCAGGCCTCGAAAACATCCAAAGCCCTAGACGTCTAGTCTGCATGTCTGCAGAAGCCTTCTTCTGGAAGGAAGCTCCATCACTCGGAGGACTTTATCTACAGAAGCCTTCCGCCGGAAGGAAGCTCGGAGGCCTTAGAGGTCTAATATGATCATATCTTATTCCTATGATATACTTAATCTGCAGAAGCTTTTAGCAGGATAGAAGATTTATATGTTAGCATAGCTAATGGCTACAAGGGCGCAGCCTTTTCTTCTGTTTGTCGGCACTGTTATGGGAGTCCCTTTAGAGGAAAGGAAATGGCAGGCATAATGCCTACAGGCAGGTGCTACTAGGCAGTACCTTACATAGCACTCTTTAGAGCGAAGGAATAGAAAATCATCTAACACCCTTACTAAATTAGCCATAATATATTATTAGGACTAAAGATGCTACTAATATAATTTATAAGAATAAATACTTACTACTATAAGTAAAGGAGCTACTATAAATAAAGAATAAGAAATAAATAAATAAATAAATAAATAAATAAAACTTACTCTTATTTATAATATAAGACTAAAAGTAAATATAAGTTAAATTAGTAAACTTTAATATTTCTTAATTTTTTAATTTTTTATAAAGGTAAAGGTAAATAGAGTTTAATAATTATTTAATAAAGGATTAAATATTCTTAAAGGATATAATTGAGTAGCAAGGTCTCTATAGGGTAGTATTATAGGCCTAGGTAACATAAGGTTTGAACTAATGCAGGGGGTTAGGACTCCTCGCAGAAATCTCCTCCCGCTGGGCCAATGGCCTGTTAGGCGTATGACTTAATTAATTAATCAATCAATCAATCAGCCCCGGAGACACTGGCATGCTCCAGGGGTCTCATCTGGAGCTAGGGTTAGGGCTCCCGCTACAACAGTTAGCGCAAAGCAGGACTCGTGACAATCTCTGTAGGGATGGTCCAGCCCTGAAACTTGTTGGCGTTGGTTAAATCTTAGATTGAGGACACTAATTAAACCACCTAGACAAACACTCCTTGTTTTTCGCGAAACAAGTACTACCTATACTCCCAAAAGTTTTGCAAGATGCTATGATCTTAAAAGGAGGACTCCAATCCGGTCATTTAGAAGGTTCAATTTCGTCCAAACCAACCTTACTATTAAACATAATGGTTTATGGTGATCTCCCGCCTGAGCCGTCGCTTTGTGACGCGTGATGGCCTGTTGTCAATGTTTATAAGCGAGCTTCTATGTGTATATTATTTTTAAGGCGCAGAGATAATGATTTCCTTAATAACCATGGAGCCTGACCTCGCTATGAATTTGGGCGCTCAGCACTTTCAAACGTGGCACTCTCGTCAGACTAGCCATGATATTAGTATATTTACCATGCCTCATGGTAATTTTGCCCCTCCTGTCCTTTGTCAAAGCCTTGCCTCAGCAGCTTCCACCTTCTCCAACGTCAAGCATTCCATCAACGTCTTCTCTGTAGGTTGCTTACGTGTCAGTGACTTCACAAAATTTTTAGCTAACGCTCTCAGTTCCTTGAGTTCCACTCTGTCCGCTAACTTGGCTCAGAATGAGTACAACATTTGTATCTTCCTGCAAAGCTTTTCGGCACGAAGCCAATCAGGCGGGAACCTTTGGAATAGCAGTTTTACAAGTAGCGGCAGCCAGGTGACTACGTCATCTCATTACCAAACAAGAGGTCCTCAACCGTTCAGTGCCCCGAACACGAGCACTGAAAGCTGCACTGGTCCATCGAATGGACTCTTCCAGGTTCCCTTGACGACAGTTGTTACTGTATACCCACAGCCTGCCATCGAAACGCCACTTGTTGCCACTTTCTATGCTGATATTGTTCCATCGCTTGTGACTATTGCGTCCACGACGACAGTGATTATTACAGATAGTGCGAGCACCACTTCAACCTTGACAATTGGGACATCTGGACTGTGTAAGTTCGCCCTTGAATGAGTGTATAGTGGAAATTTATGTTGTTAATTTTGGCTTTGCGATTAGTTTGGCATCTTTTGAGTCCCCAATCAGCGGAGATATCGCCCCCAAATTCTCCACCAACAACCCTCTATCCTCTGCTTTTAAATTCGTCCACCAGATTGTCCTCATTGCTCGGGGCCTCAGTTACCTCCTCAAATACAATGGCACTATCGGGCCCTGATACATCAATAGCTGGAGCAGTACCATACATGCCCACATCACCTTCTTCCTCGACGAGTATTACAACCTTAATATCAATATCCACAAGTGTAGCTGTAGTAGCGGACGGTCCGAGTGATAGGCTTCTAGTGTCTTCCACTTCCACTAGTAGTGGGAGTAGCCTATCATCAGGCACCGGGACAGGCAGTGATGGTTGTGGGACGGCAAGCTCGCAATCTACTGCGTCTTTTGGAACAATCACATCGGTGGAATTATCAGCAAGCACTACCTCTAGCTATATTGATACCTGTTCTGGACTGCCAGATTCACCAGGTTTGATCACAGGGTTAGGTTTGGCTCCTTCGACTCATGGAGGCATGACTTCAACGTCAAGCTCTCAAACCATCTCCAGCACTATAGCGACATTACCAAGTCAATCATCTACCAGCACCACTGCTGCTTTCGCTATATCCACCACACTAAGCCCAGGGACTTTGACCATTGCTTACGGACTCACCACGTCTAAATCGGAACCTTTGAACCCTACATTAGGCCCGATCCTTTTAGTTAACATGGGCGAACCACCTGAAAAGATGCAGCTCATGCATCTGAACCTCGCACTTGGTCCATTGAGAGGGCCCCCCTCAGGTTCAAGCTGCCCCCCAATATTAGCACTTTTATGTAATGCGAACAACGTCGGAACGACTGGACTAGTGGATGATACAATCATAGATCCTTCAGATGACGTTACAGATTCGGACAATAGCCAGAATAACAACCAGAACAGTGATCCTTCCGATCAGAAGACTAAGCTTACTCAAAGCAATGAGGACGAGAAGACAGCTAGCGAGACGACCCGAAGCCAGACAGCCTCCACCTCATCCACCTCCACTATTACTTCCTCCAGCCAAAGTACAAGCTCTTCCAGTCGAACGTCAAGTTCGATTTCCACGTCATCAAGCAGTAGTAGCTCCTCAATAACGACAGCAGCACCAACTCCGTATGTTATTGTTGGCAATCCTGGCGTCAATGATCAAGCTATCACCAACTATTTACAACAAATCTTGACACCTGCCCAATTCTCCCATATACAATACCAATTGGATGAAACAGGAGCGACAGCTCAGATTGGTATTTTGGTGATAACGTAAATGGCACGAACAATTTCGTTGACGTGCCAGGGCTTAATCAGTCACAAATCCAAAGTGTCGATCAATTTTCTGGGGTCGGTTACGTCTTCCCTGACGTAGTTGAAGAGGATGTTGGAAACCGGCCCAATAGCAACTCGAATACGACCATCGTGCCGGATACCAATCTTCCTTCAAGAAAACGTAGCGGATCACGGGAAGGTAACAATGGTCTCGACTTATTGAAGCGTGTTGCCCAAGTGGAATATACACGACAGGTCGGCGCATATAACGAGCTTAAATTCATATCTCAGTACTACGTTACTCCTCAACCAGCAGAGCAGAATTTAGATTTGGTAGATTATGTCTATGAGACGCCAGCTGGAGCAGGGACTTGGGTCTATGTCGTAAGCGAATTTTACGACCCCAACCATCGTGTGAGCTTTTACTTCTTGCAGAAGCATTATTTCATTTGGAACCTACTTATGAGAAGAACTTGGACTATGCGCAACGAATATCACGTCATCCTGTTTTCGGTCCGGGCTTTCGAATGCCGACTACTACAGCTACCATATCACATGGGACAGCTCTAATGTCTCTAATTGCTGGTAACTGGTTTGGGGTTGCGAAGCAGACCACTATCGTTCCTGTAGTAGGCTACGGAGCAGGAGCTAACTCTCGCTGGGGTAGTCCTTTTGAAAACCTTGCAGCGGTTGCGAATAACATACGACGACGACAGAGGAGCAATCGCCATAGAGGAGCATTGCCCGGCAAAACTGTGGTATTAATGCTAAGACAGGTTGAAAGTGGGTTAAGTTCCAGCGCCAGTCGTCGCTACCAAGAACGTATAAACGAGCTTTTCCAGTTAGGAGCGGTTTTCGTGACCTCCTCTGGCTACACTTTTGAGGGTCCTGCGAGGGCACCTGGAATATTCGCGAATGGAGCGGCGTTCCCTATTATTCGAGCCGGGGGGGTTAATTATGATGGGACGCTTACTACTGCTGAGTATCCGGCTGATGTCCATACGATTGAGGACCTCAGAGTCGCATACCCGGGCAATGCAGAAACAACTGATGATGGAGCCTGCTATGGTAAGTTCAGACAAGCCGGCTTCTGAAACACGGATAAAACTAATCTATACAAGCTGGGGCAAGACTTGCTGGACTTCTCGCCTACTATATGTCGCTACCAACACCTCCGTGGAACATCGGGAGCACAAACTTTGAGACAATTCAAAACATTTATTATTTCATGGTTGGCGGTTATGGGTCTTACTCTCGCTACCCTGGTGGGCCACTTATAATGTGGAATGGCTGCCCAGGGGATTACTTTCAGGCCCAATGCGCCACGAATTATGCCAAGCGTGATGATGCCTCAGATGCCAGCGATACATCTGCTACGCTGTGTCCGATACCATCTAACACAGCAAGCTTCATCAACAAAGCTACAGTCTCCCTCTCAGAGGTCGTATCACTGAACACTGCTAGATCAGTCACAGGTATTGGGATCATCACAACATCATCCGCCGCATCCCCTGAGGCATTTCTGAGCAGCGACAGCACTTCGACAAAGACTTCAAGATCGGCTTCCTCTAACAATCCTTCGTCCTCTACCTTCCCCCCATCGGGCCCAAGCATAACGCCAAGTCAATCAACTAGTACTACCACTACCGCTCCTCTAAGCCTCTTATCAAACGTTATAACCGCTTCTACCGCTTCTTCAAACCTCCTGTCAAATATTCTGGCTACATCTACTTTTCCTCCCCCAGCAACAGGCACATGCAATTGTAATGAGGATGGCTGCACCCCGGAATCGCCACCTTGCTGCGGCGATGGTAGCTGTACCAACGCTCCATCAATCACACCCCCTCCTGCAACTTCAACCTGCACGTACTTGTAAGCTCTCCACCCCATAGAACTCCCACCGACAACCCTTAATCACCCCACTAACAATCACTTAGCACATCTGTCGGGCTGGTTCCCTCCGCCAAAACCGTCATCGTACAAACGGCTTCCTGTCCCTCAGCAACATCTAACCTTCCATGGTCCTACCAATGCGCTCAATCCACTATCGTGAACGAGAAGGTGTCCTCGGCTATATGCTCATGCAGCTTTTGTTCGGGGACGCAATTCTTTTCGACATTTACGGTACTTTTGGCGCAGGCGAAAGAGAGTTGTCCTACTACAACGGTGACTACGACTGCAAAGGTGTTGAGTTTGCAGACAGCGGCGACCTAGTGGATATTTGAAGTGCTTGCCTTTTGTTTTGAAGATGGAAATTTGGCGGCTCAACCATAGGTCCTCAAAGCTACAGACACATTGATCAGATGAAAGCGTGACTAAATAGTGACCACCGGTTCGCAGACAATACATTTGGTACAGCTTTTTCGAATGTCTTCATCAGAGTTCGGCATGACGCAGTCCAGCGACTGGCCAAGTAGATGGCCATAGGAACTTGTGGGTGCCAAAAATCACATCCGCCTTCCGTCTTAAATCTGGACACTCATCTGGCTCCCCTCAATTATCAACCCAAAGTTCAAGTCCTTCTTTGGCAGATTGCGCCGGTCAGAGAGCCAAGAGTTGACCGGCAGGAAGTCGGAATGCTTCATCTAGAGATGAGACGGCCCGAGACTTCGAGATTGCATCTGTGAACGAAGCCTCATCTGGGCCAATGATCACTCACCTGTTGGGACTCTGTGAGTCAATAATCCATCGATTCACGCAGTGATGCTTCCGGATCTCATTCCGGTTGTCGCCGAGAAGGTGGGTTTGCAAACCAATTCGACAGAGTTCGAAGCCAGTGGCAGTATACGCTGAAGAGTGTGTACTTTCAAGTCTGATCAATCGGCCGAATGTTCTCTACTCAGCGCTGGCAACGTGGCAGGCTTCTTTGGTAGCCATAAGCCAGGAAGGCATCTCGACACCGATCGCCAACCGTAAGAGCGATTCAGGAGTGGGCTTTGTAAAAGAATGCAGCGTAAGGCTTTCGTCTTGAATCAGCTGTGCAGCCGGATGCAATGGCGGAAGTTCGGCCAACATCTCTTCCGTGGACGGCCTCCAGAGCTGTTGGGGCCAAAGGAAAGCAGCAGTAAGAAAGTCAAGAACGCTCTCGTCAAAAGGTGATGGCTAAGAGCGCGAGCGACGTTCTGGGCACCACAATACCCCCTTTCGTGGCTCTTGGCCAAGCGACCTGACGAGAACAGGTTCTAACAAGTCCTTGTATTCTTGTGATGCCACTACGCTACCAATTGGCGCTGCGGAGCCACTGTGGAACGCAAATGCGAAGCACCCGACATGAGGTTAGCAACGACATTTGTAGGCCCGCTGAGTCGCTTATACAATCCATTCATGGATATTTCAATGCCGCAGGCTTCGGCCAGGAGGTTGTTCAAAGGTGTGCAAGATGTGCATAGACGGCGTGCAGAGGTTGATGTGAGGATCAAGCAACCACGTGAGGTGGCAGTGATGAACTCGTTGAGCGGCCTGATTGTTTGGCAAGAAGACTATCGTCCCACGAGGGAGTAGAGTGATAGTCCGTATCGAGTATTCTCAATAGACGCCAAGCCAGATCCTCTGATTCGACTGCGAGGATCAATTTGAAACAGTATCCAATCATCGGAGGAAAACACTGGGCAAATATGAAGATCGTTGGACTGGCCGGCTTCGCAATCCGTGGAGAGATTAGTGATGCAAGATTGTGATGTTTGACGTCGCATAAAAACTAAAGTGGATGCGACTTCTTGCACTAGCGTTGCCTAAAGGATGTAGAATTATCGGCGTAGGACTATTCAATACCACCTTAACTCGATAGTAATGTAGGCGAGAGAGCATGAGCAACCAAGTTCTTGTACCCTGGAAGAAGTTGATGCTACTTCAGCACAGGAAGTCATGCTCCAGAACAGTTAGCATTGAAAAGTAATAGTATTCCGCCCCTTTCACCCTAGAAAAGGTTTTGACTCGATACGAGCATTGAATAATGGGACGCGTAAAGAAGATTTCTACGCCAAGACTTAGAACAATAGGTAAGTTAGATACCTTAGAGCAAGCACCTCCCTCACTCTGTCCAATTATTGTTCCAGCGTGAGTGTAGCTCTTGGTCGGACCGTCCAAATCTGGGCTCTCCAGCCACTCTACAGACCGACGGATGGAAGATAACGCTTTGGAATTCGATGATGACTTGGTTGGACAGGTGTAGGGCTGAGAGGTGATCTGGCTTGGAAATTTTAAGCCGACTGGAAACAAAGGCTGTACTTGGGACTGAGATGAATAGACCCGTAGTGAATGTTAGCGACTGGGATTCCGATGCTTGATGCGATTCGAGTGCTCAGTGTCGTCCATGAATCTTTGAAGCTCTTTCGATCCACGAGAATGAAGACGCTTTTATTGTTGAAGGACAGAGGTGTCTTCTTCATTAACGTTCTTTCTCATCGCGCAGAGACCGAGATTAGGTTTCTGCGTGCTTTCCAGAATGTTTATGGAGATAAAGCCTGGGTAAGAACCATTATCAATGCAGAGCTGAGTTGGCGAATTCCAGGCCGACTCTCCTGACCACCGCGCCTCAATCATCGTTGTCTTGGATTGCATGTTCCTGTTAATGGTCTCAAGCTGGGCTCTGCAACGTGTTAGCGTGCCATGGTTTCGGCTGGAGCAAGAATGAGGACCTGCTAAGGCTTCGGGATCAATGGCATCTCCTAAAAGTGGCTGCCATCTGGCTTTAGTGCTCGTGCCTCTGATTTGCAGGCTTCGAAGAAACCTATGGATGGAAATATGTTGAGAAGTAGAAGATAATGGTTGTAGAAAAGTCCTATACACGTGCATGCGATTACACAAAGGCAACGATGAATAACGCCAGTCACTAGCACTTGGAAATTAGTAGGGAAAGGAGCCTAAATCATGCAAAAGGGCGAAAACTTGCGAATTCGCTACTTAAACAACACCTTGGAAGATTGTTTCCAGAGGTCTCAACTTTCCAGATGAACAGATTTTTGAAAATTGCTCGAAGGACACATTAGTATTTAAAAACCCCAACGTCTCACCCAAGTCCCCCGCTACAACCCGTCCATATGCATGACTTTCGCTATATTCTCTTAGCATAACATAGTCTGATAGATGAAAAAATTCCGCAAATCGAGATCATCGCGGTACCAGCCTACGTATTAGCCTTAATGGCTCGAATAGTTATGCTCATGCCAGCTCATAGATGACAGGCAAAGCTCTTGTTCTAAATCCACATGACGGTCCCACACAGTGCTTGATGCTTAAGATTGGCAGGGTCATTGTGTAGCAAGGGAAGTGATATTTTCAGACCTTCATCGAGAAAAGATGATCCTGTGGCCCGGTATTTCGGCACCCCAAAGGGCTTGTCTCTTGGCTGCATTGTTGCTACGGTCTGGGTAAGGTTCTTTATTGACCGCGATTTGTCTTATTTGCTGACTCAAGATCGATCTTCTCCTCGCGGAGGTCTCGTTGTGCCTTCAAAGACCTTTCCACTTGCCACACAGCGCGCTGGATCTCTGCCGCCAGTTCAGGAATTTCAACGTAATCGGCAATAAGCTGCCCACTACCATAAGATAACAATAGTTTCTCCTCCACTTCCCTTAGATTGTGATCTTGGCGTGCGTGAGAGCCAACGCTCTCTACGCCCACCTTAAGCTCTCGCATTTTCATGTCCATCATGGCTTCCGTATACGCTATGTGCAGTAGTTTCGATGGCGCTATCTTGACAAGATCTCTGTTCACCAGGAATTGCAGATGTTTGGATCCGCCACGGGCTTTTGAAGAGTCAGTAAGGTACATTGACAGAACAGCGGTATTTGACTCACCTCGCCAATGGGACCACGCCCGGAAACAGAGGTAGAAGAAGGGGAGATTGGGAATTCTAAGCAACACTCATCAAAAGATGTTCTCGTACGTCGACCAAAGGCCCGCAACAGACCGGGATACATCTCACACTGGTATCAAGGCCACCGGCGCCGATATTGGCATCCCAATGATGCTTCCCCACATTCTCTTGGAGTGAAAGCTTTGCTTCTCATCACTTGCATACATCTGTAGGGCATCTTGCACCTTCCTAGGCTCAATAATGCCCTCTGGAAACTCCAGTAGAACTTCCTCTTTGCCTTCTATATCATCACCTTGCCGCCTTGCGCTCAATGGTGGTATGCTCTTTAGGCCCCATTCCTGATATGGTAGACGTTGGAACAATCTGTTCCCATATGATGTAACCCGCTTTTGCCAGCCTGTCTCCTTCCTCTCCCAGTTAAGCCATGTGGTCGAAGCCTTTGAAGTGATTTTGTCGATGTAGGTTGTCTCCGGTGAGAGCTGTTGATTGAGCCGTTGACAGTAGATTAAGCTTTGTCTTGTAGATATTGGCAAGAGGAATAAGCGCATTGCAAGGGCAGTGCTAAATGATGAAAGACTTAGATGTTAAAGATCTCTCATTTTTTAGGGAAGGGTCGATCAGCTGGTGCTCATCGAGCTACTTTCCTTGGGAGGTAAAAAGTTGATAGCGTGTTGTCCAAAAACGCGCCTGGAGAACGTCATGCTTTTGAGCATTTAACGGCCCACGTCATTCCCCGAAGCTACAACATTATTTAATTCACCATGTCCAACATGGAACCACTGTCGTTAAAACCATAATATCGATAATGAGCATTTCTATTCTCTCATAGTCACTACCACTGCCGGGCGTCAAGCCCCGGGGGTCAGCAGACCACCCACCAACAAAGGCAACTTTGATTACTGAAAGCTCCAAACCATTTCCTTTACTTTGACCATAGAATTATATGGCTTTTGGAGACGGTGTCTTCAGAACGGGAGCGGCAAGCTTGTTACGTTCTTCTACTCCGTCTACTATTCAAGCACAAGGGGCACACGACGAAAAGTCCCCTAGCAGCCCACTGAGGATATCACCAGGCACCTCAGTCAACGAGAAGACGCCAACTGAGGCGGAGCGTAATAATCCAGAGAAGTCGAGGTCTCCGTCTTCGAGGGGCAGGACATATTGTTCCTCTGGTCCAGATGCGGTGGCTCATAACAGAGAGGCCCAAAGGATTGTGCGCGAGATACCCCGTGAGTTCACTTATGTATTCGCTGCGGTGCTGCCATCGCCGCCGCCGAATAGTGTTAGTGCTTGCTGACAAGTTTTCTCGCATCCAGCTTGGGTACATACTCTCGCCGAAGGCGAGAAGAATCCGCTCATAGAACCATACTGGTCTCCCATCACTTTGCTAGAGGCGCAGGTCGCCCAACACAACAGTAACCCGTCACCCAAACACCATCCCTATTCAAACCCGCCCCGAGATAGACTGTACGATCATGAACGTGAATGGGACCCTCCTCAGTCTAAAGGTGCAACTACAGAATCAGGATCTCGTTGGAGGGCGTTTGCAGAAGCCTCCGCATACCCTATATTACAGAGCGAGAACAGACGGATAGTCGACCAGGAATGGCTAACACATAATAGCCCAGATTATTCCAGACCATGGCTTGCCGATGCTCAGGATGGAGATCCCGAAAAGAACCCTGGCCGATATTTCAGGTACAAAGCGAGGAGGAGAGCATGGTACATTAGAGCCCAGCACACAGTCCTGCGAAACTCCATCGTGCCACTGATAATCCGCATGAACGTGTTTTTCTTCTCAGCTGTAGCTCTCGCTCTTGCAGGCTCAATTCACCACAGGAGTACTAAGAAGCACCTGGCACAGACTGCTTCTACAGATATGGCTATCATTGTTGATGTAGTTGCCATGATATATTTGCTCTACATCACTTACGATGAGTATACCGGAAAGCCCCTCGGTTTACGGTCTGCTAAGTCTAAGATGCGACTTATATTTCTCGACCTATTCTTTATCGTATTTGATTCTGCAAATTTGAGTCTGGCATTCGAAGCTATCGGTTACGGCGACTGCGTCGAGCAGATCTGTTCTCGACAGAAGGCCTTGGCTTCTGTCCTCTTGATTGCATTGATCGCGTGGCTCTTGACCTTCGCCATTAGCGTCCTCAGGTAAGAGTGATATTTAGCCTCGCTAAATCTCTGAATAACACTGACGTTACTCATAGGCTGGTTGAACGTGTTACAGGAAGGTGAAAAGCAAATGTGTGATTTCGCATAGCGTTAGGGAGGCATCGACCACCTAGATCTGGTACCTGACCTGTCGCAGATTAGCGTATGCATTGTGTGTCAGGGGTGCATAATACCTGGCGTTATTCTGTGCTTCTTGGATATCCAGAAGTCCGTCGAAATTACTTATGACGTAAATGCCGTATAACGCTTTCTATCGACCTAGCGATTCACATTCGTCTATTGTGCCACAACATTCCTCTGCGCCCACGCTTTCCTACTTTATACGGTACTAATGATGGCAACTTCCAATGCAATACTTACACCCCTGAAAGACATCAAAGTGTCATCTTATCAGATTCCTGCATTCGGACGTGTACCAAACACCTCCATACAAAGGAAGCCTCTCATGATTTACCACTCTACTTTTAAGCAAAGTGCGTCAGCCTCTACGATAGAGGATCATCTCTCCTCCGTTGGCGTAGTATCCCCACAGTGGCGTTATACAATGTTCAGCCAATCTCACTTCCACAGCACATCTCACGAAGTGCTTTGTGTCGCCCAGGGAAAGGCAAAGTTGTGTTTTGGGGGGGAAGAGAACCCAAAGAAGATCGAAACTATTGTGAAGAAGGGTGACGTCATAGTTGTGCCTGCAGGTGTGGCTCATCGTTTGTTGGAGGATATTGGAGGAGGGTTCAGTATGGTTGGAAGCTATCCAACAGGGAAGAGTTGGGATATGTGCTACGGGAATGAGGGAGAGGAGGATCAGGTCAAATGCATTGGGTCTTTGGGGTGGTTTCAGAAGGATCCAGTCTATGGGGCGGAGGGGCCTTCTTTGCAGGTCTGAAAGAGTTTAACTAAACAAATATAAAGAGCAATACAGATTTCGTGGACTCTTGAGGATCACCATACGCATGTAGAGAAGCGTGAACATCTTGGGTCAAGTGCTCAGAAAGTAAAAATTAGGCGCCCGCGCTTGGCTGTTCAGCCTTGGTGACCCGTTGAACATTATGAGTGCACAATCTCGTTCCTCTTTCTCACTTTTTGCCGTATCCTCAGTCTCAGCTCGGGAAGTCCACAAATGCAGAGTGGCATGAGAGTATTAAAGTCATTCAGGTGCTCCACACAAGCCTATAGGAAAGCTCTAAAGGCAGACCCTGTTCGACACGTGCTGCTGCAGCCCTTCACCTGGGACAGCATTTGAAAACGGACACAGCTGTAACGTCACTTTAGACCGATTTATAAAGCTCTGAGATAGATAGACCGAGCTACACAATTCACGATCATCTAACACCTCCTTCACTCTGTGTTGCCGCCGGTCCTCGAGCAGCCTAGAGCATAACCGCCACCATGCCTATCTCCATGCCTCCTGCTCCTAATAAGGACGACCTCATAGCAACGTGAGTCCAGGCAAACCGAAAAGGCTGTGGATTAGCAGAATGCCGAGGATGTTTGCGGTAAACAATGCCATGAGGGCTGATGACGTGCGTGACAGATGGAATTTCTTACAAGCCGGAGTCGAAAAAATCATGACGAATCTGAAGGACGGCGTGGATATGGCAACGGTGAGTGATATTCGTTGAAGTGTTGATTGGATATACGCTCTTGCTTATTCAAGCTCGCAGTATATGGGTATCTACACGTGAGTCCACGGTTGTCATGATTTGCTGGGGTTGCTGACTGAGCATTAGAGCTGTCCACAACTTCTGCACATCACAGAAAGCTGTAACGTCAAGCGGAGGAGGAATCATAGGTGGTAGTGCTCATCGTGGAGGTTAGTTCATATGGTAACTCCTAGCCGCAGAACAATCACTGATTTGAGGCTGCACAGCTCACCTACTGGGCGAAGACCTCTACCAAAACCTCAAAGCATATCTCAAGTCACATCTTGATGAGCTATACGAGAGATCCAAGGGACACGTTGACGAAGCATTGCTCTCTTACTATATCAGAGAATGGGACCGTTACACTACGGCCGCGAAGTATACCAACCATCTGTTTCGTTACCTCAATAGGCATTGGGTCAGAAGAGAGATCGACGAGGGTAAAAAAGATATATTCGATGTCTATATTCTGCATCTGGTCCAGTGGAAGGATGTTTTCTTCGAGAAAGTTCACAAGAGTGTTATGGATGCTGTGTTGAAGATGGTAGAGAAACAAAGGAACGGCGAGACGATCGAGCAGAGCCAGATCAAGAGCATCGTCGACTCGTTTGTGTCTCTGGGTTTAGATGAGACCGACAGCACCAAATCTACGCTAGATGTTTATCGATGGCATTTTGAGAAGCCGTTCCTAGACGCCACTAAAGAGTACTACCAGAATGAGTCCAAGCAATTCGTCGCCGAAAACTCTGTTGTCGAGTACATGAAGAAGGCCGAAACGCGTCTGGATGAGGAAAAGGCGCGCGTCGGTCTGTATCTCCACCAAGACATCATGCAGGGTTTGATGAAGACCTGTCTCCTTGTCCTCGTCACCGACCATACAGCTCTCATGCGAGATGAATTTCAAGCGCTTCTGGACAATGATAGGCAAGACGATCTTGCACGGATGTACCGACTACTCTCGAGAATAGTCGATGGCCTTGAACCATTGCGCACCAAATTCGAAGCTCACGTTCGAAAGTCCGGCCTGGCCGCTGTTGAAAAGGTCGCCGTCGAAGGTGATAGTATGGAGCCCAAGACTTATGTTGATGCTCTGCTTGAGGTTCATACGCAATACTCCAAGCTTGTGGAGAATGCATTCGCAGGGGAGTCGGAATTCGTGCGGTCACTTGATAATGCCTGCAAAGAATTTGTAAACCGTAACAAGGTGTGTAAGACAGGTTCTACTCGGTCGCCCGAGCTTCTTGCCAAATATACGGATGTTCTGCTCAAGAAGGGCGCGAAGAGTGCAGAAGAAGCCGACCTGGAAGCGTCCTTGATCGATGTCATGACAGTCTTCAAGTACATTGAGGACAAGGACGTGTTCCAGAAGTTTTATTCTCGAATGCTGGCCAAGCGGTTGGTGCACTCAAGCTCAGCCTCCGAAGATGCTGAGACGAGTATGATTGGCAAGCTGAAAGAAGCTTGTGGATTCGAATACACCAATAAGCTACAACGTATGTTTCAAGACATCCAGATCTCCACGGACCTCAACGCGCAGTACAAGGATTTCCAGGCGAAGGTTCTGAGTCCGGAGGAGCTTAAGGCCGCAGTTGACCCATCTTACCACATCCTCGGGACAGGCTTCTGGCCTCTCAGTCCACCCAATACAAATTTCATACCCCCGCAAGAGATTGTATCGACATATACGCGCTTCCAGAGCTTTTATTTTGACAAGCATAGTGGTCGAAAGCTTACTTGGCTGTGGCAACTGAGCAAGGGGGAAATCAAAGTAAACTACGTGAAGAACACCAAAATTCCTTTCACCTTCTTGGTATCCACGTACCAAATGGCAATCCTCTTGCTTTTTAACGATAGTGATACGATCGCCTATGAAGCTATTCAAGAAGCTACAGCCTTGTCGGCAGAGCATTTGGACCCTTCCCTGAGTGTTTTCGTTAAAGCTAAAGTCCTGATACCATCTCCTGAGACTGGAAAGCCAGAGCCGGGAACAACTTATTCCCTAAATTACAACTTTAAGAACAAGAAAGTCAAGGTCAACCTCAATATCACTGTCAAGTCGGAAGCCAAGCAAGAAGTCGAAGATACTCACAAGACCATCGAAGAGGATAGAAAGCTCCTCATACAGGTAAGTAGCCCTTCCATTCTCAAAATATACACGTTGTCACCTTCTAACATTTCTCAAGTCTGCCATCGTGCGGATCATGAAATCGCGGAAGAGGATGAAGCACGTCATGCTCATCCAAGAGACAATTAACCAAATCAAATCACGCTTTACGCCCAAGGTCCCGGACATCAAAAAGTGTATTGATCAGCTGATCGAAAAGGAGTACCTGGAACGCCTGGAAGATAACGACGAGCTGGGCTACCTTGCTTGATTGCCGACCTTCATCTTGCTGTTCGGCGCAAATCGGCGAAATTGGGTGGTCCATGGATTGCATCATAGCATGCTATGGGAGATGACTTCATGATGTCTTTACGTGAGTGGAGTCTTTTACCGCTTGCTTGTGGCGGTTGTGCGCGGCATATTTGGTAGGAAGCATGGATATGTCTTCCAAGAAAGCTGCATCGATAGATACCAATTAGCTTTGGACGTGCTCATAGCAGTCAAAAATTCCTCACGCTTCCGCATTTGCAATGCGTCTCTTGCTCTAATGCTGGAGTCGGCTGCCTATGTCGGCCTTGAACATTATGAAAAAGCCAAAGGCAACGTAATCATTTCGGGACTACGTATACTACGTTATTTCATTTCATTCCAGGTCATACATCATGCATCCAACCTCCCAATCCCATCCCCGCCCTTCTCCTCCTTCATCTTCGCACCTGCACTCACTTTCCCACTAGCACTACTACTCCACCTTGCCAGTTTCCCAGGACTCCTTTCAATCCCGGCGTTCTCGCTACTCGTGCTCGTAATTGTGTTGGGGCTTGCCCTTCCCTCCGCCCAGCCCTTTCGCCTCTCACTTGCCCACGCGCCCCAGGAGGAAATGTAGGCGCCTGCTTTTTGCCCTGCTGCTTGAACCGATGCTTGTGCGGCTGTGAGATCGACGCGGGGTGGGGCTTTGGGGTTTGTATTAACGTCTTCGGATATGGACGCTGGAGCGCCGTTTGTGCTAGTGGCAGCGGCGGGTTTACGCTGCGCTTCTCGCATTGCTTCGATGTCAGCCCAGAGGTTTGAGAAGGCGGTGGAGACCTTTTTATGGCCGGTTGCCAGGTGTTTGTTCAGTGCTTCTTTGGAGGTGGCGAGGCGTTCGTCGAGATGGAGAGTTTGTATCTGCATGGCGACACGGCGTTGGATGTCTTCGAAGCTGAGATTGCCGGCTGTGGGGTGGCGCGGATCAACGATGTCGAAGAGGTGGCTGTCAGTATGGTTGTTGAAAAGGGTGAAAGAGGAAGTGCGCTGCCAGTGGACGAGAAAGTCAGGGTTGAAGTCTGTGGTTGGGTCGCCTTCAATGGTGGGGAGAGGTGGGTGAGATTGAAGATAGAGTTGGTATTTAGATGTAGAGAGAAGGGCGAGGAGGTATTCTTCGAATTGGAGACGAATGAATTCCTCGGAGCCCATGTAGCCCATAGTCCTTGGGCGGGCGGGGTTGAATTCGTCCCAAGTGTCGTGGACGGTTGTTGAGAGGAAATCTATCCACCTAGTATTGTCTTAGCAAACAAGTTTCTGTCTAATTAGCGAAATGAATTTACCTGCGGTCTGCAGCGGAGAGTGTTAATGCGTTGCGAAGAGACGAAGAGGTAATACTGATGGTAATTTCATCTAACTAGAGTCCCGTCAGTACCTGCAGTCCGCGGTAGCATTTATGATTGCCCACGTTGACTAATATATCGCTATATCGGTCTTTCTGCTGTAAAAGCAGGGAATTGGTAGATCCAACGAGGTATGACTTAGTGCCGTAGTCGGCAAGGACATCAAGCTGCTGTAGAGGGGTATAAGGTCCGAACATGCCGCCTTTCCCAAATCTATAGGAGACATCGAAGACTCATCAGCCAGTCATAATCATACATTGTAGCAGCCACTAAGATGGACTTCAAAATACCTACAGCTGCAAAGGAAGACCCATATAAGTTAGCACTACCTCTTGATTAGCAGGCGTGTGATGAGGATAGAGACAATGAGCATACAAGAATTGCGGTCACTAGATTTCAAAGATGTTGGCGTCACAAGACTTCGCTCATAGCTGTCAAATTCAGGGTCCGCACAATCTTCCAATCTTCGTAGAAGTCCGGGTATTAAAGATATTAAAGCAAACTGAACCATGCACAATCGTTCACACCGAGATCCGAAGAAGAGCATCTGATGGAATAAATAGCTGCTATAGCCAGTCCTCGGCGCAGAAGCTTACCTTCGGCTGAAGCATGCAGCATTTGAATAATACCAGAGTCTGGTGCTTGAATTCGTGGATAAGCTCTCGCAAGGATATGCCTGCAGACATAAGCAAGGATTATTACTTCTGCGGCAGTCGATTCTACCCAAGTATTGATCATCCTCTGTCTGTTGCAGATTCCTTGACAGACTTTCCTGAAATTGCTGGCCATACTTCAGCTCTAGTGCGGCCAGGGCTCGCCGTCCCACTCACCGACCTTCAAAACATCGACGTCCGTAAAGTCCCTGTAGCCGTTGAATCAGCCACGTCTCCATTGCCCACCATCACACTTCTCCGTACTTTTGTGCAAACCATGCACCCGTAACCATCGATAGCTTCTCCCTTAATTGGCCGAAGAACTGTGGACTATCCGCAATGGCTACGACAGCCTTTTGTACCGTGCTCCTTGTAACATCGGCAGGTCGGTTGTGAAGCTGGCTTGCGTCCATCTGCCGCGTACATGATATGCCGAAGACCGATGTAGGAGGGGAACACTGCGTTTCTCGTCGGCGAAGTGTGAAATAGGAAAAGTCTTCAGTGGATCTGTGTAACCATAAGCTTCTGCAAGCATATAGTGTGGCACAAGGCTTGTGAATCTTACGCGTGAGCGCCGTCTGATAGTGCCATGAAGGGGAGAAACGACCAGTCGTTGGCGGCCGCTGGATCGGTGCCATCTTCGACGCCAAACCAGCTCTCGATCTCAGGGCCCCTACAAGCAAGATTAGTTCTATGCCTGCCTGTTTATCTCGGGCAAGTCACCTGGCATGATGAAAGCCCACGACACAGACTATAGGCACAAAGCTGCTGCTGGATGCCATTGTGAAGCATTGAGCGATAGTTCAACCCCCATAGGCAAGTTCCAGCTGAACGTATCTTCAGAAACAAAAGGAAATGCGAACACGCCAATCCTGTAGTTCGGATATTTGTTAATCGGGTTGTACCTTTTAAACCTAAAACTAGTCTGATTACAGAAAATATGTTTAGAAATGTGTTTACTACGGTGGGGTAGATTGTAGGCTTTGTAACATAACCCCAAAATGTTTGAGCTTTCTTTACCGACTATCACTCGTGATTTGGTATCTAGTAGTGGTATTCTAGGAACTGGGTAAGAAGTAATATTTCCATTGTCGTTCTGTCCTTGGTTTGCGGGGCCCCCATCCTCACCCTTCCACGTCATGACCCAATACACGTAGAGCCATAACTCCCCAGCCCTAAGGGAATAGAAGACACAATGATTAAGAAAACGAATGAACAGTGCGACTACTGGTATCCATTTTGATCTTCCGAGCCATCAGGCTCAACATTGTGAAAGTCTAGAATTTCGGAGTACCTGGCCAGGTTGACAGTCAGCCTTGTGTTTCTTCTGAACCGTTGAAGATTTGTTCGTACATCATAACCTATTCGGCTTTGACGTCAGCGTTACTCTTGCAATCAATAGAAAGGAGCAATATGGAGGTGGATGTACCTTCCATTGATCGACTGGCAGATCTGCATCATTGAACGACCAGTCAAATTTCTCGTCCGCCACCGGCTCATCGCTTGGATCATGGTACGGCGCAAGGTACTCGTGTGCCAGAGCATCCCCAGCGCGTACTCGTAGCCGCGGGTCGAAAACGAGCATCTTCTCAAGCAAATCAATTGCTAATTGATCAGTAAAAGTTGGCATAGGAGCAAGAATTCCATACCGAGTGGATCTGCGTTCTTGAACTTGTTTGTCAAGGGTTGCCTTTCTCGCTTTGGTAGAGATTGTACGAATCGTAAAGTCTAAATCCGATGGTCAGTTGTTTCTCTATCCGTGGGTGTAGACCGGCTTACGTTCTCGCTGCCAATGGTCTGAATGACTTCATCAGGTGGTGTTCCTAGAAGTTCGGTAATTCTGTACGTTCAGCATTGTCTTTCCATATTGCGCCGTAGGACTACGTCTTGCGGCGTATAATGCGACATCGATTGAAGGGTGAGAAGGATGACGGAAAGACGCACATGGAAAATTGGTTGACATGATCTTTACCAGGGAACAGAGGCTTGCCCTCAAGCATCTCTGCAAAGATACAACCTGCGCTCCATATATCAACCTCGACGTCGTACTTTTGCCAGGTGAGCATAATCTCAGGGGCGCGGTAATATCGTGTTGAGACATAGCCCGTCATTTGAGGGTCTTGGATACGGGCGAGGCCAAAGTCGCATATCTTCAAGTCGCAATTTTCATTCACCAGAATATTGCTAGGCTTCAAGTCGCGATGAACCACTCCAGCCGAATGAACGTATTTGAGTCCGCGCTGTACCCGTTAGGTCTTTCGTAAGGTGCGTCGCGTAGGCACAAATGACATACCAAGATTTGATATAGGAAGTATTGGATGAATTGTTTTTCGAGCGGTCGTGAAGTGAGGAGGCGGTGCAGATCGGTTCCTAGGAGTTCAGTCACGAAGTAGCTACCACGGGAATTCGTAAGCGAGGGTATATATGTTGTCTGCGAATTAAGACACTTACATGTCCTCGAGTGGTGATATGAAGATGTCGCTCAAGCTGATGACCTGGGAAAAATCAGCGCGTTCTGTTAGTGTCTGTGGTGCAATCTATTACATTTTCGTGCCGCAGGTGCTTGAGAAGCTTTAACTCTCGGTATGTCCGCTTGGACAGGACAGGAGTGCTGAAGGGTTTCATGATCTTCTTGACCGCCACAGCCTGGTTCGTGAGCTGATCCTTTGCTGAGCTGAATGGTATGATTTAATAACACGTTCGCAGCCGCGATTGATTCCAGGGCCCGTACCATACAAGTCCGAACGCTCCCATACCCACAGGCTGGAGGTCGGTGTATCTAGACAACTGTTAACAATGCACCATCCTTCCTCAGCCAGGTTCAGCTCAGCGGGGTTTGGCGTAAGGCACCTGCTCGTGATCTCAAAGGTCGTTCCAAAAATCTGGGCGCGCACAAATTCGGCCATTGTGACTTGATGGCCGGGACAGCGTCACAAGAAGATAGGGAAAAGGTATAAGATATACACTGTAAGAGGGAGGGAAAACAACAAGCAAGTTGTGGTAGCCGGGGCGGGTTGATCGCCGCCGAGGTTCACTAGTGGTTTTAGGGTCGGACAAGTCGATCTTGTTTCCTTTCCCTGTTGATCTCCCGATGTCAAATAAGGTGGAACGTACACATGCAATTCCGAGTTGCCATACCCCAGTGTGTCTGGGGCTCTTGAATCTCACGACAAAGCTCTGCGAGGGGATTGTATGATCATTGTTAAGGAAAATAGCATCAGCAAGACCCAGCTTCAGGCTTCCTGACATCATGCCGCGTTTAGTGTCCTCCTGGAAAGACCTTGCGAACTTGCCTTTGAACTACGAAGTAGGTAAGGTAGATAGGTATGCATGTCAGATCGCCACATCGCCACAGAATACGAATCACCTGAATGGGAACCCTGTATAGATAGGCATTGGTTGAACGTTACCTAGCTTAAGCCAGCTGTCACCTTGACCAATGTACGGCTAATTTGCATTTGGAGACTAATGCTGCGTGCCTTGTGTCCTGCGCTGTTCTTCACCTCGTCAAGGCAGAGGGCTTGCCTCCAGCAAACAAGTCTTTGACCTAAACAAATACGTAGCAGATTGTCCGCGTCCTTTGTTTGTCATTCCAAGAACCATATGACTGCGTGTTCAAGTGAAGTCGGGACTTTGTACGCCATGCTACGACCCCCTAATCTACATCTTTCCAACAACTTCTCCTCTTGCGTTCTGGCTGTTGACACTTTCGTGCGGTTTTGAGATCGTCATTTCTTACAGATTCCCAAACCTTCCCCACGTCCTAATGCCAGGAACGATGCAAAGGGTAGACACCTTTGGCGTGTCACCCAACATTCTCGGCCACAGCATCAAGTCAGGAACGACAAATGATACTTGACAGGCTTCTAGAGCTCTAAGCTGACATCCCTCCACCCTGCGGATACGGTTTGCCTACAAGCGCAAATGCTGAATTGCTATGGCATAATCACAGACTGAATACCTGCAAACTTCTTGTTCGAACATCTAGGCCATGCATGAGACCCCACTGGGCTTCACGAACGCTCTAAAGGCCTAGACCCCAAACCCCACAAATCCTTGGCGTTACAATGCCTTGACCATGCTTCAATATTGGGTCCTCCGCAGAAACCTGCGTGGTAGGTTTTTGACGACTCCTTAGGGGACATAGCCAATAACCCTAGCGGCCTTGAGTTGCATGGCCATTCTCAATGCACCAATTTTCAATTCGATACAGACCAGATGCTCAGCCACGTTAACCATTATAGGAATGGCATCTCCTCGTCAACGTTGCCGCATTGAACAGATCTAGCTGCAGTGCAACCGTCCGCGTGCTCTGGTAGAAGTATCGTTTTGTTGCCTTGCTACAACAACTACTCGATGCATGAGAAATACATTCGTCAAATATGCCTGCGAGCCACCAGCGAGAACGTACCAATGTCAAGATGGCGGGGAAAATCAATAGCGCTGGACACGTTGAACCCTTGGCGTTGCAGCTCAGGCGTCACTCCGTCGTCTGCTGCTGTGGACGATGCCGACGGATACATTCACCAGAATCTGGGGATTGCCAAAAAGGGGTCGGCAAGGGTCTGGTAAGCATCGCAGTTGAAAATTCGAGGTCAGCGTAGGTGATGTTATTGAGAACTTGGTCATTGGGGACATTTACTGGCCGAGCAATGGTGCTGAGGGAGAGAAATTACATAACTTCAGACCCGGCGGCGTATGCTTACGCTCGTCACGGTTACTATGAGGACATTGAGCAAATGCTTCGACTATAGACAAACTATTGTGAGCCAACAATCGACCGCCTAATCTAACGTTAAAAGGTATGTAATATTGTTGTAGCATAGCACTCCAGCAACATGAAAATTCATCAACAACTGAATTTCGAGCCAAATCATATACTGCACACCTGACTAAGCGATAGTCAAGGCAGAGAATGCGGTGACTTCAACTCAATCAACATACAGATTGGCTTTGGAGACAGCAGCAAGTGAGGCACATGGTCGTGACATGTAAAGATAGCCGGCTTGCGTTCCAAATCAACGGTCCCGTTTCATATATAGCTTTTCAGATGCCGTTTTACAATGATAGGGTCTGTTTCCGGGAGAAGACAAAAAATTGTGGAGACGATCGATTACAACATTCCGGCATTTGTTGTCAGCCGTAGCAGTTCTTCGAGAATGGCTAGGTGCAAAATACTGGGAAATAGCTGGAGCATGCATCAAGTGGGCAGAGTGTACCAGCATGAAAGGGCCCATATGCAGGCTATATCGTCAGCATCTGCAGGTTGCATGACCATCAGTTCGATCGATTTTGTGACTCGTATGGGTCTGCCACCGATCCAAGCACCAGTCAGGGTATGTTGGCGAGCAGTAGTGAGATCGAAGGTCCGCCAATTGACTCAAATACCTCGTAGCGATAGTATCATTATCGTACGTGATACGTAAATGTATAGATAATAATGTAAAAATGTGCACGACAATTTCCGCGAAAGATGATAGTCGGATGTTCGCATACAGGTTGAATATAGACCACAAAGGCGCGTCTGCAGGCTACCTTGAATTCTTGTAGACCGTGCGCAGTTTTGGGAGCCTCCGCGTGCAGCCCTGGCTTTGCCTCGTGGGAGTTGCTTCAGGACTGCCCGCTAGCTCGGTCGAGGGGCCTTCTTTCGGCCAACTCCCTACCACCCTACCACCCTACCCTACCTTAACCCTTCTCCACAATCCCGCCGCCAGATCTCACAACCACTACTGAACCTCTCCTCCCAACCCTCTGGCCATGCGAAAAGCCTTCTATTGTCGCAATTGACCCTTTGCAATAGCCCGAGCTTCTATGATACTAGATACACAGCTCCGGCAACATCCTCTCGCCTCCTGGCTCACACTACTAAGCCACCAACCAGCACCGGACTGTCTCTTCACGCCCTGCCTACTCTAGAGCTTGGCTTGAACCCCAGGCACAACCCTTTCAGAGCTCTCTGACATTCTTGCCCCTTTGATACTTATCACCATCCAGCGCATAACCAGAAAGACTTTGCAACGCCCTTGAAGAGCTTCATGTCATCGCACATCACGTCGACTAATCGGTAAGGCGAACCAGCTTGCTGGGTGCAGTATCCTAGCGGGGCTGGAAGAATCCATACGAAAACAGCTTTCTTCACGGCATTCTCAAGCCACCATTCGTCTATCCTGATCACCAGTACACCCAATTCGCGAATTGGGAACCCACGGACCACTCTCTCCTCCCCGGTCAGCGGTCGGACACCTAGGCCGGGGTGAATATTGAAAATACACACTAAGACTTTCAAAACCTGCCACAGCAGCGCCTTCAATACTGTGCTCGAGCTTGCGTACTTGGCTACGTGTTCAGAATCCGTAGGTTGCTGCTGCTAAGGTCGTCGATCTACGCGAGAGCAACACGGTCTTCCCGTCGATTTACGACCGTCCCCCACCCACAACTGCAAGAACCTACATACATTAGCCCCCCCGGGCATCACGCTGCACCATGGGTGCGTGTCAAAGCATGCAGGATGGCGAAGAGGAAGAGAAGAGGAAACGAAGCCGGGCAATAGATGCAAAGCTGGAAGAGGACTCAAGGAGGTTACGGAAAGAATGCAAAATATTACTACTGGGTATGTCATATGTAATAGGCATACTGCATGTTGCCAACTTCGAGAAGGCGTTTCCAGAAAGCCATGCTGAATTATCATGAACAGGCTCTGGAGAAAGCGGCAAATCAACCATAGTCAAGCAGATGAAGATTATCCATCAAAATGGCTACACAAGGGATGAGCTCGCTCTCTACCGCCTTACCATATACAAAAATGTGCTCGACTGTTCCAAAGCTCTCATTGGGGCTATGCGGCAATTCAAGATCGAGCCGGTCAATCCCAAGAACAACGAATTTGCCGACTACCTCTTAGAATATCAAGTGGACCCAGACCCACATACGCCACTGGACCCACACGTGGGTGAGTGTGTGGTCAGCATATGGAGTGATCCCAGTATTGCGGACATCATGGACCATCAAAGCGAGTTTTATTTGATGGATTCGGCGCCCTAGTAAGTTTTGGATGTGAAATGCTCTCCACCCTCGGCCGAGCTGGCATACTGACCAGACTATAGCTTTTTTGACGAAGTCCTGCGGATAGCTGCCCCGAACTACATACCAATTGAAGCGGATGTCCTACGAGCGCGAACAAAGACCACAGGTATCTACGAGACCAGATTTACAATGGGCCAATTGAGTATACAGTATGTAGAAATTTTCTTGTAATCAGAGATGCTACTCTGGTAACGCCTCAGGCTCGCTCTTTGTTTAGCTTCAAAGTCCAAGGCTGATAATTTGGTGTCTGCAGTATGTTCGACGTCGGTGGCCAACGATCTGAACGCAAGAAGTGGATTCACTGCTTCGAAAATGTTACCTCTATAATCTTCTGCGTCGCCCTCTCTGAGTACGACCAGGTCCTCCTTGAAGAATCCAATCAAAACCGGATGATGGAGTCTCTCGTCTTATTCGACAGCGTGGTAAATTCGCGATGGTTTATGCGCACTTCCATAATCTTATTCTTAAATAAAGTGGATCTTTTCAAAGGGAAATTGGAGAGGAGTCCGTTGGGAAACTACTTTCCAGATTACAGTGGAGGAAATGACGTGAATCGCGCAGCAAAGTATTTGCTATGGCGGTTCAATCAAGTGAATAGGGCGCATCTCAATCTCTATCCCCAGTGAGTTTTTCTTCATGTTTGGAGTCGGGCTTGAGCGGTTGGATGCATGTGGTGATGCATGCATGCTGCTGATTTCGGCTAATGCTGGCCGCGAGAGATTACCCTAAACAAGCTGCTTCATTTGTACGGTCACGCTAACATCGCAATTCTGTAGTTTGACCCAGGCAACTGATACCTCAAATATCCGCCTCGTCTTCGCCGCGGTCAAAGACACTATCCTCCACAACGCGCTAGCAGACTCAGGCATACTGTGAGCGCTTCCCCTTCCTACCTGCGATCGCCTTTTGCGAACGACACTTCCTGCCCTCTCCCGGCTGCAGCCGGCGTCTGAGGATAAAAAGAGAAGAATTGTACCCTCCCTGCATGCCTTTGCCCGCTTATCTCTGTATATACATTGTGCCGACTCTGGATGCTGCGTAGGCTTCATTGATATCCAATATATCTCATACCACCTTATAACTCTTTACATCTTTACACTCTTCAAATTGGTCCCCCTTCTACGTTGGAATGAGTGTGTCTTCTCTGGAAAGAGGGGGCTTACCAACGATAAGGCAGATGATCCGCCCGTCTATCGGAACGCCGGATTGATGACGTGATCTATGGATCACATCCAATGTAAGAAACGAACCATACTCCCGTTTGGGAGTTACTCATCGGGGCTCCGTGGAGCAAAGGAGAACTGCATGGAAGCGCACGGAGGTGTGAGGATCAGATCAGGGCAGGCACATGTCTCCTGCAGATCGAGACAACGACTGTTCTTCTTGGAGAAGCTCTTTGTTCTGCACCGCTATGCTTGTCGGTCGACAGACCTCTTTGGCTATACACTACTCAGCCCAACTTCTATGCGCTGGAGTATACTCACGATTACGAAGCCTATCATATCTTACCTGGATAAGGAGAAGAAATACCATCATTGGAGCGGAATGGATGGAGCTTGGCGTCAAGATCTTGTGCATGGATTGGGTTGTTTTGGATTGAGAAGACCGCGGCGTGGAGTGACATTACACATGTTCGGCTATGGATGATCATTCGACGCTACACTGTGAGTTGGTGTGGATGAACAGCGCCGACTTGGTACTATTTTGTATTTAACCACCTACCAATGGATCAATACTATCTTCTGTACCTAAATTGGGATCATGCGGACAAATGGAGCTGTTAATGCTATATTGAGTATCTAAAAGACCCACAGCTTGAGCATCAAATCTACCTGATCTCGTCTATGTTGTGAATAGTCTGCAGTCCCACTGACCGTAGAACTCGATAAGGCGACGTTATTAACGACACTCGCCAATACAGGAAGCCTCACATGTAACGGTTTTACCATGCTGCAGCATTATATGAGGCATAAGAACCCATGTGTCCTGAAGTATCACTTGCGGACACGGGGTTGACTTTGTAGGATACCGCATGATGTAGGTCGAGACCAAGTGCCCTACAGGCGTAATAGACGCAGCGTGCCACCAAAAGCTAGTGCAGACCACTAAAAGTTTGTATTGTTCGGGTAAAAAGAGATAATACAAAGGTTGCTGGAAAATGGACAAATCAAAATAAGCTAAAGCCGTAGGTACGCTAACAATTAAAACGGTAAGGTGGCTTGATACCGATAGATACCGGATAATCATTAAGCCGTCCACAATTTTGTCTACCAAATCCTCGTCGGAGACTGCCACTGCAATTGCGCATTCCCAATCATGGCGCCAGAGAGCACAGCATTGACCATGAGAGTCGCATCTGGATCACCATATCAGCTTGAACAGCCTCAGGTGTGTCGCATCAAAATCTGCTCAAAGCACTCTACTAATTCAAAAAGACTCTCAAAGCATGCAGGGCACTTCTCAAACACATGAAAACCGAGGCTCAGAAGAAAGAAAGCCTTTCAGCAACTAAGAACCTTCTAGCTGTCGACTATGGATCCCCAGATGTTAGCTCTGGCGCTGAGGAGCCCATATGGCTCGTCCTTACCACTAAGAAGTTTGTAACCGACAAGCACAACCTCAAACCGCGCAAGATTCAGCTCCCTCACCCGATTAATATATCCCAGAACGCATCTATATGCCTTATAACCCCCGAACCTCAACGTCAATTTAAAGACGCAATCGCCCACCTCTCCTTCCCATCCGACCTCTCCAAGCGTATAACCCGAGTTATCAGCTTGAAGAAACTCGAAGCGAAGTACAAGTCTTTTGAACAGAAGCGCCAGCTCCGCGACTCTTATGACCTCTTTCTAGCCGACGACCGCATCATATCCTACCTCGCCCCCATTCTCGGCAAAACATTTTACAAAACAACACCCAAGCGTCCGGTGCCTGTCACCCTTACACCCCCCAAGCCTAAAGAGAAGAAAAATCCTGCTCTACCCAGCACGAAGAAATCAAAAACCCCAGATGCTCTCACTACGCTCCTTCCCCCCACTCAAATCGCAAAAGAAATAAATCGCACCCTTTCAGCCTCCACTGTCCATCTCTCCTCCTCCACAAACACAGCCATAAAAGTGGGCCTCGCATCCTTCGAGGCTGAGCAATTAGCAGAGAATATCAAAGCCGTGATGGAGGGGTTGACGGAGCGAAAATTGGTGTCATGGCGGAATGTGCGGGGTGTGCATGTTAAGGGGCCGAATACGATGGCCGTACCGGTTTGGTTGGCAGAGGAATTATGGACTGATGAGGGAATGGTTTTGGAAAACCAGGAGGCGATGGACGTTAAAGAGAAGGCAAAGCTGAAGGGGAAGAGGAAAAGAGACTTGATAGAGGGACCTGTGGGCGATACTGGCAAAGCGGTTATCAAAGGAGAGAAGAAACATGAGGATCCTGTGGGGAAAGATAGTAGTGATTCGAGACGGAAGAAGGCTAAGAGAGCGGCGGAAGAGGATATGAGTGCCGACATGAAGGAAAGAAGGGAGAGGCTTCGGCAGCAGAAGCGAGAGGCCATGGAGATGATTGAAGGTGCAGATAAGAAAATTACGGAGATAAATGGCGAGGAGCCTCTGAAGAAAAAGAAGAAATCGAAAAAGGCAATAGAAGCGGTTTGATATACTAAGATCAGGTGTGTCTAGGCAATAATGCACAAGGGCTCACGCGCTATAGACTCAATACTTTACAACCCGTAGAAGGACTTATTTCGGGGGATGATGTCCCTTGATGGAAGACTTAAGTGCTTGGAACTTGCTCAAAAGTTACATATCTTTCGAGGGTTTGCATCTCCGAATGAGAAGCCAGCACACGCTTCAGGACCTATATAAGTAGCTCATTCCCAGGGTTTATAATCCTTGTGAACGCTCGTTTGGCAGTTCGCCACGAATTACGATATCTTTTCTTGCGGTTCATATTCCCCACAATATTTGATAGACTCTGGCATACAGGATTTTACTCCTCGGGAAGTCCATGAAATGCCAAATCCTCAGCGTAACGTTCATTTAAATGCCTGACTTCTACTCTATTCTCTGACTAATACATCCAAAAGAATTTAAAGGAAGTCTCAACACCGATACCCCAAGCCACCCTAATCATCCCTTTCTACCAAGATACTCTCACCCCTCACAAACCCTAGTCACTCAACGCAATAGAATCGTAGTCCTCGAAGACGACTCCCCAAACGTTCCCAATGCCGGCAAGTCCATTCTCCCAGCCTTTACAGTCAACACCACGAGTTCCCTAATTCCGTAAAATTTTATCGGAAACCCCGTAAGGCGATCCAGGAAAGCCTTCACCTCGTTCTCTAGGACAGGAACTTGTCGTAGGTGAGCAGGCACGTCTTCGACATTCATTCTTCGCATGAAAGCCGAGTTGTACGCGTGACGCCTTTGCAGTTCCTTCAAGACGAGTTCCCTGCGCCTCAAATCCATGAGTACTATCCTGTCGATGACTTCTACAAAGTTTCGTTCCAGGGCTCTCATCCTCTCAACGCTCTGCGGAATATTGGATCTAAATGCCGCCGGGTCCTGGTGTCCTAATTGCTCTTCGAAAAAATTGGCATTTGCTCTTAGCACGTCGACAGCATTACGGTTGAAGAGTCCCGTGACTCGGGCCTGTAGCCGTTCGAATGGTTGATTCCGCAAGAAACAGTGGAAGTATGTTCTAGCTTGGCCTTCGTTTAGGCTGAAGCTAGCGTTAGAGCACATGAGGCCTTGGTGATGATGATGATGGGGATAGAGACATACCTCCCTCGCACTAGGTGAACCAGAACTCGAGTACATAGTATATATGTCCACTCTGTCCCACGTTTGAGTTCGCGAGCGATACTCTGAACCTCCTGTTCTATTGTAAGTGGGCGCACGGGAGGAGTAGTAGCTCTTTTTGGGGGGGAATTGACCTGCCATATTGAATACACAATCACTAGCTCTGGTTGGGTATTTCGCGTAAATACATCGATGGACGACGCAGGTTCGGGCCGGAGAGATGCTGCGCCATATTGGTCTGGCAACACAAGGGTACTGGCAAGAGAAGACTTTGCAAATTCAATGAAGCCATCGCCAAGATATGGAAAGTTATAGCCCATGGACGGGTTCTTGGATGACGCACACAAGGCAAAAGTCGGCTTTGGAGCCTGTTTCTGGGCTTCTGTTGGGCGTACCAGGGAGAGGGCCTCTTTCAAATCAAGTGCTCGTGGTTTTGAACCTGGTCGCTGGTTCGCCCTGCTCGTGGGGTTCTGTGAATCCAAATGACATGCCCCGTTACTCGTCGACTGTTCCTGTGATAGCCGATATGGAACTCTTGGAAGGGCTATCAAAGGGGTCTGACGAGGAGAGTTCTCTGGCGAAGGTGGTAAATCTGTCCATTCCGCCCAAGGGATCGGAACTTCCATCGCATTGGACATCGGGTTTTCTTGTGAACTTGGCCCCCAAACCTCCACGTTTGTCCGGTCGTCACTTATGATTGAAGCTTGGTCAAGACTGACGCCGTGGATAAGACCGTCGGATATCTGGGTATGATCTCTCGCAGTTTCTGTTGGTTCCGAAAAATGGAGATTTCTCCCAGGATGATGGAGGTTCCTATGGTTGGTGGCTGCCATGTATGGCCAACATCCACACGGGTATGAACAGGTCACTGGAGAGTGACTTTTTGAGAGAGTCTGACCACTTAGTAGGCCTGAAATACTTATGGGTAGGTTCGTAAACCTTGTTATCGAAACGCGCAGTGTCAAATTTTGGGGGAGAGCGATTGTGTGAGCCTCTTTTGAGTGTCTTCGTCAAGGGAAGCCGGTTTAAACGTTGGGAGAGCGGCACTACAAGAGCGCATGTGAAAACCTTCGACAGAAGAGTCGGGCTTAGCATTCGGAGGAGCGACGCTATGTGAGGTTTAGAGCTGGGAGGAGAGGGAGCCCATTCAAGAGTCGTGGGCCCAGTCGCTGAAGAACGTGCCCGGCCTTAGTAGGTCTGGAGCTTAGACCCAAGAGCAAAAGAAGATACCAAAATACTAATGAAAGAACATAACTGGATGATACAAAGCTATGGAATGGTGGAACTTAGTATGAATGTGGATATAACTCGGCTTTGCAGAACAAAAGGCTGAGGGATTAGGGATTCAAGGATTGCGACCGCCATATTGGACTCTTTGACTCTGGCCATAATTCTCGATGGGGAAAGCACGACGGTCTTGACAGGCTGACAGATAGAGGTTGCTAGCTGGTATGAAAGAACTCCTGAATCGTACTTCCTATAGCTTCATCGCTTTGCGCCATACGCCTATCTCTTGAAGTAAGTGTTGAACGTCTCCTGAAGAAGATCAGTGCTCAGCTGCATATGACCGCCTTCAGCAATGCGGAAGTCGAGCCTTCCCTTCTCGTCCAGCCATTTCAGCCCAATCCAATCTTCCTTGTACAGGTCCCTATCCCGCAATTTAGTAACCTCTTTACTTGTAGTGTTAACTTCGTAGAAATAAGCACTCTCTTTTGGGATGACTGTCGTATCCTCTGAAAACATATACATTGCAAATTTGTCTAGCGACTTCATATTTTCCTTGTAAGCATCGTTCTTGACTTTCCTTTCGTTGTTGATATCCGCTAGGAAATTGCTGTTCTCTAAATAATTGTCTAGATCTTCAGGGTTTCGATAGTACTGTGCTGGTACCAGTCTACTTTGGACAAAGGCGGTCCACGTGTTGCCCTTGAGCAGCCCAGACCAGCTCTGGCATACCCAGTCGCTGTCGTCGCATTGCTGGAACTCGCTTATGCCGTTATGCTGGCCCCCAAAGGTAACAAGGCTCGACACACGGGGCTTGTTGCAGCGTTCAACATATGCGCGTAGGAATTGGCTTCCCTGTGAGAATCCGAGCCCGTTAACGGCAGGGGCTTTGGATAGTATGGGATGAGAGCCCAAGTCTTCGCAGACTTTCTCGACTTGCGCGGTCACATTGCCTAAGAAAGTGGCAGTTCGGTCGGCAGAAGGGTCATCATCAAGGCGTATGTAGTACGTATAAGTGTCACCAATCGTGTCGTTGAGTAGCTGCCCAATCGATCGCAAACCATCAGCTCTGTAGCTTTGAGACGGTCAGCACGGGACGTATAGGCCTGAACTAGGACATACTTATCACCTAAGCCATGCCAAATAACGAGTGGTAGGTTCGAGGACGTCCCTCTGTTCAAGGATGAGGAACTTTCATCTTGACCAAGGAGCTTTTGTGATAGCAGAGCAGCTGCAATAGGGAGAATGGATAGGAGGAAGCACCAGATCACGTATAGTGACGAGATCATTATCAATGACACGTAGTAACGATTGATCGCGAAGAGTGACTGTGATTGTGATGGCGTAGTTCCATGCTGTTTGAGGCCACTCTTCACTCAGTAATCCTTCCCTCTTGTAACGCACTCCTTCAGCCTCCAACACGGGATCATTCCGCCCTCTCACTGGCATCGGCAAACCTGCCTTTGACGACGGAGGATCTTTGGTGATTCATTCATGTCACCTTTCAATGCGGTGAGAAACAGAATTAGAGGATCAAAGACTTGAATGAATGGGCTCTCCTCAGATGACAAATACGTTGGATCCTGCCACTGTTGGGCCACATCCTTCGCACATTGAAATTGCAAAGCCATATATCTTCCAACACACGATTACAGCATGCCTGAATGCAGCTGGAGTAACAGAAGCAAAAGATGATTCCATACGTTTGCAAGGAGTCGCGTGGATAGATAGTGTGAGAAAAGCACTGCAACTGTAGGCTCAAACAATGGAAACTGTACCGCAGCCTCACATTAATGTAAACAGGCCTGTACGTACTTATAACACTGCATGCGTGTATTATCACAAGTTTCGCTTGGTCCATCCTGACAGTAACGGTTACATTGTGGGTAATCTCAGTGTCATTGCTATGCTGTTATCTTACAGATTAACAGGATGCCGCAGCCGCAGCTCTTTTCACTGCTTGCAAGGTTGAAGACACTCTAAAGAAGTCAAAAGAGATCCTGTGCGCTGCCTACAATATGAAACTCCCAACAGCGGAGCAGCTGACTCCCGATGATCCTGTGAGTGGATGACCATTCCTGTAGCTGGTTGTACTTCTGACTTCGGACAGGTGTTCGAAAACCATTCCAAAACTATCATCATTCTCGAGCGTCTCATGCTTGAAGCCTCTGGATTTGATTTCAGAAACCGCTATCCACAGGAACTTCTTATCAAGGTTGCGAAGCGTTACAATTGTGTTAAAATGACTGTAGGCAGGACTGGTTACAACATCTCCTTGGACATGTATCGTACCTTTGGCCCACTCAAACAGACTAACGCTACTATGGCGCTGTCTTGTTTGGAACTCGCTGGCCGCATCCATGAAGAGCCTGTCCATGAGATCGAAGAGGGTGCAGAGTACGATAGGTGGTGCATTACACGTGAAGAAGTCATGGGTAAGCCATCTTGTTTCACGCGATTATTCCAATTGATACTGGGGCTGAGGATATTGCAGAGAACTTGCTCGATCTACTAGATCTTTACACACATCACCGTACTTCCACCATTGTTGGCCAAAAGTACTCACTCGAGACTTTCATCGCCATACGCATCACCTTAAACCAAGAAGCTTCCGCTGAGAACTTTACCCGTTACACAATGGGCAAAAAGAAGAAGAATGAGGTTGAGAACGGAACCACAGCAACTAACGGCATACAATATACAAGACCCAAGAACGAAGACACACCCATGACCAGCCCTCGGGATGACCTCGCGAAAGATATCACCTCTCCAACCACTGGCGCCTCCAAACTAGGCTCGAAAGAGGGCACTGTCCGTTTCATGCTCAACCCTCAGCGTGCCAAAGACGAGAAAGACACTGTGGCCGAGTACTTCAAATATGAGGAAGAGGAGTACGAGGTTGAAGTGGAGAGAAGACGTAGACCATGAGCATTTGTCCAATTTGGGTTTTACGAAGATCATAGAGATGAATGGAAAGACAATGTCTGTGGATTATGGACATCTATCGCTTTGTCTCACGTCTCAAATATTTTCAACCCCATTGAAAATGGATATAAATACGGGTCTAAAATCCACTAAAACACATTGACTGAAGTCTGCGTGGGGCTCAATTGGAGTAAGTGCTCAGAAATTTATTGCCCCCCTTCACGGTCAAATGGCCTAACATTGTATAGTACTCTATCCCTTTAAAGGTAGATGCTGGCTCAGCCGACGTTTTTATTGTATTTCGCTCCACGCATCAGCCACTTGTTGAAGGCTGCTCTGTAAGATGGGAGCAAAAGCCTCTCAGACGTCTCTACTAAAATCGTCCTATTGGTATTTTTTTCTCATCAACTTTATTTACAACACGGTCAGTGCGAGCATCTCTGAATTGCAATTGTATCTTCGTGTGACATAGTGCTTTGGGTTTGCCCATTCGTGGCTTCCAGTTCAGTCCACATTTTACTTCGGGAAGGTATGATCCACTTTTCGCGGTAAACCTCCCTTTCTCTGATAACCTTTGGCCTTCAATAAATCTCTGGTGTCAAAAATCTGCGCGTGATGGCAGACAGTACTGCTCATAATGGACGTAATTTGCATCAGGATGACGGGTACAAGCTTGTCACCATTGCTTACGTTGTCTCGATTCTGAGTATCATTGTCGTTGCCGCACGGTTCTACGCAAGCCAATTAAAGAAGGCAAAGATCGGACCTGACGACTGGATTTCCATTCCTGCTTTAGTAAGTTGCCACAGTGCTCACCCCTCGGTTGGCTGACGTACCGCCATCCATAGATTGCCTGTGTTGGTCACAACGCCAATTGCATCGTTGGTAAGTCCACCAGAACATCTACTTATCCCATCAACTAAGACTGCAAAGTGGTCAAAGTTGGAGGCGTTGGCAGGCATGTCGGGACGATCACAGATCCCGAAGTCCTCATCCTCTGGGGAAAGGTATATTCCTGCCTCCACTGCATATCTTCACAATTCTAATATGACCGGTGTTCAGTGCTTGTACTCTCAACTTCTCATTTACGTCATTGCAATTATCCTGCCCAAGCTCGCAATCCTGATATTCTACCTCCGCATCTTTCCTTCTCCGAACTTTCGGTTATCGGTCTACCTTTTGGCAATTTTTGTCATTAGCTGGGCTATTGCTGTCGAATTCTCCACAATATTCCAATGCACTCCGATCTCTTACTTTTGGGCTCGTAAGCCTCTCGGAAGATGTATCAACTGGGTGGCCTTCTATCGCTGGGCATCTCTGCCAAATATCTTGTCCGACATCATCATGCTTCTGCTCCCGGTACACAGGGTTTGGAAGATACAGGTGACTTTCAAGCAGAAGATGGCACTCTCGGGGCTTTTCTTTATGGGCGGCCTGTGAGTCAGCACAGTGCCATCATAGAGAACAAGAATGGAACCACTGAACTAGAACTAGGGGTACAATTGCAAGTGCAGTACGCATGAGCATTTTCTTCCGGAGGAACACTTTTGTGGATCCCACTTGTACGTCTCCTGGCGACATCTCGCCCCTGGGTTTCAAGCAATTACTGGGCGTAGTCACACTGACATATAGCTTAGGGATATCTGCGGACGTTCTCATATGGAGTATTCTCGAGTGCGGCTTAGTCTTGATCGCTGCTTGTCTACCAACTTTGATGCCCCTTTTTCACGGCGTGTCTGTTGTGCTTCAAGAGCGATGGACTCACAGCAATGGGACAAGGAATGTCCAGAACCCCTCAGGCCCGGATTCTCTACCCTCATGGCGAACCAAAGGAGGAGTGATTAGCACTCCACAGAGAGGCTTCGCGCGGATCGACGGCCAGCGCAACTTTTATCATGGCCATTCAGATGGCCAAGGAGATGCAGTACCACTGACTCCTTTGCCGGTCACACCTGGAGGTGGCTATCGGTGGGCGATACCAAAGACGTCACTGTGAATAAGGCTATCATGACTGATCATGACTATAGACTATAGATGTGGGGACCAGGTTGGTCATTGGAGTGTTTTACATTGAGGATATTCCTAGGTACAAAGACACAGATAGATATACACGGCAGATACAACCTAACAATCTCAACAGGCAGTATGCATGTAGTTAAACTCACATACGCTAATCTCGAAGCTCACAACAATCAAGATATAACTCATATTGCGAAAGGGATCTTAACGAGGCTTCCCAAGGCTACGGCATGCCATCGAGGCCGCCCGGAGAAACGGTCTCGGCCCGCCTTCTAGGCTCGGGCTTTAGGGTGCATCCCCAAGCTCCGACCCTCAGCGACGGAGCCCACCCACCATAGATAGAATTCTTGACTTGAACAGCAATGGCCGACCGACTGACCCAGCTGCAAGACTGCTATGACCAAGTAAATCCGCTCTATATCTAAGCTTGACACATACTAAAATCTCCCCCCAGCTCGCGACACAGTTCTACGCCTCAATCCGCTACATCTCCCTACACCACTCCGCCTCTCCTCTTCCCCCACCCTTCCCCACTTCCCAGAACCAAAATCAAATACAGCCCTCCAACGGCGCTATTCCCACCAATAATACCACCAACGCCCACCAAAATGAGCCTACGGACCCATCCTCCCTCCCGGCCGAACAACGTCCCGACACACCCACCTCCTTCGCCGCCGCACAAAGAGAACTAGCACATGACTTACTCCTGAAAACAAGACAGATTGAAGCGATCATTGGTGTATTGCCCGGGGTGGAGAACAGTTTAGAGGTTCAGGAGCAACGGATTAGGGAGTTGGAAGGGGAATTGAGGGAAGCGAGGAGGGAGAGGGAGGAGGTGGAGAAGGTGAGGGAGGAGTGGGTGGGGCTTGTGGAGGGGGTTATTGGGGGAATCAGGCGATAACGAGGGCGGTATGTCGGTATTCGTGAGAAGCAGGGATAGTGGAGGCTTTGATGTCTCATGTATCCCATTGAGGTATATATTCGGATCACTTGAGGGAGCCACGAGGATGCCGTGCCCCGGTATTGAGGTGGCGAAGAATTCCGGGAAAAGAGAAGGAACTGTTAGTGGGCTGTTAAGCGTTAGATAGTTGAAGGACGCATAGTCTCGACTCAGCATGACACCTTCTCTACTACTGGAGGGAACATTGGTAAGGGATTCTCGTCTGGTGAGGGGACTCTCGTCTAATGAGGGGTTGTCATACTATGCAATGTTCCTCCGATCACTCCTGCAGGCTCCAGCTCTTTTCAAGACAAAGCCACGAAATGTGCCCTTTCTGGTTCTCCTGGTCTTGCTAAGGGGAAGACTTTGATACGCATCATTGGTGTTGAGGAAAGGCTCGTTAGAATACTCATAAAATAGATATGATACAAGTGAAGCTACCTGCCCAGGAATTTTCGCTGTCCCTGTGACCCTTTCCCTAACCATGCCCATTTCGAAGTGAAATTGACAGTATTGCACGGAATAGAAAATCAGCGAGATCATATGATGCCGATAAATGTGCTCTCCCTTAAGAAAACCACTTCAGGTTTCGAACCTATTTCCTTTTCCCAACAACACCGGTCAAGCACTCCAGGACACTTTCTTCCACAACGCCTTGATTAACCAGATGTTTGCTTAGACCCTTGACCACTTCCACCATCTCATCTTGATCTAGGCCTAGAATTGCAGTCTGAATAACATCACCAACACTAGCTTTGTACACAGCAATAAAGCTTTGATAGTACATGAAAGCGAAGAAACCCATGATGAATTGGCAGTCCATTCGATCAGTGATTCCACCGTGGCCGGGAATGGATTCGCCGAAGTCCTTGACTTTGAAGGTGCGTTTGAGACCGCTCGCGAAGAAGCCACCGAAGGGAGCGATGAGAGAGGCGAAGGTTGCGAAAACGAGGATATGGAATTGCATGGGTGCTATCTGGACGGTGGAGGGGATGTGGAGAGAGAAGGGCAGGGGAATGTCGGTGAGGAGGGAGGGAATGTGGTAGTCGTGAGGAATAAAGACTGGATTGGGTCTGCATTCGAGACCAGTAAAGATGTTTGCGCCGAGGTCCTAATCTATTAGCTTCAAAGCGAGAGGGATTAGGTGCGACTCTGAGACGTACGTTTACAGGGCAGATGAAGTATTTGTATCTCATCAACACATTGGTCATAGCGTAACCAAAGATGATAGTGCATACCCAGGCGCCCACGAAACCTTCCACGGTCTTTTTTGGGGAAAGCTTGATAAGTTGTGTTTTGCCAAAAGTGATACCGCAGATGTAGGCGAAGATGTCGTTTGTGATGACGAGGGATGCTGGGAGGAAGAACCAAATCATGCCCTCGAATATGTTGTTCATGACGAAATGGGCTTGGACGACGATCAAGTATAGCGCCATATGCGTCCAAGCGAATTGTGTGAACTGGAAACGATAGTGGCCTTTTTGGAGAGAACCCACAAAGAAAACGAAGCCTGCAAGGGGTCATTAGGACGGTTCTTCCTTTGCAGTCAGGGCATCCTAGAAGAGTGTCTTACCGATCACATAAAGCATGAAGCTGATAAAGCGATGATGGGTTGCGAAAGGAAGTAAGACCTTATCCACGAGTACGATATGCTTAAAGTAATATATTACACTCTCCCCGTAGAGAAAGTACATAGTGGTCCCAAGAAAATACCAGTTGAGCGATCTAGTAAATCGGAGATTCTTCGCCTTGCTGGGCACATTGGCGATAGCGATGACTTCCTTGAAAGACACGATCTGAATACCAGTGATGATACAAATGATATAAAGATGTCCCGAGAACATTGCGGTGAAGAAGCCGGCTACCATTATCAGACTCCATATTGATCGTGTGATAAAATTCTGCTTCTTCTTCTCGTATTCTGATTGAGTTGGAACTTGCTCCTAAGTGGAGACAGCATCAGCATCAAGCTACCTTTAAGCGGACCTTTGCGACTATGTTGAATTTCAAGCCAAGAGGTACTTACCTCCTCTGCCTCCTCTTTACTTGTCCCCAGTTTACCGTTCATCGCGGCGGCTGCCGGGCTTCCTGGCTCTGACACACCATCGCTCTCGGATACGCTTGGTCTCCTGCCGTTCTGATGGACGCTTCCCCTATGCTGAAACTGTACACCTCTTCGGGGCTTTGCCATGGGACCTGGCGCTAGCGACAAGGCTAGAGATAGGGAATTACTACACTTGCACCATGCACACAGTCAATGCGGATTGTTCGTAATCAGAAGTGTAGAATGCGCGTGGGAGCGATTCAACAGTCGTGTGATTAAGCCTTAGGGCTTGGCCAGTAACAGCTGTGGGCGAATTGGTAGGCAAGACTTCGAGAGTTGGCGTATGGTAGGTATAGCATGGGGCGACTGCCGTGTTAGATGCTGAGCAGTGGATAGAAGTAACAGGATGGCTTGAGGTGTTGTCGACGTTGTTGCTGTGGATGAAATGCAAGCGGAGCGTCATTTCGGCCGCCTTAGCTAGGCCGGCAAGCTTCCATGCTACACGCCGCCCTAACCGAGCTCTAGTCTACCCGATAGGACGCCGTTGAAATCATTGGACCCCTGCTCGATGTCACTCGCTCTTTACGCGTATATTACTGCTAACAACCAACACATAGGAATCCAATTGAGATATTGACTCTCAATGCAGGTGTACAACGAGTGTAATGGAAGACCGGGCCGTCGAAGATGAAGGATATTCAGATGATGATCTGGACGCTTTGCCTGACCATACCTTCCATGAACTCCAAGAGAAGGCGTTTAGCTCTACACAGCAACCAATTGCAAGGCCCCAGTTGCCTGCTCTGAGACAACCACCAAGGCACGATGCTCCTGCACTAGCAGGTGGGTTTGGCAGATTGGCTGTTGCTGGGGCCTCTGCCGATGCTGGTAATTCAGACCACTTTCAGCCTCCTTCCTCAGATTATGGGGATTTTGATGATGAGATGCTTGATGGGGAGATATTTGATGCAGCAGAGTTACCAGACCTAGCTGCAAGGTATAATGCAAGGGCTATTGACGAGAGGGCTGGGGAATCTACGCAAAGGGAGCACTGGAGACAACAACGATACGGGCTCCCTCCGGAACCGAGGACGCCAGAGGAGCATACTAGACAGCAAAGAGCTACTCGTATATCCGCACCAAACTTAGCAATCCCCAATGCCAAGTACAATGATGTCCAATTTAGTCTTCCAGTGCGCAATGAGGCCCGTGACAGTGTACCAGAGCCTATTCAAAGTGTTACTGACGTAGAGGAACTCCAAGCACAAGTCCAAAAGGTCAGCGTGGTTCAGACTAGTATGACCGGAGGTAAACGGGCTGACTCTGAACGGTCTAGCTATTACGTGAACGAGAAGCACTTCAAAAAGCAATCCAAGATGCTAATGACGATGCCCACGCAAAGGCTGGCGAGATTGCAATTGTACGAGCCAATGCAACCAAAGTGGAAAAGGAGTATGAAAATCGGACACAATCATTACAGAAGCTTCATGCCGATGAAGCCGCTCGGCAGAAGATCGAGGTCGAAAAGGCCCAGGCAGAGCTCCAGAAAATAGCAACGGAGAAAGACTTTTTAGAAAACGATCTGGCAGAAGGAACGAAACAAATCAGAAACCTTCAACGAGCCATCAAGAAAGGTGCAGAGAAGGTCACGAACCGGGACAATCAGCTCAATACACCTAAAAAGCGCAAAGCTTTGCCTTTTAGAGATGGATTCGAGGACGATGAGGTGCAGCCTCTGTCTCCATCGAAACTAGCTCTCAGGTCGAAGGCATCCACACCAAAGGGTGGTACGAAGAGAAAGAGAAAGCCTACTGATGATAGCCCTGTCAAAGCCTTAGATCTCACCGAGCCCGGAGGTGATGAATCCTTTGAAACGGTTGCTCAAGCTAGCAATACAGTGCCACCTGTCGTTGCTGTAACCCCGAAAAGACCAGATCAAAGATTTGAAGTAAGTAAGTCGGCCAAGATTGAAACAAGTAGCTAACAACAGGTATTACAGCTCACTCAACAGCTATTAGATCACAAGTTCAGACCAAGCCAACCGAGGACCTTCGAGCGGTTGGCAACTTATGCGTTCCCCTCGAAATCAGATGCGCCTCTCTCCACATTGCTTCTCGACAAGATGTCAGCCTTGACCTTCCAGCCAAATCCTGAGAGCTTCCCAGCTGCAATGTCTCTTGTCATCATATCGTTATGGTCTCAATGTATAGAAGAAGGATATGTAAGCATGTTCCAATCAAACTTAATGCCGATTGTCCTTCTAAAATCTTGCTCAGCACGAGCCAGTGCACCTCCTGGTAGATCTTGTGAAATTTATCTTAGAGCTCAATCCCATCAAAACGGCTCCAGATCTCATAAATGAAGTGATGAGCCTTGTCCAATCCACAGCCGACATCATCCTTGTCCCGCGATGTAAAAAGCAACCTCCTCGAGCGGATAGAGCAGACGTGAACTGCTCAGAATGCCTCCAAATAATTCAAATGATGGGCTACGACTGCCAATGTGATGACCAAGAAATCATCCGTTTCTGGCGCACCATGCGCTTCGACTTCATTATGATGCTCCTCAATTTCGTCAACCCTCTCGAAGAAATCCACATACTGCTCGAGATTCTCCACACTAGCATTCTCAACCAATCCTTTGCTATGATCGTCCCACCAAACAACGGGCAGCAAGACGCATCAGAAGCCCATATAATTGACAACCTATCCCACCTGTTAATCAATAACCCTCGCCCCATACCAGGCGAAGATCCCCCTGATGGGGCAGAGATCTGCAACCTCCGCCTCAAAGTTCTCTCTCTGATAGAAGCGATGTGTGAAATTACCCACAGCGCTGAGGCTCTCGCCAAACACCGTCTCGTCATTGGCTGCCTCGTTCGGGTAATGAACGACGAGCTTGACCGCGTTTACGACTACCAGTATGGACATGAGCAGCGCATCGCTCTTGTCAACACCGCTACCCGCCTGCTCTATCATCTCACAACTAATTATCCACATCTTATCAATATGCAAGCAAAACTCAGCGTCGTACCAGGCGGCGAGAAGAAGTTTCTGATTGTACTGACGAGATTGGCGTTTAGCGAAGGTGGCTTTTATGAGCAGGGGATTGAGGATGATGTGGTGGATTGTGCACATCAGATGTTGGAGGCGAGAGTGAGTCCTGAGGAGGCTGAACAATTAGTTGAAGCGTTCAGTAGTGCACCGGTCAGTAGAAAATAGAGGTTCCATCGGTCTTTTCTTCTATTTCAGTTGTCAAGCTTTTGCTTCTCACTACTTGAAACTATGTACAGTCCCCACTACTTAGATCTAATGTACAAAGCACCATCCTCCATAAAGCTCACCACGTTTGTTACACTGTCCCCTTTCAATCGAGAAAAAATGAATTAGATGCGGAGAGACCGTTATCGAAAGGTTAAAATTCGGATCGAAGACGAAGATCGGCTACAAGCATCGCAAGGGCCGCAACCACGTGGACTGCCAATCAGTGTTCCTGATGGCTTCCTTTCGTCATATAGGAACCGCCCTTGTCAGGATTGCGTTGACCCAGAACTGTGCTTGAGGACTTTCTTCCGTGATGATCTAGCCATTCTGTCAAGGGTAAAACCTAGATATGTTGGGTATTGTCTTTGATCGTGCTAGGGCAGTGCTCTTACATTGGATTTCCTGTTGGATTGGACTAACGAATTCGTTGGAGATGTTGAGACGATAGAGCAAATGGAGAGGGAGCAAACAGTCATCATAGTCGCCTGGGCTGGCGACGCTTCAGCACTCCTCTTTCTTATGATTCAATATGTGAAATACTGCAAGATTAGAGGGACTATCACAACATGAAATAGATTGAAAACGACGACGAGCAATACATACGCGATATCACCGAGTATAATGCCTTATTGAATGACTTGCACCCATAAATCCTAGCTCGGAGCTGTGGTGGAATAGCTAATCCAATAATAAAATAAAGATTTCTAGGTATGTTTGGGTATCTTGAAAGTAAAGTCTAAATTCTTAACCACCAAACCTCACTGAAAGTGATCCCCATGCTCCCTCAACTGCTTCCACCACCGTCTACTCCGCTCCTTCTCCTCAGCCTCTATCCGTCTCGCCTTCTTCCTCTCATATACAGCCCTAACCGTGCGCTTCGTCTGATCCTTACCAGCCTCAAAATTGGCACGTGCCAAAGCAACAACACCATCGATCTCCTCAGGCGTGTATATGAAATTCCATGTGCTGAGATATGGCGAGATGTTTGGGTCGACGCCTTCGACTTTGGGGTTTGGTAGGAAGGGGAAGTAGACTACCGTCATGCCAGCATCGGGTTCTAATAGCTTCCAGTCCGTATCTTGCTCTACACGTTTGCTTGGTGGAGATTCGGTTTCGCTTTGCCGTTCCATGGTGGTACCGACCCAGACATTGCAGTAGCCAAGGTCGGTATCATTCTGATTTGGAGACTTGATGTTCTCGATTGTCTCCTGAGTGGCGTTGTCGGATTTCTCCCTCTGCATCTCCCGTGCATTAGCTATTTTCCCGGCCGCCTCTTGTGCCGTTGCTGCGTCAGCGGCATCGAGCTCGCTTTTCGTCTCGTCCTTCTCTTTCGGCCAGCCGGCGCCTATTGGCCAGCCTTTGATACCTCGCTGCTTGGCGTAGCCGTCTACGGCGGAAAGCCAGTTCTCCTGCTTAATGTCTGCACTGGCATCGAAGCATACGATAATGTCTACATCACGGCTTTTGCGAAGAAGAGGATATAGTGGGAGATTATTAGACATTCCCTGTATGAAGCGATGCGTTAGTATTTACTATAGACTCTTGGGTTCTCACTTCAGGCGTTGCGAAGCATAGTGAGCTGGAATTTTTGTGAGATGGAGTCTTACCGCATCCATTAGTTCCAGATACTTATCCTTGAATACACTTTCTGGGCACGTCGGAGGCAAAAGATCTTCCAGACCAAGAGCATAGTTTGGGATTGCCCCGGGCTGTATAGGATGCAACTTGCTCAGGTCTTCGTTCTTTTCTTCAATTATGCCATCGATCCCTCCAAAGCCGGCGAGTCCCTTTATGACCGGCCGCACCTCTTTGTAATAGTGGGCAAGCGTAGCGCAGAAAGCGGAGCCCCAGATACCCATCATGAACGGTATTCCTAGCTCGGGAAGAGCAAGACCGCGCTCATTGAACAGACCGCGGCCCTCAGCGAAGCGCCGTCCAATACTCCAAGATGGTATCCCTGCGTCCCACTCTTCGCAAAACAATTCATAAGGAGTGAACTCAAACCACTGAAACCAAGCTTCTTTCTTAGCTTTCTCTTTAGTCGCTTCTGAGATCTTATCCCCATGTTTTTCGCCTTTAGTCTTCTCCTCTTCTATAGGAATTTCATGCCTTACAGCGCAATATATGGGAAGCGGATGTGCGCCTTCCGCAAGAAAGGAACGCTGATTCGACAGCTTAAGATCTTTATTATCAATGCTCAATTCGTCCCGTGGCACCAGTAAACGGCTCGACAAAAGTATGCCATATACATCAACAAGGCCGAATTCAGCGTCCGGATCCCCCTTGAGTTTCTCTATTGGGCCAGATAGGAGGTACTTATTAGTAGGAGCTCTAGTCAGCAGCTCTAGGAAGCTAGGCGGATACGCAATGTGGACCCCTATTCGACGCTTGAGATGCTCGATGATATTACCATTTCTACGACCGTTGATGCTGGAAAAGTATAGGGTCTGGAGCCAGCAGCTGCCACTGACTCCAGCTGTATAAGTCGCACAGTCGAACAGACCAGCTTCTTGGCTGCTAAGGAAAGAGGCAGCCCCAGCGACCAGTGCACGAAGACCTCCACCTGATCCACACATCGCAATGGTAGGTACGTCTTGTGGGTGGACCTCTGCCTCTGGAATCTCTAAGTATCTTGCCAATGCTCTTCTTGTATATTCTTTTCTTCGCGAGACGAACGCTAGTTCATCAGGACATAATTCTCTACTGATTCGTACGGTAGCGTCGCATTTGATATTGGGATGAAGATCAGGATCCTGGGCATCCTGCCAGATCTCCTCTGCCAGAGACCCAGGTGCCATTTCCATCTCTCTTTGCAACTTCGCCACATATTCGGGTAATATCTGAGCCCAAGCTGGGAGAATTTGATCCGCAATTTTATCTGCCAGGCCCGACCATAGAAACGACGTTACAGAGTCGCGCATCGTTGCAAATCGAGAGGAAAATGTTGCCCATGCCGCGCTGTCCTCATCTCCGAACAGCGACACCTCCTCATCTTCGCTATCAGCTGTTGTTGAGCCTTGATCGCCGTGCTCTTGCTTCTTATCCTCCTCCGAACGGCTTGCAATCAGAGGTCGCGTGGCTGGCCATCGCGTCTTACTGCTGCTGTCACTGCGAATAGGCGGGTTGTGGAGGAGTATTGCAGCGGCTGAGCCTAGCACAACGAAAGATATTCGTTTGTGCGCAGACCGCAGAAACATAGTCTCACACAGTAAACATGTTTACTATCAGTCCTTCATAAAGGCACAAATTCAAGTTTTTGTGCATTAAATTCATGCAAGCCTCCCGGAGGGACTTCCGACTCCCGTCCGCTAAGTCGCACCTTATTTACTAGCGTGACAGGCCGTTGGAAGGAAACTTGAGTGAAGGACCAGGAACGTTCAGTTAACATTTCTTACTGTATATTGTCACCTTTCCTTCAAAGCCAGACGCTTTCAAAGCGATTAATTGAAGATGGCGAAGGCGCGGAATGCCGCTCATGCTGAGGAAAAAGCAGAGGTCGAGGTCCTTTTTGCAGAAGCCGTCAAATCTGGTGAGCTAGCAAAGAAGCTCAGAGCACTGCAGGCAAGCCTCGAGGGTGGTGGACGAACGGTCAGAGATGCTATAGGACCAGTGCATAGTAATACAAGAGAACATCAGACCATGATACAAAGTACGTTTGGATTATATACCAAGTATCGTTGAAGCTAAAAGAGCTTTTAGACATTGACAGGCTCGATGCACATATCGAGAAGATGCTCGAACCTGGTCAAGATAAGGGGAAGGAGGAAAGAATCATACGGGCTGGGTACTCTCTATGCCCCCATGTTTGTCTCGTTACTCTTGATCTGACTGAAGTATAGCCCAAACAAGGTGGGATTGGCAGAGTACATGGCCTCGTTAAAGCGAGTCGAACGAGCCTTGTCCCAGATGACCACGACCAATCTCCGAGCAAACCAGCAGACAATTGGCGATTTCAATGAGCTTTTGAGTGAAGGAAGTAACAGATTGCAAGATTTGTTCAAAGCTGCCCTTCTTGAGGATGTTCAAAAAGTCGAGCCTTTACATTTCATTACAAAAGGTGGCTCTAGCCCTCGAGTGTCTCCCATATTTGCTGATCCTTCCTAGAGCTACCTTTTCCTACTATTCCCCCAGAGAAAGCCTCACATCTGATGGCCATGGACCGATTCGTTTCTTCTCCCAGCGCGCGAAATGCATCTTTCAATCAACGAGAGTCAACGTCAGTTCGCATCTATTCGGACTGTCGAGGCCCTTACCTCGTTAATACCCTGCAAAGCTTATCAATAGCAACAATCAGTACTTCGAAGAGGAAAAATCAAGACGAACCTTACCGCCAAGGCACGAGTGCAATTGGCACTTATGGAAACGCTCTGGAAGGCCTCTTCCTCGCCGAGCTGGAGAATATAACTCGTATCTTTCCACGAGATGACTGGGGCATAGCACTTGAGACCACTTCTCGCAAAGCTCTAGCCGAGTTCGCCAAAACCCTTCGCGAGCTCAACATGCACATCAAATCGAATCTGACAACCGACTGCTTCCTCGCCTACGAAATTATCGAAATCGTTACCCACATAGCCCACCGCTTCAATCAAGCAACAGGCGACGTCAAACTCCCCTTCGCTGATGCTCTGAAACCAATCCGCGAAACAGCCAAACAATCCCTCCCCGATCTCCTCGAAGACCAACGTCGCACGCTCTCCTCCATGACCACCCTCCCCGCTGACGGCTCCGCCCTCACCTTCACAGCCGTAACCATGACCCGCCTTCAGAACCTGACCGCTTACCCCAAATCCCTTTCCTCCATACTCACCTCCCTCGGCGACGGCAACTGGAACCATCCATCCACTCTCAACCCTTCCAACTCGACCACCTCCATCCCTTCCCTCAAATCCCTCGACGTCGGCGCCGACGGCACCCAACTTCTAATCCACTACATCCTCGACACGCTCGAAACCCACCTCTCCACTCTCGACGCCCGCGCCCGCATGCTCTATAAATCCAAAGCCGTCCACGGCGTCTTCATCTCCAACACCATCGCCCTAATAGACCGCATGATCCGCACCTCCACCCTCGCCGACCTCCTCTCCTCCAATCCCACCGCTGCCTCCAAAATCGACGCCTGGCGCAAAAAGGGCACATCCACCTACATGGATGCCTGGCGCGAACCCTCCTCTGCCCTCTTCGACGTCCAATACACAAACCGTTCCGGCCCGCGCCCACAATCTGGAACCACCATCTCCTCAGCCGAAGTCATAAAATCCCTTTCTAGCAAAGACAAAGATGCTATCAAAGAGAAATTCAAGCTTTTTAATAGTAGTTTTGATGAGTGTGTGCGACGGCATAAGGAGCTGAGTGGGGGAATGGAGAGGGAGGTGAAGAGTGCGTTGGGGAGGGAGGTGGGGAATATGGTGGAGCCGCTTTATGCGAGGTTTTGGGATCGGTATGAGGCGCTTGATAAGGGAAAGGGGAAGTATGTGAAGTATGATAAGGGACAGTTGGCTGCTGTGTTGGCGGGGTTGGGGTAGATGATGTGGTTGGGAGGAGGGATGTTTTTGAGATGTTGGCAAGCAAGCATTGATACCCTTTTGTTTGGTGGGATTTAAGATAATTTCACTGTTATGAGTGATGTAACTGGACGGAATTAGAACCGGTGGTTATCTAAGGTACAAAGCATGGCCATATGATTCGTCAAGTCCACCATAGAGTGGGATCACTTCCTCATAAATTCACTGTGGATACATATGAGCACACAGGCAGTTCTCAGCGCATTTCGAAATGGCAGGATTTTATTTGATCTAATTTCCAGGACGGGTATCGAACCTACCATCCAGACGCCATTGATATGCAAGAGTTATTCACCAGAAAAAGACTTGACGCTGCATTTGCGTCTCCGGAGTAAGTGCATGCATGAGTCTTCCCAGTCATCCCTTCTTTGAAAACCCCCTCGCTATGCAAAAGCTCTAATCAAAGGATAGAACGAAAAATCCCCGAAAATCTGCTAATAAGTCAGGTCCAATGGTGTAAGGAGGCCGAGTGTGATGAACCAAGACCAGGGATAGTCATGCCGACAAGTATGCTCGAGTAAGAAATAACAGATTGATCCGCACAGCTCGATGACTTTTATCGTGGTAGTGAGCCGAGACTTGGCGTTCATGGGTCGCAGTCTCTACCTGAAAAGACTCCGAAGCTCATCCAACTTTCGCTTCGTATTCTCCGCCTTATCAAGCTTTCCACGATTCATAGAGATATCTGCAAGGTTTTGCTTCTTTCGCTGCAAATCCAGCATCTTCTCCTCAAAGCTATCTTGCATTATGAATCGATAGGTGAAGACCTCGCGCCTCTGTCCCAAACGATGGACACGATCGACCGCTTGGGCCTCAGCAGCAGGATTGAATTGCGGTTCCATGACATACACTTTGGATCCAGAAGTCAAGTTGAGGCCTAAGCCACCAGCAGTAATGGAGATCAAGATCACGCAGACTTCGGGGTCATCGCGGAAGGCGTCAAGTGATACATTGCGATTTTTGCGGCTCATCCTGCCGTCGAGGCGCGCGTATTTGATGCCGTTGTCTTCGAGCGCTATCTGGATAAGATCAAGATTGGAGGTCCAGCCTGAAAAGACAACGCTTTTGATCGGCTGTTCCCCAGCCGGGAGGCTCAGACTCTCCACCTGGGACTGCTTTAGATTTTCGATAAGGGCCTTCACTTTGGTATGAGGTCCTCCATATCTACCCATTATCTTCGCTTGGCGTGGATTCTCCCTGGCCATAGCCTTCTGTTCCTCGGCAGCCTCGATGCCGTCCTTAGTAAGCTCAAAGAAAGAAGTACGCAAGCTTTGCTCGCAAAAAGGACACTTAAAGTGGTTTTCGAGCGATGACTGTTCAATGCTGCTCTTTACGCCATCCATACAGTCTTTACAGACAATTTGATAGCACGGGAGCATACAACCAAGAACTTCGTCTTCATCATTCGCAGTCTCTTCTGTGTCTTTGATTTCGATCTTCTTAGCGCACTGGGCACACGAATCGGCGTCGGTTTCTCTAAAAAGCATCAGCATCTCGTAAGCCAGCTTTGGGCTGAGAGTGCCTCTGTCGTCTTCATCACTTTCCAGGTCAATTGCGTTCTCCAGACTGAAACCTTCAGTAATCTTTAAATCATCTTCGCTCAGAAGCTCTCGGCCATGGGCACAAAGCAGCCGAAGACGCATGATTGCTCGGAGGATGTGAGCGTAAGTTCTACCTCCCAAGCTCTTTCTCTGGTCATTAGCAATGACTCTCAGCTTATTCTGTGAGTCTTTGGCAAACCAGTCGTACAAGACCTGTTCGTCCTCGCTAAAGGGCAGGCGAACAATCTGATCATAGCGGCCTGGAAGATCTATACGATCTTTCAGACGTCTGAGTGTTACGCTATCTACAAGTAGACGTAGCTTCGGCAAAATCTCAGGATCTGCATTCTTGAACGGACTGAGGATGAACTGAGAAAAGCCGCCCTTGTCATTGAAAGGCTTGATGCGAAGGAACTTGATCAAAGCCCCTAGATCGTCCAGCCTGTTCTGCACTGGTGTTCCGGTGACGGCCCATCTACGCTGAGCTGAAAGCGCGCAGATAGCCTGTGATTGGAGGGTGGCTTGTTCCCGAATCATGTGCGCTTCATCGAGAATTATCCGGAAGAAGTTGGTCTGTAGCAACGGACTAGCGTTCTTCTTCTTGCCGCGTCCTCCGAACTCACTCGATACTATGCTGTATGTTGTTATAATGATATCGTATCTGGCAAGCTCGTTGATATTAGTAAGGCGGTTGCCGCCATGATATATGTAGTACTTCAAAGTCTTCTCTTTGATGTGAGTTGCAATCTGATCCTCCCAATTTGCAACAGTACTCAATGGGCATACAAGTAATGTCGTTTTCGAATTCCGAATAAGAATTTTTTCACTATCCCTTTCTGGTGCCGGCTGCTCCCCCCATTGCTCCGCTTGTTCAAGGCTCCCGACAACAAGTGACAACATGCTGAGAGTTTTCCCCAGCCCCATCATATCAGCGAGGATCCCACCAAGGACTTCAGGTGGCTTGGTGCGCTCCTCAGTACCAGTAATGACATTGTAGTATGACCGCTGCCCATTAGGATGGTGTCTTAAACGCCAGAGCGAGCTGTTGTCCTCCTCCTTGTCGCTGAAAATACGTTCCTTCTCTTTGTTTGTCAAGAAGTATAGACCTTGCTTTTGATGGCTGAGCAGCTCTGTTGTAATGCGAGGGTCCGCGTCCATCTCGGGAAGATTCTCGGACTTTTCCAAGGAATCAAACATTCCTATCACGTCACTGCGGACTTCTTCAACGGTACGAGTCACATAGCCATAACCTGAGCCCGTAGGAGCGCTTGTCCCAAGCGAAGTCCTCGGTGCAGCAACAACTGGTGCATGCGGATTGACAATTTCGATACCCGCATCAACCATGAACGGGGTCCTTAGCCAAATATTCTTTTGACTGAGGAATTTGCCCATGGCCTGGGCTTTATCTTTGGGGCCGTAGAGGTTGACGGTCATGTCGAAATACTCGGAGCATTCCTTTTCCGGATATTCGTCGGGCTTGCGAGGTCGAGTATTGAGCCGGGCCTGCGTTCGAAATTTTGGGTTTTTTGAGTCCATAATCCTTGCGAGACCCAATGCAGTGCGCACATCTACATTACCGAAATCTTTGTCTAAAGGGTCAAGGACGCGTATAATGTTGTCTTTTCCGGGAAGACGTTTCAACTTGAGCTTCATTGGCGGCCATTGATTTTTGCTGAGGAAGGTAGCCTTTCCACTCGGGCAGGGGAGGCAGTGAGCATGAACTTTCGTTCCGTCTAGACGTCCGTAACAAACCTCTTTTTGGCGGGAGTCGCTGATTAACACAACGTCCTCTTCTTCAGCTAGCATGAACGTAAGTAACAGGCCGAGGAGTAGGACGAGGTACACATACCTCCAGTTAGATCCACGATCGTAGCAGAGGAGCCATCCTCCTCGATGCCTTCCTTCTTTTTCTGCTTGATATATTCACCAATTTCGCCGCCCTTGCCACCTCCCGCAAAGTTTTTCTTGTATTTGTCATCATCCTCAAAGGTTTCGATCTTCTGCTTCTTTTGAGGTCGTTCTTCGCGCTGACTGACATTATGTACGCGTTCTATAAGACTGCCCATACCTGGGACCCTTGTGTTATCGTGATCTCGCTTATGTACTCCGTTGCTGTTAACTTCAGGGTATTCACCGTTCGGGAGATTGGGGGAGGCACGGAGAGGGCTAAGATATTCTGAGGGCGTGGTCATGGTCGAAGGTATTCGCTCGTCCGATTTCCGGGAATCTTTGCCGAATGCTTTGGGATCTAGAAGTCGACGGGGATCAAATTGACTCGAGAACGCTGAAGCGGAGGGTTGTGTAACAGCAGTCTTCGCAGTATTCTTGCCTTTACCGTTGAACACATGGTAAGCATCATCCTTAGTAGTTTGCTTAGAGGTAAGATCATTGTTTACTGGGGGATATGAAGATGAAGGATGATGAGGAGGTTCGCTACTCCGACGAGGGGGTAGTGAGAATGCTTCCAAGTGAGAAGAAGGAGAGGTACCATTAGCTAAGTGCTGCTTTAAGGCTCTTGGATCTGTGAGCATTGCTGCTGACACAGGGTTATCGTTTACACCATTTACTGACGAGATGCTGTTCGGCGTATGCCTCGACGGAGGTGTCGAGGCTTTGGACCAATCCATGATGTTGTGTTGTAGAGGCGATCGTGGACAGCGAGAGGAAGAAGTGAGGTGGAGGTGGAGAGCTAGTAGGGCTAAAGAAGAGCGTCATATTAAGTGAATAAGATTATGAGGTGAGCAAGCCTCATTCCAGAGGGTAAAGGGTATTGTCTCCGGGCTCATATGTACGGAGTACAGTAACAAGAAGATCGGGTTATCTTATCAAGATGCCGCGTGACGCCACAATTGCGACAGCTCGCGCTACCTAAGGTAAGGACTCGGACACCAGTTTAGTTGATGTTTCCCTGCGCCTCAAATGGCTGGTTCAAATGATTGACATTGATTTATATACATAAGAACCCTAGCCCTAATTGTATATAAGGTCCCCAGAGTACATTAGTACCTTTGTCCTTGAGGGCATCATAGAGCCTAGGTAAGCTCCGACTTATCAGCGGGTACTTTAGGCGAAAGGCCTCTAAGTTAGAAAACATACTGGTAGTATACATAGTACCCTGTAGATTAGCCCTGGAAGTGGGGGTTATTGGGTTGACTTATGAGGCTGAATTCTTGGCACTTTAAGATTGTATAACTCTCGGCATTGAGTATCAATTAATCGTTGATACAGGTAGTCGGTTAAAACCTATAAATCCAGAAGAGCTATGCATATCCTGAGTACACTAACACAAGTGACACGGTGCCTCGTGCTATCTGACCCAACCCAGTCAAAAGATACTCCTTGTCATGCTCATCGCTCAATGCCCGCCCTGGTGCACCGCAACACAGTGCGTTGGTTAAATTTACGAGTGCAGTATATATGCATTTCATCATCTTAACACCATGTGAAGACAGGATTCTTGCTCTTCACTGTCTCCAACCTTTCCACAATAACCTTCCGTTGGCTACCTTCCATCCCCTCGGCAGCTGAATATCCCAAGTCCCCTTCCAGGTCGTCGCCGTCCCCTAGAAATCCTCCACTACCATATCGATTTGAGAACGAGTACCTCCGGCGCGGGTTGCTGGACCCAGGGTTCTTTCTGTACCCTTCGTAGCTCAGGCGAGTCCTTGATCTTGCAGCATTTGGTCTTGTGTTTCTGGCATGCGTTGACTTAGCCTCGTCAAGTTCGGCGGCGTGGTCGAATATAGGACCGTGAATTGTGGCGGGTGTCTCTGGTCCATTAGCCAGCTGTCCGAGGTCAGAAGAACTGTTGTTGCGCGATAAGTCGAAGCGATTTGGGTTTGGTAATTCCGATGTTGGTGATGAAAGCCCAATAAGATCGTGCTGTGGTGCAGGTGCAGAGGCATTTGCTGCGCTTATATCCATTTCTTCTTCTTCCATGCTCTTTCGAGTGTCTTTGTCTCTTCGCCTTCGCATTTCAGATGAAGGTACTCGCATTGGAATCGCAACAGGAATGTCCACAAGATCATCCCATACACATACGCGCGTTCGCCGAGTCAACTCCAAAGGACCGTGATCTGGAGTCTTCAAAGTTTCCACGACATTCCATGCCTGACCTTTCATTACAGCTATCTGTCTCGCAAACATCTTCTCTTTGAAATCCGAGTCTTGGCTGAACACCCGACGGAGTGCCAACTGTGTTTCACTCCACCATTTTGTGGATGTAAGTAAAGGGAGGAAGTGATCACGAGTCTTTTGCGAGAATGGTTGTCCAATTAGGGAGACCGGAAGGAACAGCCAGCCGAATGGAAAGCTACGCCACTGCGGGAATCAGCTTAATTCATGAATTTGGAGATAAGGTAGCGACTTACAGCGTCTGGATGCTTCCAAGGCCATGACAAACTATTGTCGATGGCCCCTATCGAGATTGAAGTACCTTTGTCAGAGTCCGAACCTGGAGGAGTTCCGGATCGGCTTCTGGCGGACATCGCTTCTTGACGTCTATAAGGGGAAGTGCTAAGCTTGCCTTCGCTGTTCCTCTTTATGATAGGTACTGGTGGCTCCTCGGCATTACCGTTCATTCTTGGAGGCTCTGAGACAATTGAAACCTCTTCTTTCTGCTCGTCAACCCTGATCATCCAATTGTCCAAGCCTCGGTCTGTGTTTCTCATTATATAATCCAGAACGACCAACTTCTCCAATTCCTCCCGGAATGATTGCTTAATTGAATCTGTCCAAGTAAACCTTCGGTCTTGTGCCTGGGTATCTTGTTCACCGTTCATCGACCGTACTTCGCTTCGTATCTCTTCCTCGTCATCAGACGCAGCACTTCCTGGCCTGCAAGTCTCTGTCCAAGCCTTCTTCCTCCACCGTGGAGCATCTTCAGGTCTAAATCCAGAATTTGTTTGGTCTGGCCAGGGATGATCTCGCAAAAATAGGTTTGCGTCTTTAAACCCCTTTAGAAAAACCTGGAAACTGCCAACTTTGGCAGGCAAAGGCTTCCGCTTTCTGTAGTAGTTCGACCTATCCCAAAAATCGTAATGAAAAGACTTAGATGAAAGGTACACAATGTCTGTGTAGGGTACCAGATTTGTCCGTAACCTTGTGTCCAGGACATAGGCTGCTGCTTCCGAGACGTACGAAAGGTTTGGTATAAGACATGCTCTACCGAAGAAACAAGGGAACAGATTCCGATGTATCCATTTAGTCCATTTCGGATTTCTTGATGCGTACGGCTCCTCATCCTTTGGTTTGAAGACCCCAACCACCTTTCCTTCGCTATTCCGGGCAAAGTAGCTGCCTGAACTTCCTTGCGAGATCATCTTGGGATGCACTCCAAGCTCTATGGCGACTTTGACACTCTCAACTACATCATCAAATCCAATCTTAGTCATCCTGTCCCCTTGAACTTCTGTGACGTCGGAAGCCAGGGTCTCTGCGCTGGCAGGTCGGTATCCCTCTGGCGCCTGGAAAACAGAGTGCTTGATCTCTAATTGTTCTTCCTCCTGAGTCTTGCCCCTCACCCTGTTGATCTTGAATTTGGACGCGATTTCCTCAGCCCATTTCTCTAGTCGAGCATTGATTGCCTTGATGTCTACACCTGAACTATTTCTTCGTAAGCGTCGCCTTCCTCCACTCGGTCTTCTTTGATGTCTCGTCGAGCTCTCGCCAAGTTCTGCACGTATCGATCCATGTGGTTGGGGCTGAATTGGGGCGTAACGTGGTGCTGTAGCGGTAGATATAGTTTGAGGGGGGCGGTAGGCATCTTCTTCCTCTGAATCATCTTGGTAAGCATTCTCCTCATCAGCTTGAGCTATCCGCGCGTATCCTGAAGTTGGGGGTCGGTGTCGAGGCATGTTGTATCTAAAGGAGAAAGATGTCCTTTGGTTGATTTGGGGGTTGAGAATGCGGCTACTAGATATTGCCTAGGCTTGTTTGCGGGAAGGCGCCGCTTTTTGAGAGCCAACGGCCATCAATGATCCAAGATCGTCACCCCAATTTAAATATAGAAACCTTGTCTGAATCTTCAAATGGGTCCCTACGTATCATCTCTACCCTTGCTAAGGGGTGTACACAGGATTCAACAAATCATGCTCCAAACGTTTTGAAACGTTTCGATGACGCATTTAGGGTCACAAAGCAACCGAACAGTTCCACCACTCGGCGCAATGGACGCTTCAAGTCAAAATAACCTCCAAACGTTCAATGGCAATGTACAACCGCTGTGACTTCAAGATAGTAACATTCAGCTGCCTAATGACATTGTCATAATATCGAAAACACAATCCACCGTACCCAGGCCCCAATTTAAACACCAGTCCCAGTTTGCCTTTTCATTGCATTGTCTGCCAGAAGTAATTCGAGTAGAAGAACCTGGAGAATTTCGGATCGATATTAACGACGTGAACATCCCCTTTCTGGTTATTCCTGATCACGGCTTTGTTGTAATTACCAGCACTATCCGCTTCAACGTCGATACCCAGCGATCGATATACTTTCAACTTCAGTCTAACAGCAGTAGGTATTAGCCAATTCCAGGCAAAGGGCATACTTCGTCCAGGTCAAACTTACATTATGGGATCATCCACTTCTCTCCTTGCCCTCGCCGCTTCGTCTCCTTCCGCTCCTTGAACGTCCAACTCATGCAACTGACTTTTGAGACCCTCAAGTTCCTGCTCGAGTCTCTCGCCCTCAATCTCCAGATCTGAAGCTGCTTTCGCAATTCGAAATTTCTGGGTATCGAGCTCGACTATATGCGAAGCGTGGTCTATACTATTTTGGGAGGCAACAGTCTCGTTATGTTGCTGTGATATTGTCGCAAGGTTTCGGGACAGCTCTGCGCAATGCCTTAGCATAATTGGAACCGGAATATTCACAAATTCATGCATACTCTTCAGAGCGCTCTCAGCCTCTCGTATGCGCAGTTCCCGGGCTTGTTGGAGAGTAGAGAGGGATTCATTGATACGCCCTATAGCAATCTTATCTGTGTCTATGTGGAAGTTCGCCATCGTGCTTTGGACAAGCTATAGGCCGCAGTCAGTGGATCAGTCTCCGTTGATTTCTGGGTCGATAGGTCATACCATGGCCGGATCTTCGTCGAACAACATCTTGAAGATTTGTGTATGATTACGTACGAGGTTCGGATGTATCAAGGAGCTAGAATTATCAAAGCAAGAGTGCTATAGCAAGTTCAATCAGCGATGAGAGAATCTCAACTATGTTATTTGTTGTAGGGGTGCTGGTGTAAACCAGGTCTGTTGATAGGCGGGTGCTCTAAATGTAAACATCGGAAAGTGATCGACAACGGTGGCTCAGTCCCGCGGTAGCTAGCGTCGTTTGCGCCACAACGGTTGCTCACAACCTAAATGACGAAGCTTGCCGCCTTCTCCAGCTAAAAGTGAGATACAAAGCGTTCTGCTCTTCATCCGTCTTCATATTACCCTGAAATCAAATACAGAGTAGAAAATGGGTTCCAACTTGCCATGTAAGCTTTCGTCTTCCCACCGCCCTTTTCAATTCCCTTGCCTCCTTCATCTGCACACCAGGCTAATATGACACGCCTTGCCTTACCAGACGCAGCAGATGCTGATAGGTCCGTAATAATAATGAAGCTGTAGCGGGCACGAAAAGTACTGATTCCGCCGCATAGTCCTTTGAAGCCAGATGAGCTCGCAGTTCTACGCGCTCAGTACGAAAAAGAAGGGCCCTACGTTGGTGTGCAGACCAAGTTCAATTATGCGTGGGTGCGTAGGAGCAATATGGTGTTTTTGAGTTGCTCGCTCATCCATTTTCAGGGTTTAATCAAATCATCCTCCCGAGGCGAGCAACAAGAAGGGGTCCGACTGCTATCAGAGATATTCAGAAACGAACCAAATCGGAGGAGAGAATGCCTATACTATCTAGCGCTCGGCAACTACAAGCTTGGGAATTATCAGGAGGCGCGAAGGTATAATGATCTTCTGTTGGATCACGAGCCAGCGAATTTACAAGCGAGCAGCTTGAGAGGTTTGATCGATGATAAAGTTGCGAAGGATGGCCTGATGGGAGTAGCCATTCTTAGTGGCGTGGCAATTGCTGCGGCAGGAGTTGGTGCTATGATTTTCAAGGGAACAAGGAGGAGATAGATCATTAATACTTGATTATTAAAGTGGCGGGCAAAGCACCTGTATGGCGTTGTGGAGTCGCTTCTTTCCTGTAGGCAGAATGCTGGTCTTTTCCCTTATCGATAATCGCAGGACGGGTCTCTGGGGAACTGTAGCGGTGAAGCTGAGGTGAAAAGGTGCATGGATGTGCAGAAAACATTCACTCGTGACTGGAAAAAAGCTTGGGCGAGTAAATGGAAGGGTGAACCCAAAACAAGTGCTGTGGCAGCTATCGGTGATTTGAGGTCATCTCGATAGTTAATACATCTTGGGATATAAATGGAAAGGTTCGCAGATGTATCATGTCAAGTGTGGATTTCCATTAAGGAGAAGATATTGAGGGTTTGGGTTGGTCTTTCTTTAGGCTTCCATTGGCATGCGGCGGAAACAATATTGGTGTGACACTGATGAGCAGCCATCAGTGATACAGCTCCACGGCGTCTACGGTTTCTTCTATGTCTCCATCATTATACTGAGTGACATCAAACAGTGTCAGACTTGAGTATATTCAGTAGCAATCCTTTTATAGGTAAGCGTGTTTGACCAAGAGCTGCGGACTTAGTGTATTGGTTTTCCGGAAACGTCATCTGCCCGCAGCAGGGTCCAGGGTACTGATAGGGCAGCAGATGCCTCACCAAGTGTATCACTCTGCTGTACCCATCACATTCATACCCCGATGAATGACCCTGTGAATAACTTAAAGCCAGTATTTAAATGCATCTATCCGTATTCATATACTGACACAGCGTGAATCTATAAAGTCACCCTCATTCTCTTACATGGCTGACCTTCTCTCGCAAACGCTGAACCACCGAACTTGTTGATACATCAAAGCCGAAACGCCACAAGCGAACCACAGCCTGACCTTGGACTGATTATCTCGCAGTGTCCCTTTCCTTACTCGGCTGCACTGCCCACCGATCCCGCAAAAGACATAGCTAGATTTCAGTGCACGGGGAGCAACCTCCCAACCCATCATGGCAGATAATGGAGGTGCACAGAGAGAGCTCGTCTTTTGCCATTCATGTCACAACGAATGGCTCCGCCACCAACATGGGTTACAATGCCCAGACTGTGACTCTGAATTCGTTGAAACCGTGAGTCGCCTCACTCTCACGGCCTCCGAATCGGGATTATGTCAGCCTTAGCATCACGGAATACTGACTCTGCTTCTCACAGATCGACGAGCATTCGGATCCTAGGCATAATCGCACCGATACCAGCGACGATGACGAGGACGATGTGATGGGCAACAATGATGACCAACTGCCTCATAATCCTTTACACCGGCATAACCCTTGGCATAACCCAGCCCCCGATCCAGACGAGCCAGATATTGAACACGTGGAGTGGAACCCGAGTGCAGGCATACACTTTGCTCGCACTACGATACGACATACTGGCCCTGGCTCTCGCCCTCAGGGACGGGGTGATGACCTGTTCGCACCGTTCATTCAAAGCTTTTCAACGTTATTTGAAGGCGCTGCAAATGCACAAGGAAGGCCAGTAGGAGGCACACCAGCCAGAGATGGACCCCGAATGCTCCGACCCCCTTTCGCGACTCACCCTTTTCCAGAACAGCACCATCACATACACCATCATCACGGTGGCCCATGGGTTGGTGACGGGTGGCGCGATGGTCCACCCGGGGTTAGACAGGTGTTCACAACCACCGGCCAATTTCAACGTGGACCTGGGCCTAACAACCAGCAAGGTCAAAATGTCTCAAAGTGAATAAAGTCCTCTCACTCATGCCCTGAATTACCCTCACTAAAACTCCGTGCAGCGTACTAGCACAGCTACTGCACACAATGCAAGCCAGCATGGCAGAACAACGCGGTCAACCGGCCAGCATGGCCCACTTCCCCGCCATAATCGCTCAGATGCTCGGAAACGGCGCCCACGGGGACGCAGTCTTCTCTGACGAAGCCCTTGACCGTATAATTACGCAAATGATGGAACAAACGAATACTAATAGCGCCCCCGGTCCTGCCTCCGCAGCAGCCATCGCAGCGTTACCGAAGAAGCCAGCGGATAAGAATATGATGGGACAAGATGGAAAAGCCGAATGCTCAGTATGTATGGATGCTGTGGAAATAGGCGACGAAGTCACAGTTCTACCCTGTAAACACTGGTTCCACGGCGAATGCGTTGGTGCGTGGTTAAAGGAACACGACACCTGCCCGCACTGCCGGCAAGGCATCATGCCGAAAGACGGTCCCCAAGACGCCAACGCACCACGCGCACCAGGCGAAACACCACGAAATATGCCAAACCCCTTCGTTCGCCCGAATAGAACCAACAACGGCCCAGGTACCCCGCCATCACCAGGCTCCGGTCCTGGCAGCGCGGACAATAACCCGCCACCAATGCCTGGAGCTTTCACACAACCAGGTATGCAACAACCATACGTGCCCGGCGGATATCCACGGTACCCCGAGCCCAGGAATTATGTTTCTCCAGGCCACCACCCGCAAGCTCCTTCACCACAACGACCGCAGAATGATAGGCGGAGATCCAGTGGTAGGGAAAGAAGTAGTAATGGAGGCGAGGGGAGTAGTGGTGGTGGTGGTGGGCATAGCGGCGGGGTAACTGGGTGGTTTAGGAATTTAAGAGGAGGGGGAAGTAGATGATGATGCGGACCAGTCATGGTCCTATATTCTCCACAGCGATTTTCCACTCTTAACATTAGTATTTTCTTTGTTTTTGGGACAAGGCAAGGGAATTTACCTTAGGGAGGATAGGGATAGGAGCGATTAGATGGACACGCTTTCAGCAGACTCGCTCTTATCATAAACGTGGATACTTTTTCGTCCGCTATCAATACAATCACGACGGGCGTTGCTATAGCCGTATGTTTGCTTGGAAGGCTTGACATTTTTGGGAGGGACTAGCAGAGATATGATATAGAAAGCTGCAAATGGAGGCTACCTATTACTTATGACTTTTCAATATACCTTATTTTAGTGGATCAAGTCTTGCATGAACAGTGAAACATAAATCACAAACCACACAATCAAATGACAAGAGTTGGTATTTAATAGTGGTTTAGGAGCCCGCAAGTCTGGGCGTAGAAGGGCTCACCCACCAACCATACACCTAGCAACCGTACAGCCCCCCAGAAACAGCCTAGAGTCAGTGGCCTAAACGCCAAAATAAGTCCCTAAAGAAGGGTCTCTCACCCCTATATCACGTCTCCTAGAGGACTAGGTTTGGGGAGCTTTCGCACTCTTCAGGCATCAGCCCCGCGGGGCGGTACTTCTGCGGGCTCCCGGACCACTAGAAATTCTAACTCTATCGTAGGAAGGTTGAAAGTGGAGTTTCATCCACCCCTCAACAATCCGGAAAAAGCCTATTCATGACTCACGGCATCCAACGCACCCAGATCCGTCACAGTTCACGTTCTTTTCGATGCAATAAAGAGCATGAATCCGTCTGCTGCTGGTTTCTCATCCTAAGGAATTCATCCTGAGCTAATTCAGACCCTGAAAATTCAACCAAAGTTCGACAAACACGTGATATACGAAACCTGTCAATTGGCGTCCCACCACTGCTCCCGGGGAATTTCTTCCAAGCAAATCCTCTGTTGCCATTGGACAGAATACTGATGCTAATCTCAGAATACAAATCCTTCCCAGTCAGCGAGTAACACCTTGGCATACTTGTCAAATAACATATCTCTGGACTTTACGAAAATACAGCGGCGAGAACGGGACAACTTCGACAACGTCAAGCACTGAAAAGCTGTCTGATACATCCTGTCCCGCCAGCACCAAAACTACGCTTTGGGGTAGTGAGACTGGATCTACTCTTCACCATTAGTACCATGGTAACTCCAAACACCTCTGACGATCAAGGTGATTACCCTTACTTTGGTTACTTCAAATATAACGCAGACTATTGGAGAAACTTCATTACTCCAGAACCAATATCGAGCGATCTTCATGCCAAGGTCCGGCTGGATCTCCAAAACCAATGGTATTCCGTCCGGCTTGACATGTTCCGATTGTTCATTCACGAAAACTGGGGAAGATCCAGCCATGGAAACACCTTGGAGAGTGAGCAAGGAGATTTGTATTCCTTGAAAGAAGCGATGTCATGTTGCAACCGACCTTGCGGATTTTATTGGACTCAAGACTTTCAAAAGGCTTCACGATTCCAGAAGATACCGACCTCTCTTTTTGCAAGCATCTTTAGTGAGTGGTATAAGCAATACCAGAACGACCCGAATATCGAGTTCAACCACTTTATAGCCAACCCGTTTGAAATTACTGAGCGTGGGCCAGACACAATTCGAGGGATTCTCAAATCGCATGTCTTTATGTATGAGAAAGCGAAAAATATACTGTCCAAAGCAACACAAGACGAGAAGAGTGCCATTTGTAGTCAACAGTGGTTCAATAATTACAAAATCCATCCCCTTTACCCGTCTTTGGTTTTGATGGTCGATCGGTTCGAATTAGGACCCCGTTTAGAAGAGTTCCGCAGGCCAGATCGCTATATCAACCTTCAAGGTATTACACATTTCCAAAGCGTGATCATTGCTCGGACCAGACTGGAACATCAATTGAGCGCTCCCATTTCCTTCAAAAGTCTATGCGAAAAAGCTCTGCCTTTGGAGAGGGCCGATTTTGATGGCGAAGCAGATATCGACGTAATTCGTGTGTCACTTCCAGGGGCCGTTCGTTTTATCGTCGACCTAGAGAAACGAGAGGATGCTGCAACACGTGGAGAGATGATTCAAACTGAAATACAAAGAAGTCTGGGAACAAATTGTGGCACAGTTTTCACATCAGACAGAGGTTTCTGCGATAATCGATACGACTGGGCGGATCAGCATATTATAGCCGCCGAAAAGCATGGCTATGAGCACTGCTGTCATACTGCAACGGCCCTTCGCCGCGTCCAAGCGGAGATGAGGAACGAAATATATGAATGTGGTTTCAGGCCAGAATGATTGATTACGAAGGTGACCTAGGTCCACAGATCTAAAGGTATGCAACTTGAAGGTTCCATAGAGGCACCAAGTTGTTAACAGATATTGAATGTGAATCAGCAATTGGCTCACGGAGCGGCTAGCAATTGCCCATCACAATCGATAATTTCATACACTACTCTGAAGAATCTGACGTGTCGAGATCGAGCCGGATACCCGCCGATCGTGCTATGGAAGGGAACCTCGTCAAAAAACAGCCGTCGTCAACAAAGACCCAGGCCAAGTCTCTGACAGTGTCCCAGACCTGTAAACCAATTAGCTAGCAGCCACACGGAAGTTTGATCTGCTTTCAATTTGTAATGATGTTCGAAGAAAGAAAGTGTCAGAAAATTGAATTCTTGGGATGAGCTCAGGAAAAAATGCGTTGCTGGAGTCGGGCAAGAGCCCCTCATCTGGTGAGAGACCACCTCCCTCGGATCTTTACGCATTCGTGCAGAGCCGCTGCCGTAGACAGTCCTGAGTCTTTACTACGCCGGACCCACATACCAAGTTCAACAGTCGTCAGGCTGGAAACGGGAAGGCTCATATTCCGTACGGTTTAGATGTTCTTGTATTCCATTCCCATTATATAGCGAAGCAGACATCAAGCCGAACCAGGTGCTCTCTCCCGTTAGGTTTCCATCGCTGTCAGTCAGTCTCTTCCATGATAGAGCCCACATAGATCCAATCAAGAGTCGACAAAGGTAATGGAGTGGTAGTGTTTCAGCCGCTTACTTTTCTTCCGACACACAAAAGCGGAAACGACAGCGGGGAACCAAATTCACCGCCTCGCGAATGAATGACGGCGCGCGCATCACAACTGTGCTGCTCTCAGGGAAAAAGAAATACACTTTACCGTGGGATTTCTGAAGCAGTCCTCCTAGCGAAGAGGCGCAGCTTGACGCTAGATCAGAATGTCACCACCCATTTCGACTCCACTTGATACTCAAGATTCGAGGGCATGTTCGATAAAATAGCTCGTCAGCGAGGTCAAGATATCGGTAGGCTCCAGCAACCAAAACCAAAGGCCGAAGGAAAGCTCTCTTCTTCTCGGAACTTCATCCCACCTTTCGGTTGATCTACATGATCGCAATCTATGATTCTTCAAAGAGCGACGAGGAAGGCTGAGGGATATTCGATGCTGAATATGCTGTGCAGCCACGCTCGATGACTTGAATGCACAATGACAGAAGCCCTTGGTCTTATCTCTGGAAGTATCACTTTGGTCAAATTTTTAACGCGACTATCCAAGTCTTTAATATCGTGAACACCAGTAGAACATACTGTTCTGAAATCCACGTCTTGTGCAGCCAGGTACTGATTGAGCGTGTTCGTTTGATCAGCTGGTTGGAGCTCATTGGTCTGACGGAGATCCATGGCATTGGTTTAAGAAAGCCAAATGAGCAATCTATCAAGGAGATCGCTTCAGGAGCGTGGTGGACGAGACTCGAGGCCTTGTTGATGGTCTCCACAACATTCTACCCCATATCTGCACACAAGCCAAGGAGTAGTTGATCGGAAGACGTCCGTTCGCTCCACATGGTCCAAGCAGCATCATTTGACCATCATCAAGAACTGGCTGAGGCAGCCAGTATGAGGTCGGAGAGTCTGAGTAGTATCTCTACGTCAGCTCGATATACGATAGCAGACAGGTCGACGACAGGATCCTATCGCAGTCTCCCGAATAGAGCCCGGCGTCGAACAAACGAAGCCGAGCTAGCTTCCTCAGAAAAGCCATAATGAGTCCTTAGTCAAGAGGTGCATTTGCGTTTTACCACGATCAAAGGAAAGATTCAATGCTGCTCCCCTGCTCCATACGACGAATTGATCGGCCTGGACGAAATGTCTTACAAATAACGACTTAGCTTCCTGCCAGCACAACACGCATGTAGCTTTCGGTTCGGTAAGCAAGTTTCGAAAAGTGGCAGCAGATGAACGTAAAGCTGGGCTGATTAAGTCTTTTAGAATTGTAAGAAACTTCGCACCTGTAGATTTCTGTGATCTGAAGCATCTTGAAAGTGAGGCATCACGAGAATATCTTGGCTCTGTGGCTGGAAAAGCCTGAGCATTCAAGGCTACATGCATCCAGGAAACATTCGCGCCATGGTTATTCAAGGACTAAGGTAGATTTTCAACACGGCCGCAGAGCGCGAATGTCAGCCGACATGTATGTATGTAGCGAGTAAAGAAGTGCTGTACGTACGAGAGACTTTTAAAACTCAAGCTCAATGATTTTCCTTTCCTTTAAACAGGAATCAATCCTGCTCCATAATCAGCATCCAAATTTGCCTATTCTACCAGGATTCATTCCAAAGGCTACGCTCAGAACTAGACATTGAACAAATCTTATTTATCGCATAGCGGGACTTTCGCTCTCAAACCCTCATTCCCTCCTTACCAAAGATATATATACAATCGAATCGAATCGAATCAGTATTATGTATGCGCTAATGCCCAAGAAACACGGCCATACTTGCTTGCTGTATACCCAGTCCCAAAACACGGCCCATACTTGCTGTATACCCAGCCCCAAAACACGGCCGTACAATTAATGAGCCCATAGCACGGCCGTGTACTCATTTTAAGATACTATTAAGGTCTCTTCTTCCTCCTCCCATCATCCTCATCCACCCCTCCCCCCTCCCCCGCCGCTGCACCCTCCAAAACCTCCCTCAGCCCCCTCCAACTAACTTCACTATTACCGAAATGCACAGCGACCAACCACGCACATACCGCATTCGTAATCTGATGTAATGCATATGCATACGTAACACCATACACAGCCGCATACACCGCTAGTCCAAAGAAGAGAATATTAGTGATATATTTCGCGCGGGAAATGACGCNCCCCCCCCCCCTCCCCCGCCGCTGCACCCTCCAAAACCTCCCTCAGCCCCCTCCAACTAACTTCACTATTACCGAAATGCACAGCGACCAACCACGCACATACCGCATTCGTAATCTGATGTAATGCATATGCATACGTAACACCATACACAGCCGCATACACCGCTAGTCCAAAGAAGAGAATATTAGTGATATATTTCGCGCGGGAAATGACGCGCGGGATCATTTTGCCGCAGGTGAGGGTCTCGACGAGGATGAGGTAGGGCATTATGGAGAGGACGTTGTGGTGGGAGGAGAAAGGGGTGAGCCAGTGGACGGCGAGGTTGTGGGCCCAGACGAGGAGGACCATGATGTTGATGGGTAGGATCCAGATCATGAGGAGGAGGATTGAGTGGGTGTAGTTGTAGAAGTTGTGGTTGGCGCCGGAGGGCTGGGTGATGTTTGAGTTAGCTGCTTTGGAAAGACTTGTTGATATGGGTAGAGGAGACTTACGTTTTCACGGACTAGGTGCAATGCTCGTGTGCAGGTGGATAATTGTACAAGAACAGCGTCTAGATATGCGAACTGGTACGGAATGAACGTCGAAACCATGAAAAGTAATATACAGGTTGTTATCATCCGTCTCCTGGGTGAGCTGGCGGCGAAGGCTGGAGCTGTTGATCGCCCACTACTGCAATCAATACAACAGAAGATCGTGGAAGTAGGAAGTGATACACACCTTACGTCCTCGACCCTCATCCACATCGGTCTAGCCGTCAAATATTTGTATGGTAAGTAGAACAGGTTCGTCAAAACAAGGGCCGCGTAATTAATGCCCACGCAAACGCCGACACTGATAAGACCAAAAAGAGGGACCAGGAACCAGAATATTGGATCCTGGGAGCCGAGGAGAAGGTCATTTTTCGTGAAGTCGATTACAACATCTGTAGCATTACCTCCCCAGCCAAAGAATCCAGTAGAGGCAGGCTTAGCTGGTGCATTACTTGAGATCGTTAACGAAATTGCAAGAAACGTCAACGCCAACAGCAGAATCGGTAATGAAGATCTCAAAGTGAGGTCCAGTGCTTCAGCAAAAGTGATAAAGATACCTGTAAGTGATTAGCAATAGGCCAGCTGTCTTAAAGCAATTTACCTACCACTGCCATCATATATAGTGAATTGTTTCCGTAGCACTAAGGCGACCACGAGTATTGGGAAAGCTGCAAATACAACTCTGTAGCGCATGACCAATTTCCCCATACTCGCAGCAACATCAACATTTAGTGAAACATCAATCGAAGAGTTGCATGTTGGATCGGTCCAAAATTGTAGGGAAAGCCCGTTGGCAGCCGCATGGGCCTGTAACGGCGGTGGTACGAATGGAGCGATGCCATGCAGACTGATGTTGGCATCCTTCACGTTGACAAAGTACTTTGACTCGTGAGGCTCGGAGAGATGTTGCCTGAGCAGCGGAGTGAAGAGCTCTGCGTCCTCGCCGCATGCCTGTTTCCCTAAGCTCAGCTTGAAGGCGAGCAGGCTAGAGTGAAGCGCTGGGACTCTGATCTCCTTCATTAGAGGACCATCCGCAGGTAGCTTAATATGCATGCCAAAAGCTAAAAGTCGCTCAAGGCCTAGGTTTGTCTCTATGGTATTATCTGCCTTGTCACTAAATTCGGCGAGAACCCACCCTGGGCTTGGCTCTGTAGCTTTATCGACCACAGCTACGAATTGGAAATTCACAAGATCTTCAAGACTATACTGAAGGTAGGAGAAAGGCTGCGCTTTGTCAAATGGCTGGCTAGAGAATCTCGTGGAGGCCGGGAGTTGGATAACATCAGAAGTAGCGGTTCTGCAAGCGAACCTCGTAGATACTGGACTGTCGCCTGACAAGTCGAGATTCATGGAGAACAAGGTTGAGGATTGGCCAGGCTGCAATGGAAAGATGGTGCAGAAGAATACCTCCAATTGGCTGTTAACCGACGAATCTTCAAGCCTCTGATCTGATAGCAAGGTGAAAGTCTTGGTGCTTGGTGCACTCTGCACAGGTATTGGCATGAAATGGGTTTGTGGTTTCTGTGTACCTCCAAAGGCCCGAATCACTAGTTTTTCTCCATGTGGTACCGATACGGAGTTATCTTGTAATGTCAGTAAAGACGACGACTCTTTCTGAGGCAGGGTCCTCTCCGCGACTTCTTCCATCCCAGTCAAATACCATTTCTTGAAAATGCGCATCCGCTCGGCTCTTGGTTTTGTCTGGCTTGGCCGGTGGACATCGAGACTGTCGAAGAGTGATCTCACAATTGGTTTCATCAATTGAACGCACCAAGTGGTCTGTATGTGATCTGTGCCAGTCCATACGTTGGGTATACCAGAGGTGAACACGGTGAAGCCATGGGTGTTTGGCACGACAGACTCAAGGCTCGCGAAGTCCGAAGGGACGACAGTGTCTAAGCCTCCGCCAGCAATCGAGATCAATGTGACATGCCACAAGGGGTTTTCACTGGCCCACTTCTGTGTGTACGCTTGCCTCCAGTAATCATTAACCCGTTTATACGTCTGCACAGACTCGGAGTCGAAGGAGACTGGAGGACGTGCGTGGGGTGCGGACACGGTAACAATGGTATTGATTGAGTTGGATTGATAATTGGACATGGTCAACATGGTCCGAGCAACGATTCCGCCCATAGAGTGGCCTACCAAGATGACTGAACTCGGATCAGGAAGGCCAGGATCTCGCTGCGATCTCCGAGGGTCATGGTAGAGCGATAGAATATATGCCACCGCGTCATTCAAGTATTCCGCTTGATCTAGTATTGTCTGGCCATGGAAAGCAGAGAAGTCCTCGTTGAAGTCCACAGCAAAAAAATCCAGACTTGTCATACCATTCTTTAGCGCCTCAGGACCCTGCTGTATGTGGTTATGGTAATATTGGGCAGCTTCGAAAGCAAGGCAGCGAGATTGTTTGTACGATCCGGCATTTCCAGGTATAAAGAGGACGGGAACACCTTTGACCTGCATTGAATTAGCTTGGTGAATAAGCAAGCTTCAAGTGGGCTCTGACCTTAGGGTCTTCGTCAAAACCACCCTCCCTTAGCAAATGCAAGTGGTATTTGCTGGCGAAACGGGTATGCTCGGTATCAAAGTCGGAGAATTTGATGTAGATAGGCCGTGACCAGCACATGTCACACCCTTTGGGGTCCAGGTGTCGAGTGAGGAAGGCATGGACAATGGAGAAAAGGATAAGGCCAGCCAGAGCAGAGATGAAGATAGTCAATAAAGAGCTTGACCAAGGGCTATGTGCGCGTGAGCGTCGCCAGCCGCGAGGTTCAGGCATAGTGTCGAAATCCTGGCCTGGTTCCAGCAGTGTTTGTTTCTTTGTAGCGCCTGGCCTGGCGATGGATTCAGCAGGTTGATTCGATCCATTGGCAGACAGCTGAGTAAGATTGATAGCCTTGTCGACTTTCCTCCTGTCCAGAGTATCTGAATGTCTTGTCACGTCGTACTTGGCGGAGGTAAAGCTCCGTTTCTTTCCATGGCTTCCACTGGCACGGTAGGGGGGAGGCTCTGCTTCAGTCGGATCGGTGTTGTCGGTTTCCTCGGCGGATCCCGACAACCTTCTGCTCATTGAACCCAGTAGCAACGGGCATCAGTCGACACGACAGCCTCGTGTAAGGAGGTATGGCAATGGTAGGTCTTTGGACGGAGAGAGAATCTTCGCTTCGCTAGGGGAAGCTGTCACGGTACGCAGGCCAAGACCGGCCCTATGGCGGGATCCGCTACTACCTAGCGGGTGGCTAGGACAGGCAGAAACCGGCCAAAATTGACAATTTGCTGGTTGCAAGCGGAAATGGCCCCAGAGATTACAGCTCCCTCCCCTCTATCTCTTTTGCTGCGAACTGTTTCGTTTCCATGAGCATGGGACGGTGAAACTTATAAAGTACCTGGGATGGCCAGTGCACCCAACCTAGCTGCGACCTTATCTTTCCACTGTTGTCGCGTAGTCTCGACGTACATCGACTACTGCAAGCTCGACAGACGCGAACTGAATAATGGTTGGCCCGGCCTCCCAAAAAGAGCAGAGTCCGGCTAATCTAGCGAAGAGTGCCCCCCCGAACCGACGACCGAACATCATTTAAGTGGCTGGGTTGGTCACTGATGAGCCCTAGCCGCTGCGAGAAACAGTAAAACTGGTCCGAGTTGAGAAGTCTTAGATGCATCTGACCGCCTTGAGGAGAAGCATTGCGATACACAAGTCACACATGCTTTTAATAGCTTCTGCGACCAATGGCCGTCATGGCTAACTGTCTATTGTTTATCTAAGCTTTCCAAGTCTCCAAGAACATACACGAGCTACCGAGCACGTGGTGCCTCACGAAACTTAGCATTGTAAGAATAGAAGTCTACCATGACGTTTGCAAGACACCTCCGCACACGTTATTGAGTAACGGGTCCAACTCTGACCTGCTCCCGCTGCCTCAAGTCGTCCACTTGGCGTACCTTCTCCACTACCCGCTCGTTTCGTTTCTTGCTTGCTTCGAGCTTGTCAAACCATCCTTTGGCTCCGAACTTTATCTTACTGATCATGTCTGCGGCCTTGCCTTTGGTTACCTTATCTGCCGTCAATTGATCCTTCATTGGCCTCAATTTGTTGAGAAACGCCAGCTGTCCCGTTGTTGCTGCTGCTCTCCTCCACGACTGCCCATTGTGCACGAGATTCCAGGGAAATCGTCTCAAAGCAAACGTGTCTGCTGCATGGACGGCATCCGAAAGCGTGGCTGCTGTTGCTATCTCTCGGGGTCGCATGTATGGGCTTTTTCCTTTGCTCCTCGGTCCCATACCTAGCTCAGGTACCTTTTGCATGTAGACAACAGAGTAACCAGCATTGGAATCAGAGCTTTCGATGGTGACATAATCACCGCTCTGGTTCGATAAAACATAACGATTCTGTCTCACCATCACCCAAGAAAGTGGGCTTATGCCACGAATGTGCTTTTCCCCTGTGGTGTCATCGATAAGGTCATAAACGGAATCATAATCTGTAAACGTAACGGTCCTAGGTGTCTCCGGTGTCAACTGCTTAGGACTCGAATTCTCCATTACACGATCTTGACGCAGTGTTTTAAGCTCTCTCCGCTGCTTTTGCGCCTGCATCTCATCAACGTCGACTCCCTCAACCACCTCTGCAGGATCCAATCCAAACAATGTTGGGGTTGTGACGATGCCTATTGCAAGGGAAGCAACCATATCAATGACATGACAATTCTCCTTTCCAGAGTGAAGACGCATACCGCGGCCAATCATCTGGACAAGCAGGTTACGAGATCTAGTAGGCCGTGCAAGTACGATACAATCGATATTTGGTATATCGGTGCCTTCGGTAAAAACACCACAATTAAGAAGAACAGGATATTCGCCGTTCCTGAAAGCATCGAGACTCTCGCCGCGTACTTGCTTTGGAGTGTCACCAGTAATGAATCTTGCATCAATGCCGTGTTTTCGGAAGGTTGCTGTGAGATCCGAGACATGTGCGAGGTCAACGCAGAAGATCAGTGTCGATCTTCGACCTGTAGCTCGAGACATCCAAGCTCGTACTGTGATTTCATTCGTTTCCGCGGTGTTGACTGCTTTAGAGAGATCCCCAGTCTGGAAGTCCCCAGTTGGTGCCTTTCTTACCTGGGAAATATCCGCCTTCGATTGCACGGTCGTGAATATCACGTTTGAAAGCCACTTCTCTCCAATCATATCTATGTAATCCTTGTGATAGACAATGTGATCGATAGCATCGCTAAGCCTCAAGCCGTCGAATCTGGAAAGCGTAGCCGATACTCCAACCAAAGCTGGTGGTGTCTCGATAGTCGACTCTTTCAGCAGCCCAAAGTGTTCTAATGTTCGCATGAAGCTCGATGCCACAATATGGTGTGCTTCGTCTACCAAGACAAGCTTAAATCGTTTGGGGTCGAATTTCTCCATCCTATCACCTGATATGATGCTCCAAATGGAAGCAATGGTAATGTCCGCGAGACCAGATGCGTGGGTGTTGCCCATCTCGACTTCGATGGATTTGGAGGGGTAAGCATTTGCGCAATGGCGAGCAGCTTGCTCAACAAGCTCACGGCGGTGTACGAGAATCAAAGTCTGTGTAGCATCTGGGTTCGGTGGCGTTATTCGGTCGATGAGCTGAGTGAAAATGACCTGTACACGACTAAGTGAGAGAGCTAGATTGCAGTTGTGCAGCTTACAGTTTTGCCGCTGCCGGTGGCTAATGATATTCCAAGTCGCCTATGGCCCTTTGCCAAGTAGGCTAATACAGACTGAATACATTCTTCTTGATATTCACGGAGGCGTATCGAAGCATTGGGCCCGGAGACACGCCCGGGTTCTGTTGTAGTTGCTCTCGTTGTAAGCGGTCGTGACCCTGAGACGTACTTCCATCTTGAGGCGGAGCTGAGAAGCGTCTTCAAACTCTGAGAGCTGCGTAGCATGCCGCATGCTGCGTATGCTGTAGTTGTAAGAGGAACGACATTTTTTTGTAGAGTAAAGGATCAATTAATTGATCTGAGGCCTATAAGGCTGAGCCTATCAGAAACCTATCAGCTGAGGATCCCTATAGGGTTGGACCTAAAGCTCGACCCCGAAGATGCCCTAGAGCTAAGACGCTTGATAAGGGGTTTTCAGTTGAAAGGTCTTTTCAGTTGGGGGATGAACCCTTCTACCCACCCCTGCCTGATGATGCAGTTTGGTATTCAATCGTATTAGGCTCGATTCCTAATGGCGCTGATACAATGGTGTAGCGGTTATATACTCAGTCTTTTGATTCTTGACGCGCGTTTAGAAGTCAAGCCTGTCTGAATTTCTCGTACGCATTGCCCTCGGTAACCAAATACTTTGCAAAATAAGCCTATGGCTAGATCAATCTTCACTGGAATCAACAGAAACCTACAATGGTAAGTAAAACTGTTTTCGTGATTGGTATGTTCACAGCTTTCAAGTTCGCGTGAGCTTTCGTTGACTAAGCTTGTCAAGGTGCAAACCGTGGACTCGGCCTCAAATTTGTGAAGAAATTCACTGAGCAGGGTTGGAACGTCTCTGCATCTATCCGTTCGCAGACAATAGATGATGAGTCTGTTGCGGAAGTAAGCTTTCCTAACAGGTCGGGAATCTATTTCATCTAACGAACAACAGCTGAAGAACACAGGAGCCAAGGTCTTCGTGATTGACTATTTGAACGAAGCAACAATTGCGAAAGCTGCCAAGGAGTATGGACATGGATCTCTAGATTGCCTAGTGAATTGCGCTGGTACGTCTAAGATCCACTAAGCGTAGTCGAGATGTTGATTCCTGTCATGAAGGCGTCAGTCAGGGACCAGTAACTTGGCAAGAGTACGACAGCCAGATTTTGACCAATTGGTTTCAAATCATGGTTATTGGTCCTCTGCTTGCGACCAAATATTTCTTGCCAAACCTGGAAAAAAGCGAGGCTGGAAAGGTAGTCAATCTTACCTCGAAGCTGGGATCTATCGGGTGTAAGATTGATTTGATTAATGAAATACGTTCAGCCGCTGATGAAATCTAAAGTGAACGATAATGGTACCAAGATCGGCTATAAAATGGCCAAGGCTGCCTTGAATCAGGAGACCCGTACCATAGCCATGGAACTTAAAAACAAAAACAGCAAGGTAACCCTCATGGCTATAAGTCCTGGCTGGGTCAAGACAAAGCTTTCTGGCTTCCTGGGCGACACCGATATCGACGAATCGGTTGACGGAATGATTTCGGTTATGGAAGGCCTTACAATGGAGAACACGGGCGAGTTCTGGAATTGGGACGGTGAAAGGTTGGCCTGGTAGGACGCCAACGAAACACAGAAAAGGGTGCTGGTTTAGTCTAGCAGATGCGTGAACTCTGATCATTTCCAAATCTAAATGAGGGGATCTGTAAAATCAGTTCTACATAGAAGCATGGCCTGACTTCTTCGCAGATATTTCACCGCTGAACCAAGACCTACCGCCCATAAATCCTGCTCCTCATTATTACTGCTTTTCTACTTTACTTAACCTGGCCATCAGCACCAGCTGAATTTCTACAACGTCTTGCGCCCAAAACTCTACTCTTTTACTTCAGTATAGATATAGAAATATGGTTATTAATGTAATATAGTAGTAAAGTCGTTTTCACTGCTACAAGGGTTAACCCTCTTACTACCCCCTACTTGTATCGCCCTACAGGGCTGGACCTAGAGCCCGCGAAGCGGGTACTCAAAGAGGTGACCAGATCTAGGGGTTCTTCCAGGCCCTCTTCGCCAATCCTAGGTACAGCCTTGTAGGGCTCCACCGTTAGGGGGGGTTTATGTTCGTTTAGCTAAAGTAGATAGTCAAGCGTTCAACCCCAAAATTCAATAGCATTAACGTAGACTTCACTGGCGCTCAGCGGCAAATTATGGCGAAAGATACATCCTTGCAACAATGTCAGAACTCAGCGAAACGTCCCGAAGGGCCGGCAGGCTTCGGCGAAAGGCCAGGTCAGACAGCAGACCGGAGTCCGAATTCGAGGATTCGGAAAGCTCTACATCTTCGTTGCAAGGAGCAGCTAGCAGCAGGTCAAGACGCAAGAGGCGCAGGATAGAAAGATACGCATCTGACTTGCAGGCCCGGGTGAAGCAATTGAAGCCTTTCTACAATGACAAGTACCGCGTACTACTCAACTCCACCGTGAGAGATATCACATCAGGAGGTCTCTCAGAGGTAGTTCTATTGCCTCCAAACCAGATTGGCGTTACCGTCTGGTCATCAGAGGAGAAAGAGACCTTTTTCTCAGTCCTTGCCAGGAGAGGTCGCTATGACATCAAAGGCATCGCAGCTGACATTGGTTCTAAGAGCGAGTCTGAGGTGTACACCTATCTTGAATTGCTTCAGAACGCTATGGCAGAACGGAATGCCCACGTGCATCGTAAGCATTTACTCACAATTGGTGGCATAGAACCTGCGCTCGAAGTCAGTCAGCAATGCTGTGCAGCTCTTGACCTAGCTGCTGAAGCTGTCTCCGTACTTCAGCACAAGGAGGAAGAGAATATAGAAAGGCAAGAGCATGCAAATCTCTGGCTCCTGACCTCGACGGTTGCCAAATGGGCAAACCGTAGCTTACTTGCGGGTGAGGAAGGAGAACGAGAAGTCTTGCAGGCTCTCCCGGCTGCTACACTACTAAATCTGAGGTATTTCCTTACATTGTCCAAGCGATTTTTCATGAACTCGAGTTTCCCAGAGAACAATTGGCGTACGTATGCTGGAAGAAGACGGTCGCCTTCAATTACATGCACAGCATTTTCCGACATGCATACGTTGGCAATATCCTTGACCAGGAAGTTGATACAATCTTCCTTATTTTTTGCAATGTCAAGAATCAGGACTCTGGGGAGATCAGATTATACCCCTAAACAACATGTCAAAGCACGAGACGTCGAGGCCGCACTCAACGTTTTGGGTATGGAAGCTAATGGGAGGAAAACCTGGATTGCCACAGCGAGAAAGTGCAGACTTCGAGTCTACGAAAATGTTAAGCACCAGAAAGTAGAAGGCAAAAGATACAGCTATGACGAAGTCGAAGCCACTCTGAGCAAAGATAGTTTTGGAAGTCGTGGGAGGTATCGCAGCCGTTCAGCAGGGAATGAAGACGTCTCCAACCCACCGACTGACAGAAGCAGCGCATCGTCCGTAGAAGATGTTCCAGAAGAATCTATCTCTTCTCCAGATCATTCATCAACGGATAAGAGCGGTTCTTCCCTCTCTGATGATTCTGCAAGCTCTACAGACATATCCTCAAGCTCCAGCTCCAAGCAAGGCTCTACCAAACAACGCCTTGAGCAAGCCGAAGACGCTTATATCGAAGCTTCCGACCAAAAAGCCAGTAAAGAAGAAGAAAAGCGCCTATGGGAAATCCTTGGCGAAGATCCATCAACAAAGGTGGACCTCGAGCCAATCGACTTACCCCCGGTCCCCAGGCGCGCCAACAGAGAAAATCTCGTGGACTGGACGACCTGGATAGACCACAGCGCGGAATGGGAGAGTTTTGAGACGCCGGTGGCAGCTAGTAGTTTTGCTAAAAATCGAAGGATTGGGAGGCGGCACGGAGGAGATTCCGGGTTGGCGGATGGGTTAAGCGAGGAGGATGTTGCTGAGGAAAGAGGGAGAAACGCGCTTTCAGATGAGTTTGTTCAGGATTCGTCTAGCGAAGGGGAGAGTCAGGACGTTGAATATGATGATGATAGTGATGGGCTTGATGCTGGTAGTAATGGGCGAGAATCAAGAGGTATTTCGGGGGAGGAAATGGGTGACAGCATGCACGCTTCGAGCCCTGAGCTTGATCAGTCATCGATTGAAGGGGCAAGGCAGGATGAGGATGAGGACGTTAGTGGGGAGGAAAACGACGATGAAGAAGCATCTTGAACATTCGATGGCTCGCAAGTAATGTGCGGATTCTGCTAGTCTCCTACCTCACGCAAGCAGAAGATCATTAGAAGTCTTCAAAGAATTCCAATATCAAGTCAACATTCTTGAGGCTCTTGTAACCGAATTTGCATTGATAATACATGCTATAAGAAGAACCCCCCATCTTCTAAATCCTATGCCAAGGGTCTTATGATCTGGCACCTCGCGGTCATGAAAACATCTAGACTCCAGGTATAGCGCCTAACCCGTAATACAGCCTTACCATCCTAAATCTCATGCGTCTTAAACCCAGGATCACCCGCTCCCAGCGGCTCCAAATGCCTAGCCGAAACATCCTGCTGAAAGCCCACCCTCTCACCAGCACCAACGTTCACACTCGCCACCAACCTCGCACCCTCCTCTCCCCCTTTCAAACTCGCCATCTTCAGCGCCTCCTGTGTCTCCGAAACCCTCTTCCTAAACGCTAATCGATCAAGAAACAATTGCTGTCGCCCGCGCTCCAGCTCCCTCCGCTCAGCCTGCAGCATCTGTTCCATTTCGGAGAATTGTTGGAGTTTGAGTTCGAACTTTTGGAGGGTGGTGTTTACGGCTGCGGATACGAGGCGGGTCATCTCTCGTTCTTCGTTTGAGGCCAGGGCGGCGGCGCGAGCGGCGGTGGTGGCGAAGGCGGTAGTGGCTGCGAAGGATTCTGGGGTCATGGTTTTCTCGGCGGAGGAGATGGCGATCTGGTTTTCGGTGGTGGGTTGGGGGCTGGCGACGGTATCGACATCCATTGTGTCTTCCGTCTTTAGGGGTTCCTTGTCCTTTCCCTTGCCTGTAGAATCTCCTCCAACGCCTAAGTTCAGACGCTTCCTGTACGCCTTTTCCATCTCTTTCACGGACCTTCCAGCCGCAGCTGCGGCAACAGATGGTTCGCTCATGCCTGCCAGGAAACCTAGGACAGACAGAACTGGATTATCTTGCTGGGAGAAGGGAACACGCCCGTTGTCCAAGACGCCGTAGCTTGGGTGGCCGTTGACCTCAGGCTCGAGATATTTGTCTTCTATTTCAAGCTGCAGAAATTTGATAACGCACTCCTCTCGCGTACGTGAGCCGACGTGGTCCGCGATCTTGTTCCAATTGTCATCGTAGCTCTCAAGACCCTCGAGAAGTAATAGTAGCTCATCCTCCGTCCATGGCGCATCCTTGTCCGGCACCGCAGAGTAATTCGGATCTTCGACCTTGACAAAGTCTATGGCCTGGTTCTCAACGTCGTATTTGCCACTAAGAAAACAAGCAGGGCAAATATCAAAAACAACTTTTTCTTCTTTTCCGTGTGCATGCATGTGTACTTTGGCGTAGTGATATCGGATCCGTGTACAATCAATGCCGCAAGCGTAACAAAATACCGGCTTTTTGGGTTCTTTCGCTATGTCTTCAATCGTCTTCATAGGTAACTCCCCGCTCCCAGCGCCATTGGAACCTGCCTCTTCGCCATTGGCTTGCTTTCCTTTCATGTCTGCAGTAAGATCCTTGCCTTTCTGGTCGTAAATGTTTCGTCGAATCTCTAGGTTCAAGCTCTCTCTTTCATGCGGTGGAGCTTCTTTGTAGGCTCTTAATAAAGCGTTCTCTGTACCAGCAAAGATCTTGCCGGGCTCCTTCACTGCGTCTGATGCGGGTTGGAAAGTTTGTAGGCCCCGAGGTGTGTCTGCTATCACACGGAAATGGCCTGTGAACGGAGGACCAATGGCCGAGGGTCGAGTGTCCGGATCGATCTTAGCAATGTTAGCAGCAGAACGAGCGCTGTATCATTGGAAAAATACCTGGTAGTTGATTAAACCCCATTGCTCAAGGAATGCGTGAACTCGCATTATGGCACAAACGTCTCCCGCGAGGTTGCGCCTACAGGCAGTGACTGTCAGGTATTCTGATGGATTCAGTCGGTATGTATTGATCATAAAATCGCGGTAGTCTTTGTAAACAAAGGGTGTTTTGCTTCGATTTCGGCTGTTGAAGAATTCCGGAAGTGACTTCTTCTCGGTCTCATGAATCATGTGCATGTCGAACCAGGTACTGTAGCTTGGTAAGACCACAGCATGTCTCTGGGCCACGAGATGAGACCGCGCTGCAGATTCTAAGGCTGTTTTGGACTGAGGAGCTTGACCATCGGCTGTTCCATCCGCTGCTTCTGCTGGAGTGGCTCCCTCCTTCTCCGGGCTGCCGTTTGCTTCCACAGGTTCCTCCCCAGTGCCTCCCATATCTTCGTCCTCTCTATCAGCATCTTCGTCTGCTGGTCGAGGCGCATCAGGGGCATCTAAAGGGTTGTCTGATACCGGGGCGGGTGTAGTCTCAGGTTTCAACGTTAACTGGGCCGATGGGTTTGATTCGGGATTGTGAAGGTGTTGTGGAGGAGCAAGGTCTTTCAATCAAAACCAAGAATTAGTGATGCAATGGTTTAGATTGAGACCATGACCGGATGCACGTGGCTTACCTGCCCCCTCGCCTTGCGACGGCTGCGTTGTTTGGTGAGCTTGACTAGCTTCTTGAGACGCCACTGGAGCGGCCGAATCACCGAAATCCATATCACCCCCCTCCATGTCGCCCACGCTCCTCCAAATACTGATGAGCTTTGCAAAGAATCAACTTCCGATGATTTGCGCCTGGTAATGATGGGTGATTCTCCTGAGCGCTATCGCCTCCAGTTACAGGGGCCCTAGCGAGCGTAGCATCAATCGATGCTGACCCTGTCGTATCAGTCAATGCGATGCGCTCTACGCCTTGAGAGATAATAAACAGCAACTTACGGAGATGCTGATCGACAAGCTTTCGTAAACGCGAAAGAGCAACAAATTCGATCGAAGGCGAAGTAGACGGTAGGGCTGTTAGCGCGATAATCTAACGCGCATAATCTGCCGAGGTATCCCTATCTCCAATGGCGGATTCAATGACTGCATTCACATAATTACCCGGCCACTGAGGAGGGCCAATTATGGGTGCTGTTTAGGTCCAGCAACAGACACAATGCTCTTCGCTACTCGTGCCTCGGTTTTGCGCCAGGCACAATACTATCTCCGGCCGTCCAATCGACAGCAACGGTCAGCGTTTGCCCGCCTGTTGAGCTCCCTTGCTGTGCTCGAACAACGAGAAGGAAAATTACAAAATGGATCCCTGAGTGCTGTGACTGCTGCGCAAAAGCTCGGAGGCTTCGTAACAGGTCTCGTCGCTGGCAGCGGAATCAAAGGAGTGGCGGAGGAAGCGGCGAAGGTCAAGGGAATAGACAAAGTCATAATGATCGAAAATGGCGCCTATGATAAGGTGTCCAATACTAAGCCTGCGTTTCTTTAAAAAGTAGCTAATATTGATTCCAGGGGCTACCGGAGAACTATGCTCCTCTACTTGTCGAGAATATAAAGAAGGAGGATTTTACACACGTATTTGCTGGCCATTCGGCTTTTGGCAAGAACTTAATGCCTAGGGTAGCGGCCTTGTTAGATGTGCAGCAGATCTCGGATATTACAGCCATCGAGAGCGAAGACAGTATGTCTTATGAGTGGTGATTTTCTCGTGAGGCTTGGCTGACAGCGGACAGCCTTCGTGCGACCAATTTATGCCGGCAACGCAATCCTGACAGTGCAGTCGTCAGATAAAATTAAGATAATTACAATACGAGGCACTGCTTTCGCTGCAGCCGAAGCTGAAGGTGGTTCTGCAGAGGTCGTGGAGGGTGTCGACCCAAAGGTGGAAATCAAGACAGAGTGGATATCGGAGGATCTAGCCAAATCAGATCGGCCTGACTTGGCCACGGCAAGCAAGGTAGTTTCCGGCGGCCGGGGACTGAAGTCAAAGGAACAGTTTGATAAAATTATACCACCCTTGGCAGATGCATTGGGAGCCGCAATTGGGGCATCAAGGGCGGCTGTTGACAGTGGGTTTGCGGACAACAGCTTGCAAGTTGGACAAACTGGGAAGAACGTGGCGCCTCAACTCTATCTTTGTGCTGGTATATCTGGTGCGATCCAGCATCTTGCTGGTATGAAAGACAGCAAAGTTATAGCGGCAATCAACAAGGATGCAGATGCACCTATATTCCAAGTGGCTGACGTGGGCTTAGTTGGTATGAATGTTTTCTCTGTCCCCCATTGTCATACCAATCAATTCCCCAAAATCGATTCAGTACCTCCTGGTTAAATCTCTCAGTCTGGTAAGGATAATTGCTAACGTTGCGACTTATGTAGGCGATCTCTTCGACAAGGTCCCCGAGTTAACTGAAAAATTAAAACAACAATAACATTATATGTGGTTTTCTTGTACATACTTTATCTATAAAATGTATCTTATCTAAATTTGGACGGCACTTCGCGCTTCAACGTACGAATCAGCTCGACTCCTGCAGGTTGAGGGGGATGAACAGGATTGCGTGCATCTACGGATGATTGAATGAAGGCAAGAGCCAATCAATCCAAGTGAATACTCGAATTGTTGGAAATGCAGTAGGTCAAAGGGTATGGTGTCTTGGTCAAGGTTTTAATCGTGAAAATTCCACGATACCTACGGTTTGATAACTTCGGGGGCTGCTCCGTAGAACATGTCGTAGGGCTGTAATATTGGGATTCGCCAACCTATTTATTGGATTGTGATGCCTGACGCCTGATGCATAAGGTACGTTAGGTGCATCAGGTAAGGATAACGATATGACGCCACATTGATAAGGCAAGGTAAAGTAGTCCCGTGCTTGGCCCCCACTTACCTTACTTAGACACACCCCGCCGTTTCTCGCCGTTTCTGCTTATTCCCGAGACCCGGCTGACGGTCAACAATTGATTTATTATTCCCATTCGATATGCGGCAATGGATGCAGGAGCGCAACAAGTATTGATAACGCCTAGCTTAAGTAATGAGGGTGCGCCAGCTCCCACTGGACCTACCGCAGCTGAGAGCGATGCAAGGGTAAGCAGTCAGTCACAAGCGAGCCCTGCATCGGATGCCTCGGGCACAAACAAACCCCTAAGACGGCGCAATAAGCCAAGTTTAAGCTGCGAAACGTGCACTGTGAGTCGCGTCGGCTGCCCAACGAGTCTCCATACTGCGACTAATGCTGAGTACAGGTGAAGAAGACAAAGGTTAGATCAGACGAAACCCATAATCTGACGAAAGGTCTCCATCATTCGCTGACCGAAGAACGCAACGAATCTAGTGTGACCGAGGCAGACCGACGTATGTGCAACACTCTACTGTTCACCTATGAGACTTGAAAGCGCGTTTTGATAAGAGGAATCAGGCTAATGATCCTTTGACAGATGTTTTGCATGCGTAAAGCGAAGATCCGAATGTCAATACTCGCGTTTGGCGGATTTAATAGAGTAATTGACTCAGAATTCCGGTTCTCAACGGGCCATGTTTTTTTAACAACATGCATAGAGAATCACATCGAGCCATTGGTATTGAAACACCAAGGAAGAAATCCAAGTCGAACCATACCGCCCCGTCGGATCCGCCCCCTGTTCACGTTCGCCACCCTCGATGAAACCCTGGCTACTTGCATATTGAATAAAGGCTGACAGATATGTAGACGCAGAACGGCACGCACCAACCCGAGCGAAAGCTCTCAAGGGCCGGGTCACTGCCAATGCTGCTATCTCATATCCCGCTCTCACATCCTTCAACCTCGAATCTTTTTAAATATGAACACCCTTTTAGGTAAACCCATCTCCAGCGTGTGTATGCCACACGTAGTAATCGAAGGCAGTAATTACTGGACTCACCAGGGTGGGCTTAAGGAAGTCATTTCCGTCTTACCGAGCAAAGACCAGGCTGACATGTGAGTTTTACATTGATATTCCTTTATACCAGTTATTGTCATTTTACGACCTCCTGAAAGAGATTTGTAAAACGGAAATGCCACTGAGACCGCTCTGTTGGACACCACTTTTTCATAATCGACAGTGGCCAATACGATACTGACATCGATCAAGTCTCATCACAAAGTATTTTGATGCAGTCGACCCTGTATATCCGATGATCCACCGCGACCAATTTCATAGAGACTATGAATACTTTTGGTCTCTACCGCCTGTAGATCGTCCAACAACAGATGGAGATCTCATTGCCCTTTTGTTTGTTATGCTTGCAATGGGTACCCAATTCGTTGCGTTGCCGACCCTTGACCAGAAGGAACAGACTGCAGAATTCTATCGTAAGTGTCCGCATGACACGCAACGCCAGGCTATACTCACTCTGCAAAGTATCGGCAGCACATCAGGCTTTAAGGGTCTTCTCTTATCTTGGACGTCCGTCATTTCGTTCTATCCAGGCAATGGTTCTCATCGGCTACTTCCTAATGAATGATAACCATGCAGCCGACACTTGGGCATTCGCAGGCATACTTATCCGTCATGCCTATGCTCTAGGCCTGAATCGAGATCCTTCTCTCCACGTCCCTGACGCTACGCCTTTTGAAAAGCAGCAACGCCGGAAGTTATGGCAAGCCGTTCTCCTTCAGGACACATTTCTGACAGTTATTCTGAAACTACCCCCCACAGCCACTCACAATGACGTCCGGGTGGAAGACTTAGAGGAAGAAGTGGACCCAGCGCAGACAAACGTCGGCATAACAGACATCACCTACATCTCCAGTATGTGGAATCTCGCTAACCTAGTCCAACAAACAATATGCTCTCCTCGCTCACTCTCCCGCCCCATTGCCCGTTCTTTGGTAGAGAGGAAAAAGATAATAGAGCAATTCAACCGCGTCTACATGTCCTTTCCACTCCCTCTCCGCACCTTTACGGAGGCGTCCATCTGCGAGCTCGCCAATCGCAGCAGGAGACCGGCTCGACAAACGTTATTCCTGACCAGTAATTACTTCCACTGCCTCATGCTAATCAATCTCGATGAGCACGAGAATCTGGAAGCTGATATACACGGGACCCTGAACGCAGCTCATGATGCCATCAACAGCTTCTTTTTACTTCACAAGCTGTTTGAAGAGGAGGCTCGCGTCTGGTATCATTTCCAGCATCGGGCCTTCTCGGAAGCGGTACGTCTACTACCTCAACTACCTTACCCACACACCCTCTCCATCCATCGATATAATCATGCAAACATGAAGACTAATATAATCACTGCAGCACGTCATAGCGGAAGTCCTCCGCAACCAATCTCATCTCCTACCCTTAGATCCCACTCGTATGCGCGCCAAAGACGATGTACTGAGAATGATTGGCATCCTACAGCTGAACAGCAAGGATGACGTTGTAGCTAGAACAAGGGTTGGTGTTCTGAGTGAATATCTGTTGAACCTTGGTGGGTAATTAATCATCGCTCTTGCATTCTAATCCGTATGGTACATATACCCGGAGGACTCGTATCGTTTGCTTGGAATCTCGGAATTTTGGAATTTGAGATTACCCTGTAGACCTTTTTGGGGCAGCGGCGTGGGGTTTTGGGGGGGGGGGAGGAAATAACCCATCTGGTAATGAGTGAGGGCCTGGCTTTGATGTATGATGGTTGGATGGAAGACTTCTTGCAGCAACGCATAAAATGGCCTATTCATAAAGAGTATATATTGTAATCAGTAAATAACATTCGCTACCTTTTTGGTAACACCAGCAAACGTAAATCTTGTTTTCAACTTTCCACTTATGACGCTGCTGTCTTCGTAGGTCTAGTATTTGGAATGTTTTATTACTCTACAACCCCATTAAACGGATCTATTAATGCTTTTATAAGAAAATCCGCTTTCATACCGCACTTCTCGCGATAACATATCTATGCTTTATATGGAGTAGGGATATCCTATTTTCGTCCATATCCTGCGACCCATCTATAATCTTAAACCATCAACCCATCATAGCACCCTCTTATCCTCCACCTCGCCAAAACCGCCCCTCAACACCAAAAAATCCCAGTACAAACCCATCTTCCTTACCTACCAACCTCCTCACCATCTCCATCCTCCCTTCAAACCCCCTAATCTCCACCCTTTCAAACCCCAAACACACCATCTCCCCAGACCAAACCCAGTGTCAACCCATCCACCACTCCCTTCCCCCCCCTCAACAATCTGATATCGACTAGCGGGTAACCCTCGGCAACTCAGGTCATCATAACACGACGACCAGAGACTATACCCATCTGAGGTTTTTTTCCCCTTCACTTCGGACGTCGTAGCAACCTCACGTCTTGAATTGGTGGTAAGCGTACTTACTCATCTAACCCCCTAACATCCACCCACTATAGCATCTCTCCCCCCAAAACTTATGCATCAGTATCTTAGCACCGCCGACGACCTCCTCTCATCCTTAATATTAATAATGTCCTCCCTCATCCTCCCTAAACGCCCCCAAACGCCGACGATCCTAGCAAGGTCCTCCCCCTCCCATCCTCCCCTCCGAATCGCCCAAATCCTCCCCACCCATTTCCCCCGCCATATCTGAAACACTTAATGAGGGATCGCTGAGGTTCAGGAAGGGTTGATAGATAACCATTTATTGAGATCTCTATATATTCAAGATTCAAGGTCAAATCTAGCATCGATATATCTTGATACGCGATTCTACTGCATTCAACAAGCCGCCCCCCCCACCCCCCACCCCCCAACGCCCTCACCCTCCCACCCCTCAATTTGCACATTTCTGCTGTGCTGAATTCTCTTGTACCCATAAGTCCACCACACACATAATAGTTATCCATATCGCATCATCATCCCCAACTCCGATCCAGTCTGCTCCAATGCACCATACCTCATATCCAGCGGTGCACTCATGAAAACCCCCTCATCAACTCCTCAAGCGTAATCGGTTTCCTAACCGCATTCGAAAACCCCTCATGAAAACTCACCCATACTTTCCTCTCCGTCTCCTTCCCATCTTCCCTTTGCTTCCCACACCCATCTTTCGACCCAGGACGAGCGGTGGGTTCATTAACAATGATTCGGCCAAAGAAATCGCGTTTAGCGGCCGCTGGCTTGATTTTGTTGGGGTCAGGTCCTTCAGGAGTGATGCCGTCTTTGGTATTGTTGGTTTCAGGGTCGTCGGCGTTGATCTCGTCGGGTGAACCACCTGCTCTATACCGGGCTTGTCGAGCAGCGGTGTTTTGACGGACGAGGTATTTCTGATATTCTTGGTCTAGAGCCTGGCGAATGGCATAGCGTGTGGGAGCGGCTGCTGGGATGCCGGTTTGAGAGGCTGTTTTGAAGAGGGTTAGAGTGTCTACAGGTCTAATTACGAGGTTATGTTAGCTTATGGTAGTTTGATATAACGTGAAAGGTGAAGGGTGTAAGGAAGGACTTACGGTTCCATGCGATAGATGTATTGGGTAGTACCAAGGCCGTTTTGACCAGATTCTACCCGCACACGCTCAAAGGTGACTCCAACAGCGCCCATGACTTCAACAGCACGTTCAATCAGCCGGCGCTCTCCTTCCTTCCGAACGCTCACGACACCACGCTGGTCACCACTTCCGCCTACTATGATTGGTTTGACGTCAGGGGTGAGCATTCTGATAAGGTGGGGTAGTAGGTCAACGGAGACATCTTCAGTGGATCTGAATGAGCGGAGCAAGGGAATTGAAAGCGAGGATTGAAGACCGGTTAGGATTGCTTTGCTTTGTTTCAAGGCTTCCGAGGCGGAATAGTCTGCGCGAGGACCTGAAAAGGGCAACGGTTCCTCTTCATCTTCTTCCCAGCTTTTCTGATCAGCAGTAGCCCAGGAATGCTTGACTGGAGAGGCGAAGAGGTGATGGAAGCCGAGGACGGACTGGGAAAGATATGGAGCTAATTCCCATTCTTGGCCTACATGTACCTTTGAAGATAACCGGTCGTGGAAATGCAGCCATTCATACGCAGCATTGGGTTTGGATAGGAGAGTGTCGTCCTGCCATTGATGTGATGGATATGCAGTAAAGCAGTCTGTCATGATACGGTCACTCTCGCCGCTGGTGTCGACCATCTCTCGCAATCGGTCCATTGCCATCTTTTTCGCGAGCTCCGAGACCCCCACGGCATCTCTGCTCTTAACACTCTTAAGATCTTCGACCGGTGGTGGTGCAGACATTGATTTTGGGAAGCCGGCACCATCCATAAACACGCGCTCTACAGCCTCTTTGGCGCCTCCACGACCTATACCACGAGCTCCACCACCGCCATGAGCGAGATCTTCAATCATGTTCTCTTCTACCCACGTCTTAGTCAGTCGAGCACTTTTGTCAGCTGACGCACGCATCTTCGCTGTCACCCATTCGCCCACGACCAAGATTCCACGCATGTCACCCTCGCCGGTACCGCTGGAATTGCTTCGACTCTCCCTCCTGTTGCTGATGCCCCATGTTGCTTCGCAAAGTCGTCGAACTCCGTCGTTGTCACATGGAAGTCCCTCTCGGTCGAACACCGATTTGAGTCTCGTTACGACCTTGTCCAGGGGTGGCTTTCTGATATGGATAATCTCTGCCATTGTTGAAGCTCGTAGAGGTCGGAGAGATGGGTGATACACATCGTTACATATCAGAATCATCGGCCGCAGGAAACGGAACTTATCTCCTTTCTTCTTCGTCCTAACGGTATTGGTTGAGGACGACCCTAGAACATTCGAGTTCTTTTGGTCCAGGACAGCCAAGTCGATCAAGGCTTTGATGAAACCTCCTTCACCACTACCGCTGCTACCACTGACGACGCCATCTACTTCATCAACAATCACACATACTGGTCTCCCAGCTTTTCTAGTAGTGCTGCCACCTGCTTCCTTTGTGTTGATACCTTTGACGTTTTCCGTACCTACGGAGTCTCTGATTCTCCCTTTGACAACATCACGACTTCGCTCGTCACTAGCATTGATCTCGACAATCTCATACCCTGCCTGCCGCGCGCACACATGTGCGAGTGTCGTTTTACCAAGCCCGGGAGGTCCAGTGAGCATTAGAATTTTCCGATGCTGTCGAGGCTCGATGTCATCTTCTCCGAACTTGGCCTTGGGCTTAAGCTTGGTGTATCCCGGAAAGACTATCGGATCCCATCCTTTAAGCCAACGCAGCACATCACGATGGGTACGCTCATCTCCAACAAGATCTGTAAACCTTTTCGCGCGATATTTTTCTGTCCACAACATCGTTCGTCCTTTCTTGGAAGCTTTTACCGGGATTGGCGCCTTCAGGGAGGGGCGAGGAAAGTGCTCGTGGACAATAGGAGGGGCATCTTTGACTCGCTTGGATTCTTCGGCTGCCTCGTCAAGGAGATGGTGGATGTCCACACCATAGAAGCTTCTGGCAGCTTTACCAGGTGCAGTAGGAGACCGGTTGGCAATGAGTCGTTCGTATGATAAGGGTGCCGCTGGCTTCTTTAGGCCAATTCGAATGCCCCTGCCGGACGAGGTCTTTACTCGAGGTACTCCTGTTGAAAAACCTCGCGTTATTTCCTGCTCAGAGACCGCATATGGTAGATCTGTGAATGTAGGTATATCTTTGGTAAGCTTTCCATTCGTGAGGTTCTCAGCGAAGCCATTGTGGATCAGTGAATTCTCATCCTCATCCTCATCCTCGTCATCGTCAATAAATGGGCCTTTGTGCCTCGAGATAGTAGGGGCATTCGTTCCTATTTCTTCCAATGCAATTCTTGGAGAGGCTGAGGTGGGTTTGCGGAACTGGGGAGGTCCAATTGAAGTGCCATCAATAGTACCAAGCGACCTTCGTTTGGTTTCAGGAAGTACTTCAGCATCATGATTTCGCCTGCGTTTCTCCAAAATCTGTGGCGGAGAAGAGCTTGGCGGGTATGCCACAGGCGATGAAATGAGTGGCATGTTACCAGATTGTAACAATATCGAGTGGACAACAGAATGTCAGAATGTCGCTGAGCACTGTCTCTGTGAATGCTCCACGCGCTTCGCGACGCGACTTCACTAGCGCGGAACGTGCCGGGTATGGCGTTTTTAGAGTTTGCGACAGAAGAAACGAGCATCTTGATCGGTCCAAGACCCGACTCCCAGCCATCCGATGTTGTCAACAACAGGTACACCTGGGATGCGAGTTCATGTCCTTGCAACGCTGAATCTGTGATTTGTGTTCCGTTTAATGCCTAGGCAGCGCATGATTCCAACTTTCGCCTATGGACACTCCGCCTTACACACCTCCAGCGATAGAGTATTCATCTGTTGATTCCCTACTCATCCACTATTGCGACTTTGCCTACGAGCACAAAGGGCCCTTTCGCATGTCAGCGTTGGACATTGGTGAAACCACAGCGAAGACTTTCGCAGAGTAAGTCCTCTTTGTTGCCTTACACTGCCCATTGGCTCTGCATCTCGGTGCGATGTGCTAACTCAATTGCGCTCAGGCTTCTCTCCGGATCCCTCATGGACATCTACGTTGGGAAGAGCAAGCGACACTGGCTGCTGCATCGTAACATACTCTGCTATCACTCCACATGGTTCCAGAAACAGGCCGAGGAAGGGAATAAGCAAAACTTTGGAAAAGTGGAGCTCCTCGAAGAGGAACCGAGGGCCTTTGAACTGCTTGTAAAATGGCTATATCAAGGAAAAATCGACGATGTCAGTGGTATGCCAATGGATAAGAAGTGGGACTATGCGTATGCTTGTCAGCAGCTATACGTGCTTTGCGAGAAGCTTAATCTGCCTTCACTGAAGAATCAGGCCATGGATCAATTCAGAAAAGGATGCTATCAAGCAGGGTTAGTACCAGGACCGGAAGAGATGAAACCCATATATGATAGGACTCCGCCCTCTTCCCCCTTCCGCAAGCTCGTCAGCAGAATTGCTGCGCGGCAGATCATGGATCCGGAAAGCCAAAGCGACGCCTCTAAGTACAGAGAGTGTTTCCAGTCGAGTGCAGATTTTGCGATTGATGTGGTCAATGCTATCAAAGAGGGTGCAGGCGGCAAGCTTTTTCATGATCCTACGGAAGAGGATGGTTGTTACTATCACGAACATCATCCTGGACAACGTTGCAACAGCAAAAAGTTCAAATCGAAGGACGGCTAGGAGACAATGTCAAATTCTGAGAAAATTGTCCAGCAGGCTTCGCCGAGGATTTGAGCGCCGGGGGGGTTGGTCACCCTTGGCGACTTGCAGCCCTAAGGCAGACGCGGAAGGATCTCCACCGTCGGGATCTGCCATGGTTTGTGAGGGACCTGAGCTGCTCGCAACGGGACCTTTGCACGAAGACTTCCTGGGCCATATCGGCGTATGCGGTGCTGACCATGCTCCTCTTCCAAGGGCAAGTAGTCGGTGGGAGTGATGGTTACTTTGGAGCCTGCCTTTGGCATTCGGTTGCAGTCTGCTGTGATGCTGTGAATGACTCTCAAGGCTGTACTGGATCTGCTGTACTGGATCTTGGATATGGTCTCGTAGCGTGGTCTACTGCGTAGGACAGATGGTGGTGTGGAGGCGCACCTTTCCTATCTAGGCATGCCCTTCGTCTGCTAGGTGTGCATCTAGGGTGGAATCTGATTGGCTTTCGGGCTGTTGACGTCATTTTCAGCTCGCATGGGAACTCTACTTCTGAATCTTCTCTAGGGAACTTCTTCTGGACCGATCATTGACGAGAATGCCGATCGAAGGAGCCGAATGAAGCCGAAGGGTAGCGGAGCTTTCATTGATTATCAATCCGTACATGAAAAATGACGAAGCATTACTTTAGCATTACATGATCTCTACGGATCTTCCAATACTAAAGTACCAGTGTTGTGGAAGGCGGGGTCGGAAGAGATAAGGTCAAATAAGGTTACCGGCTACGGGAATTTAAAGCTTCCGAGAAGCCGGAGACGTACGGTGTCGTTCGCAATACTTCTGCGATTGGAAAAGGGTCGAAAGAGATCGAACCAATGCCTGCACTAGAGTACGCAAAGTACCATCGAGTTAGTATTGTATATTGACGCCTGGGCCTCCTAAGAACGCATTGCTACTCCAGGGTTTGCGGGCCCGTGTCCGACTACTCAATACTGTACCAAGATGGAATGCAGGCCGTAGCGTGCAAAATGCAATGCATGAAGCAGGCGCCCTAAGTTGCTAGGCAGATTAAAAGTAAGACATTCGGCCGTTGTTGGAGTGCTGGTAGGCCGTACATGTGGTCTGGATTGTTTAGCAGCAGAATCCATCACCTTGCCCCGCCATCAACCGCTATTCTCTTCGCCATTCACTCCACTCAAATCACCCTTTCCCACTCTTTCTACACGCTTCTATTCCGTCAGTCTACATTATATAAGGCAAAAGTCAATTCCCAATATTTCCGTTTTCCAATCATAAAACCATCTGCTCGTCCTGTTACCCATTCCACCACACCCATCATAAAAATTAAACATTCTGATTCTACCATTACCAAAATCTATCAAAGCAAACAGTAAACATGTCTCAACCAATCATCCTCTACTCTCACGCCAGTGTACGTCCATATTGCATTCATCCCACCTGCCTCAACTCTTAATCACTGTTTTCAGGGCCCCAACCCATGGAAAGTTGCCATCATCCTCGAAGAACTGGGTTTGAAATACGAGACCAAGTTCCTCGACTTTCCCAACGGAGTCAAGGGCAAGGAATACACCGCCAAGAACCCCAATGGCCGGTAAGACGTCTTGTCGCCAATCCTGATCACCCAGAACACTTTGCTGATTAGAGCTACATTTACAGCGTTCCTTGCATTGAGGATCCCAATACCGGAATTACACTTTGGGAGTCTGGAGCTGTAGGTGTCACGCAAATGCAGTAATAGACCAACCGCATTACTAATCCCTGTGACCATCAGATCATTGAATACCTAATCGACAACTACGACAAGGAGGGAAAATTGACATACTCTTCCTTCCCCGAGAAATACCACTTGAAGCAATGGCTCTATTTCCAAGTATCCGGCCAAGGACCCTATTTCGGCCAAGCAGCCTGGTAAGAAGATCTTTCCCATCAAATCACCTACACCCACCCTGTTCAGCAGCACACCACTAACACCCCCTCCACCCCCAGGTTCAACAACTTCCACTCCGAAAAACTCCCCTCAGCAATAGAGCGCTACGGCAAAGAAATCGATCGCGTCACCATGGTTCTCAACACCGCCTTAGAAGGCAAAGAATATCTCGTCGGCGATAAATGCACGTACGCAGATCTCAGCTTCGTAACATGGGCACAGATTGCACCGTTTGCTGCTGGGCCGGTTAAGATTGATTGGGAGGCTTATCCTAATTATAAGAAGTGGTTGGATCGGTTGATGGAGAGGCCGGCGGTTAAGAAGGTGTTGGAGGATAAGCAGAAGGCTGGGAAGCATTAGAGGGGGGGAGCGGGAAGGGGGGGGGGGGGGGG
>KI911131.1:758151-799296 GCA_000482085.2 Cladonia metacorallifera KoLRI002260
GGGGGGGGGGGGGGGGGGGGGGGGGGGGGGGGGAGATGCGGCATGTGGTGGTGAGGAAAGTGGCTTAATGCTTGGCCAAAATGACTTCACTTGCAGGCGTCGCACCTAGGTTAGACTAACATAGAAAAAGGAAATATAAAATCAACCATCAAACTGAATTAGAAACATATTCTTTCCTAAATCAATCTTAAAAAAAAACCCCCCCTTTGTATCCAAATCAATAAATTATCACTAGGGTTTTGCTTGTTTGTATATGAAGTTGAGATTTTCTAGAAGTGGTTTGGAATGCATGGCTTGGGGAACGGAAGAAGGATGATGGTTTTGGGGCTTGAGTGAGAGGGGCATGGGAAGATTCTAGTGGAGTGTAAAGTTCCCTCAATACCTGTGTATGTATTTGATCTTGCGAATGATTGTGCGTCGAGGTGGACGGTGAAGAATTTATAGTATGATATCTGGAGAAGGGAACGTTGATGAGAGGATGATGAAAGAAAAAGCAATAAGATTCTTGAACAGGTAGTGTTGTGAGACGATAAACTTGAAGTCCTTTAATGAGGGTTGGGAGAGCGCCAAGTTTTGTGGCTCATTGAATGCTGCTCGTCATGTCATCATTGTATCAATATTATAGTGAAGTGATTTGGTAGCCTGGGAGCTTTGGTTAGCGGATAGTATGGGTTAAGATTGCGGCTTAGCTCACCTGGAAATATACTATGGATACGTGTGTATTGTGTAAGGCGGTGAAAACCATCACCCAAACCATTTTCCTTAGTGGACGACCGCAGCCAGAAAAAAGGTCTTAGTGCGATCTCTTCGACCTCGAATTTGAGTTGTAGATTTCGTAAGCAGGCTGATACTGGGTAGGGAAAGGATCATCTGATTGAAGTTCGGAACGGTCGTTTGCTTTGCAAGTTTGTTCTGCTCATGTATGCAGACACCTTTCGCTTTGGTGGTCTCTCTGAGTTGGTTTTCTTTAAAATGCAGCGAGGCAACAGTCTCCTCTGGCAAATGCTGACTCGCTTGTTACAGCTCACGCGGGGCGACTAACCGGTGTGAGTTTCGTCATATGGGTAGGGTCACCTGGAGTAGTCGATTTGGCCTTTCTTCTCCGTTCGCTTGCGCTTGCTGTAGTGCTGCCTCGCCGTTTATGCGCTGAACCAGGGCGCTCTTCGCCATCTACATTTGACGGAGTACTACTGCGAGAAGTATTTCGAGAATGAGACTCCCCTCGTGTGTAAGAGTGACGTTTACCCTCCTTCTCGAGCTGATGTCTGTGATGCGTCTTCTCGACATCACCTCTCACACCATTATCAGGGGTCCTCTTGTGACCCCGCCAGCCAGTCCACCACAGCCATCCACCGTGCTGTCGTGCTAGCTCTTTATCTCGTTTTCGTAGGACTTGTCTGAGATGTGCTCGTCGCTCGTTCTCTTTCTCCCAATACTCCAGACGGTAGGCCTCCCAATTCACGCGAAAATCTGGAGAAAATGGTTTAGGTAGCAATAAAAGCTTGATATAGTCACCGCCTGGTGAAAGATCCTCTTCGCGTGATGAGTCGTCTTCTTCCTCGGACCCACGACGGTAGCTACCGGAGCTATGCTTCTCGGTAGCGTGGTCGATGTAATGGTAGGAAGACCCCGACGCAGGGAAGAACGATGAGTAAGGAAAGAGAAACGAAAAATTGCCCAACATCTCCTTCCACCAAGGACCTTTGATGACAACTATCTTCGCATTGACGCTTCTCAAGCCCCTATTTGCGATCCCGACCCAGCGTTTGGGCCATCTCATTCCTCGGTCCCATTGACCAGTGCCCCATATAAGGATAGCAGTCACCAGTCCACCCATTAAGGCCATCTTTTCTCCCATCTCAACAACCCAGTAGACCGATCCTCCCCAGCCGTTTCCATCCTCACGTGGACGTAGGAACAACAGATAGGCAAAGCCTAAGATCCAGAGACCTAATAAGGTTATGAAGAACGTATTTTGCCTTCTGCGATCGCGTAGAGTGAGATATTGAGCACGGAGAGAGGCCTCGAGTATCAGGAGGTTAAGGTAAATCTGTGGAGGTGAGGAGGGTAGAGTCGCAAGAGGATCGGAGGGCAGTAGAGGGGTGGAGGATCTCGAGTCTCCTGGTTCGGAGATTTCTGCAGATGGACCTGGTGTAGACGATCCTGATATCACGGCTGATATTGATGTATCTGGAGGAGGAGCACCTTTGACAATCTGATCTAGCTTTGAGCTAGACATGGTACTTTTAACCTCTGACTGTCTATTGCCTCTACCCACCAGTCAAATACGACTAGCCAGGGTAGCTCAGCTACGACCATCTCGCGATGTCAGCGAGGCTGATGGACATCAATGGCGCTGGATATGCAGGTGGTGTCTGTACTTGACTAGAATATTAATAGGTCGGGATGATGTTGACCCATTTTCCGGCCCCGTTCGGAGTTAGTCCTAGGCTCCTCCAAGTGACATTAACCGCGTACTCGTAAACACTCCGTGCCTACAAGTACCCCGATTTTCCCTCCACTACTTGTGTTTGCTATAAAGATTACCACCTTATTAGACGGGCTTGCTCAAATCTTTCCTTTGTTTATCACGGCGCTGTCAGGCTTAGAACTAAAAATACTCCCATTTTTTGCACACCCCCAAGCTGTCGACTCTGCGCCTAATTCCATTCAACTCAATCTCACTTACGCTGAACGGTTGTCTGACGTCGTACAAGACTACTAGGATAACCTCTGGTAGCTCTGTGTCTTTTCTTAGGGATCCCGCGCCCAAGAGGCTGCGAAGTACCATCGTCGCCATGTCTGCCGCCACCGCGAACGGAAATGACGATGATTTTACTACACGAAATCAGCAGGGCATGCTAGCCTCTCAACGCCTGAAAACAAGCAACGTACCGACAGAAGCGAACAGGACTGGCAGGTTTAGCGGATATTTCCCATTGGGCTACAAGGAAGGCTTTAGCCAATGGGTTCGTCTAGCCTTATTCCAAGGATAGATAGTGTGCTAATGATCTGTCCAGTGGGCAAACGTACCAGCTGCCAAAGCTGAACATGCCGTTATGTCATACATACCATATCTCAAGCAACCGCCTACCCATACCCACTCAGGAACCTCGCTCCCTTCAGAAACTCCATCAACATCATCCATTTCCGAAGATAGCAGCAACAATGCCCAAGCGGTACAGACGCATTCGAATAGCGATCCATACGGCCCCCGGCAATGGCATTCTAAGTTGGTCAAATTAAGTGGTAAAGATCGCGCACTGAATGAGTTCTCCGTTGAGCGCATAGACGAAACAATAGATCAAAATCTGGTCATGCTACATGGCTACGGAGCAGGACTAGGATTCTTCTATAAGAATTTCGAGGGTTTAAGCAGAGTAAAAGGATGGAAAATATACGCCTTGGATCTCTTAGGGATGGGGCGAAGCAGCAGACCGCCTTTCAGATTGAAAGCTAAGACTCGGCAAGAGCAGATCACGGAAGCTGAAAATTGGTTCATCGATGCATTAGAAGAGTGGAGGGTGCAGAGAAAAATAGATCGGTTTACGCTGTTGGGTCATAGTCTTGGTGGATATATGGCTGTTGCGTATGCTCTGAAATATCCAGGTCATTTGAACAAACTCGTCCTAGCCTCTCCCGTCGGAATCCCTGAAGACCCGTACGCAGTTAATGCCGACATGCCGGAACCAGGAGACTCCACACTCGCAAATGAGTTCACTCAAGATCAACAGGCAGATGTCAAAGATGCCTCAAACCCTCGTATACCGGAGTCTGCAAAGACAGGCGATAACAATAACTTTCTTAATGCCAGGTCCAAGGCACAACAAACTGGAAAGACCGACAATAACAACCCGCCTCCCCGGAAACCCTTGCCAAAGTGGTTGACCTATTTGTGGGACGCAAATGTATCCCCTTTTAGCTTAGTTCGTTGGTCAGGTCCACTAGGTCCTCGTTTGGTGTCGGGTTGGACATCGAGACGATTCTCCCACTTAGGTCCAGAGGAGTCCCAGTCACTGCATACTTATGCCTATTCGCTTTTCAAGCAGCGTGGGAGCGGTGAATATGCATTATCCTACATACTGGCACCGGGAGCTTTTGCTCGCAGCCCACTGATACGGCGTATCCAAGGCGTTGGCCGACAGTACCTCCAACCAGATGGATCTACCACATCAACGGTGGAATCAGCGGCACGGAGACGAGAAAATGGTATTCCTATTGTCTTCATGTACGGCGAGAATGACTGGATGGATATCGCTGGGGGCTTTGCCGCTGAGCAGAAGGTTAAAGACGAGAAGGCGAAAATCCTCCAAGACGCCACTGATGAGGAAAGGCGGAAGGACAATGGCTCAGCGAAGGTAACGGTCATTAAGAGAGCTGGTCATCACGTGTATCTTGATGGTTGGGAGGAGTTTAACGAGGTTATGAGGGAGGAAATGGAGGACGTTTCGAGACGCGCGAAGCAATCATAGACTTGTGCTTCAAGCGAGGGCCGTTTGGTGTCTGGCTGTGTTTGTTGGGCTTTTCAGGCCACTGTACAACAGTAGATGTAATCTGTGTCTAGATTTAGACGAGTGTCCGAGTTTCTATAGATATTCTCGTGCTTGCATTTTCGCCGCAATCTTGAGACGATGCTTATTTAAAAACCTCGCTCATATGAATGGCTGTACCGACTCACCCGTATCGACCACTGCCTAAGAGCAGTAGGAGGTGCTGCCCCTTCGATGGCCAAGTCGGTCATATCTTGACAATCATATTTCCTTTTTTAATTTCAATCCATGATTTCTCTTCCTCAACCATTCGAAAGCGTCAATTGCATCGTCCGTGTCGATCCCTGCGTCGAAGAACCACTACTCGAACTACTAGGTTTATGCCTCAGAACCGCCTTCCCAATATTCGCCGTCGCATCCGTCAAAGCCGTCGTACTTTTACTCACCGTTCTCCTATTCTCACACGCGAAATATCCCTCCGCAGCACCCCAATCCCCACCACTCCTCCCACCACCCCCACCACTGCCAGTAGGCGTCCTCGCTCCCAGCCCAGGACTCCTCGGCGGCACGCTCACACTCGCAACATTACTGCCCAAGGTACGCGAGCGATGATGATGCCTGCTACGCCCATCTACCATGGATGGTAGCTCTAATCGCGAGTTCAAGCTGGTCCAGTCCTCGACGTCGTCGTGGGCGTCGGGATCGGGAAAACGCCAGCCGCCTACGCCTTCGAAGTCGCGGGTTGTGGCTGCGCTGGTGGAGGTGTAGATGCCGAAGCCTGCGGTTGGGTGAAGAACAGTTGGGGGGCTGAGGGAGCTGCTCGTGGTGGAGGTGGACGAGAAGGAGGCGCCGCTGCTGCGGCGGGATTTTCGTCGGGGTTGGGAGGGGGTTCTTTCTGGGGTAGAGGTGGGTTTGAGAGGGGAAGTGGAGGCAGGGTGGGAGTATGTGTGGGTTTGGGCGTGTAGCCAGTCGTAGAGGACGGCGGAGACAAGGTCGAAGTAGACGAGGATGGCGCGGAAGGATAGGGTGGATATGGCGATGGTGGTGGTGAATGCGGCGAAGATGGTGAGGGGAATGGATATGAACAGGATGACGGGGGTGGCTAGAAGGTGGAAGAGGTTGAACATGTTGTAACCTGTGGAAGAGAGGGAGTGAATAGATAAGGTATCAGAATTGAATCACATATGTCGTTCGGGGGGGTTATTCTGGGGCCCCACTATTACCCCACCCCCGGAAGCCGTTGATGTGGGACGGATATGGTCCCTGCTTTTCCCGACCGCCTGGCTGCGCAACGCCACCGTTTCAGCCCACGCAGGCCCCCTAAAACGATGCCGAGCCCCTAAAACGACGCCGAGCAGGCCTCATCCACAAAAATTGACGACACACATGAAGACTGTATGTCAACTGAGGCAACAATGGCACAATCAGCAGAAGAGGAGGAACCGTTTCCATGGCACATTGGAGTCTTTGATGCCCATTGCCACCCCACTGACACTGTGCCTTCGATTGACAAGATCGCAAGCATGAAAACCCGTGCTTTGACCATCATGGCCACGAGAGAACAGGACCAAAGCATTGTAGCAGATTTTGCAGATAAGCTGGGTATAATAGAGCAAATAATTCCTACGCTGCGGGCCCAGAGTTCCACTGAGAAGGCTCAAGGTTACATTCTTCCGTCATTTGGCTGGCATCCTTGGTTTTCTCATCAGATCTACGACGACCGTTCAAGTGATACAACGCGAGACGGTGGACCGCCGGACAAAAAGAAACACTACCAGCAGGTGCTTTCTCCTCCACCAGACGATGATCATGATTTTATTCAGTCTCTTCCAGACCCGCGGTCGCTGTCGGCTCTGCTAAATCAAACTCGAGATTACCTTAAGCAGTACCCTCTAGCTCTCATTGGCGAAATTGGATTAGATCGCGCATTCCGCATACCTGGCTCCGAAATGGTTGACAATGGCTACGAAAGGGATCCATCCTTGACCCCAGGAGGAAGAGAAGGCCGACGCTTGTCTCCTTACCGCGTTGAAAGGCAACATCAGAGAATGCTCTTGAAAGCACAACTGAATCTTGCAGGAGAAATGCAGAGAGCGGTGTCCGTTCATGGAGTATCCGCTCATGGCATCCTGTTTGAGACTCTGCAAGATACCTGGCGCGGGCATGAGAAACCAGTCCTTAGTAAACGGCAGAGGAAGAGGAGAGCGAGTGTCGATGCTGCACATGAAAACGATGATGAACCTGAAATGGCGAAAAGCAATTCGGGGCCAGACGGCCCTAAACCATTCCCTCCTCGAATATGTCTGCATTCTTATTCTGGTCCTCCAGACACTATTAGCCAATATCTTCATCCATCGATACCAGCAGACATATTTTTCTCTTTCTCGACGCTTGTGAACTTTTCGCCCGAGACGAAGAAAGCTGTTGCGGCGATAAAAGCTGTACCCAACGACAGAATTCTAGCAGAGAGCGATCTCCACGCTGCTGGCGAGAGAATGGAGCAGTTGTTAGAAGAAATCGTTCGAACCATCTGCCGAATTAAAGAATGGTCTTTGAAAGATGGTGCTAAGCAGCTTTCTTCCAATTGGATGCACTTCGCTTTTGGGCAGAGATGATATTATTCAATCAATTGAGCCTTATCGAGTTCCACGATGTTTGCTCCTGGAGACAAATGATATATTTGCAAACGCGGAAAGAGCACTTTATATTCCAGCAACGAAGCTGGAGTTGAGCTTGTCACTATTGAACTACATGTTGAATATGCGCGATGCATCTAAATCTCGTTACTACCACAACACGCTTTTTTGGTAGGATCGACTCTTGACTACGATTCTCCAGTACTGGACTATAATTGTAATAATTGAGAAGGGCTGCTATCGCATGGGAATCCATCATATAGAGATCGAAATGATGCCTTACGTCTATCTTCACACGACTCTGCCATAGAGGAAGGCTGTCAAATCCGCAGCAAAGACAGCGATAGATAGGCTCTTGCGCGCCAGGTACGGCTTTTGATGGGATGCGATCCTACAAACCAGCAATAATCTGTGTGTTTGCTGTTTCCCTGTCAGAATTGAAGAGCCACACATCACGAAAAGCGCATCAGTACTTCCTGATTCGTTCTCACGTTACATCGAAACAATTCGTCCAAACCCTCCTGCGCATGAGACTGATGCCTTATTCATCAACCGCTTGATCTTCATTGGTAATGTCAACGCGGTTAAATTCACTTCTGCTAATGTGCTATCATTACATGCCATAACACTCCACTACAGTATTTGTAATTCCTCGTATGATGCAAATGTGCCAAGTATATATGTCATATCTTGATTCCTTACAAAGTCTACACCTGAAGTGTTCGTTATCTTGGCTGAGCTCCCTTTCGGTTTAGATAGATAGAACACAGCACCACGGCAACGTGTCTACCATCCTGTCACCTTAGCGAACCGGCGAAGCTTTATCAAGGACTTCGACTCTTAAAAGATCCGCGGAAATTGGCCAGATAAATGAGTTCAAGTTTAAGAATGGACACCAGGGTGTTGAATCAGGCCGGCAGTGTCATCCCCGCAGACCCTCACCTCTCCAACAGCGATCTGCCTACCGGTCAGGAATATTATTGCCTCAGCCAAGCTGAAGAGCGGCAGGCGGACGAATGGATAGCTGCCTGGGAGCAGTATAATGCGCCATGGACTCTTAGTACCTACTTAGAAACCCTACGGCAATCACCTCAAATACCATTGGAGCACAATCATTCAATCGCATCTTCCTCATTCATCCCTAACGGACCTAACGAAAACAACGGACAATCGCCAGACCGTCTCATCGATGCTGGGACGGGCCAGATACCTCACGTAAATGCAAACCAGAGAAAGGCTCATAAATCCGACCGTCTTATCGATGCTGGGACGAGCCAGATGTCTTCCTTGGGTGCAAAGCGGAGAAAGGTTCCTAAATCCAGTCTAGCAGGGCCAAGCAAACGTCAACCTGCAAACAGTCATCCAGCACATATTGAAACGGGGGCAACATACAAATTGCCCACCGGTGAGGTTATTAGCGAGCAACACAAGGCAAGACGGCTTCACTTCGCCGGCTTTCCTCCTATCACCCAACCTCTACCGGAAGCTATCGAAGACGAGGACATCATCAAGCATTGGCCCAATCATCTCTGGGGACCACTTCTTCTCGGAATAGCAGAGAAATGGGAGCCAATAGAGATAGCCCATATGACATCCGTAGATCTTGGGAGCAATGCGATCAGCAAGCGAATTAAAGCGGCGAGGAACCAGGGAGGGAACCAAGGAGGGAGCCAGGGAGGGAACCAGGAAGGGAACCGGGGAGGCGAAGAAATCCCTCAGATCGGAGGGCGAAAACGGAAGCGGTTCGCTAGGAAAGGGGAACTGTTGAACGAGCATGAAGTTGTTTCACAGCCTGAGACGCAATTGGAGGACAGTCAGGCCCTTCGTAGGAACAATACTGGAGCGATAGGATTGGAGGATGTGCGTCAAAGTGACCGGCTTCGGAAGCGGCGCAAATTGGACGGGTAACCGACAAGCAAGGTTGGTAATTGACGAGCAAGGTTGGTAACTGACGAGCAAGCTTGGTAATTGACGAGCAAGCTTGGTGACTAGTGGGCAAGGTTCTCATGGATCCTAGCATGAAAGTAGCAAAGTGAGTGCTGACCATGCTCAATTTGTACTTATCATACATATAAAATACATTTATCTTTACTGCTACGGCTATGTAATTCATGTAAAAATGCATCATTGGTGCTCGCCGAATTTCATCTCGATGTTGCGTTTCCAGTCGACCTATGAAACTTACTCCTCAATATGTTCTGCCATGTAAAAAGCCTAGAGAGACATCAGCGAAACCCGCCATGGCGCCGGTAATCAGACAAAGCTACGAAGCACTTTATCTGGAGATATTGCTTTGGGAGCCTTTCTAAATATGTCCCTTAAGTGGCTGGCGACCACTTTCAGGAGAAAAACGTGGAACTACGCCGGTTAGGTGCTAAAACGTCAGTCCTTTTGGCACAGAAGAGGCCTACAATAAGTAAATCTGATTAATAATTCAACTTAAAATTTCTAGAATATAACTAATCTTCACAAATTTAAGTAAATTATAAGTATTTTTTATTGTAAAGAAGAATTTATAGGTTTATGAAGATTAGCTTTAAGTTGTAGAGGTGCCAATATTGACTTGTTGCCCCCTGGAAGGTGGGCGCAATTCAGCCACTTAAGGGATAGAGAAAGGATTTAGGGCAAAGGCGTATGGAAGAGAGCCTCAAGAAGGGCTTATGGGCGGAATTATTGATATTGCGAATGTAAAAAGATATTGATCAGTAAACGCTTTCAATAAGAGATATGTGGATAAGGAGATTTCGTTCAAGACTATGTTGTGTTTTGCTCATGGATATTCGCCATCTATACATGGAAGGAATATCCATGGTATCATTCCATACATCTCATCGCTAGCTTCCCTTACTAATAGTATTACTATCCATGGACAGCGACACCATTCATAGATAGTAGGGACTATCTATCACCACCACCACAAACACCAAGCACCCCGCTGCCAGCACCTCGCTATCGTCAATGATATATCGCTGTATCAGATTATACCAATATTACCACTATCTACAAGGCCTCAGACCTAGTGATGGGGTAAAGAATAAGTATTTATTTTTCCCTTAGGATAAAAAGGCCCGGTCATCAGAAATGATCCCTAAAATAGTCCCTAAATTTGGCTTTAGGAGGGTAAGGGTGGGGATTATTGCCTCTCTCCAGCTACGCGATCGCTGTGTTCCCTTTGTGGTAGTGAGGCGCTTAACGGTGATGGTAATGATAGTGGTATGAATAGCGTCGCTGTCCATGGACGGTGTCGCCGTTGGTGGGGAAGATTAGCGATGAGATGTATGGAATGATACCATGGGGGGTTTTCTTCTATCCATGGATGGCGAATATCCATGAGTGGAATGCAACATAGCTACGTGAATAAGGAGATTTCGTTCATTGCTATCGATAGATCCGAATAAAGTCCTCACCAAAACTCCACGATTTACAATTCATTTAAAGGTCTAATAAGATCTTATTTTCCCTCCTCTTTCTCTGTTCAATTTTCATTTCCGCTCCAATTTACCATACTTTCGTAATCATCATCGACTGCCATATCCAATTGACTAAACTGGTTCTGCGATTTAGTATGAGAATCTAGGAGATCAGCGATATGGAAATGCCCATTCTCCTTCGCCAAAGCTTTTGCTCTCGCGAATTGGGCCAAGTCCTTCCCACCAGAACCAGCTTCCGCGTTCAACAGTAGTTGCACCATATCAAGACGCCCGTGTTCAGCAGCACCCTCGAGAGCAGTCCTGCCATCAACCTTGGAGCCAGGCGCGTCTACATCGGCTTTGCGATCGAGTAGCATGCAAGCGATCGGTATATATCCACCGATGGCTGCGAGCTGGAGGGCGGTACCACCGCCTCTTGTTGCGACCGCGCCGTTAACATTGGCTCCATGATTGAGCAGGAGCTCAACCAAATTGATGCTCCCGACTTCGGCGGCTCTTTGTAGTGGAGTTCGTTTTACTGGACCCCAAGCTGCTAGGTTACAGTTGGCACCGTGTCTAATAAGTAGCTCCACCGTCGAAGCATTCTGCGTTCCGACAGCTGCTAGGAGTGCCGTGGTCCTTAAACGGAAACAACCTGTCCTCTCGTAAACAATCTCCGACACGATACCATTCGGATCGTAGCGTTTCAGCAAGAACAACTCTGTGAAGCCGTGCACGCCGGTTTTTTCGTTCAAGATGGCAAGTCCGAACGGGGTTACAAGATGATGTCCGAACGGGGTTACAAGTTCTTCATGGTGCTTGATCATTGTGTCGCCGTTTTCTCCAATCTCGAGTAGCACTCTAACGTCACACTCCTCACACTTCTCGATCGCCTGCGCAAGCGCTTCAGATCCGAACCCTTTCCGGCCCCTAGGGTATTTCATCTTGTGTTCCTTGATAAGCAACTCGAATAACTTCCTATTCTGTAGTCGGGCCCCGCTAAGAGCCTTCGAGTCGTGAGGATCTGCCCCGCGATCCAGTAGGAGTTGGGCCATCATGAGATCCCCACCTTCGGCAGCGGTTCGTAGAGCTGTGGTGCCAGGAAAATCTGTGTTGCGAATGTTCATATCTGCTCCAAAATCCAACAAAAGCTGTACTAGCCCACAGTCTTTCCGGGCCACAGCGAGGGTCAGCGCAGTCTTTCCTCCGGTTGCAGAGGCGGAAGCGCAGTTGACGTCGGCACCTGCCAGGAGCAGTGCATCTATCACTGGACGATTCCCGTTTCTGATTGCAATTTGGAGTGGTGTAGAGCTGTCACTGATGTTACCACTATAGTTGGGCTCTGTACCCGAGTCGAGAAGGGCTAAGACAAGAGCTAGACTACAGGACTCCACAGCGTACACAAGTGACCAATTTGACTTCGCGCCAGCATCAAGCAGCAACATGGCGACTTCCTCAAATCCTCCTCTGGTTGCCTCCACAAGAGTATGGCCCAGGTCTTCTGGGCTAATCTGGCATTGTAGCTGGAGAAGGTGTTTGGCGAATACTACATCGCCCGTTTTTGACGCCGCCTGTAAGGAGGCATAGACATATTGGGAGTCTTCTACATCGACGAATGCGCCATGTTTTTCAAGCAGACTGATGACTGGGGCATTTCGGACCTTAAGTGCTTCTTCAAATGCAGTTGTACCCTGAGGGCCTCTACTGTTGATGTTCGCTCCTTTTTCAAGAAGGAAACGAATGAGGTCTTGGTTCGTGCTTTCAACCGCGCGGGTGAGTGTGTCGTCGCTCAGTGAGGCTCCGTTGTTGAGAAGCACCTTGACTATTTCGAGACTACCACGTTGAGCTGCGACATCTATTACCCTCCGGGGCGCAGTATTGTTCTCGTAGGCACCGTAGGCATAGTCGAGGTCTGCACCAACATCTAACATAACCTTGATTATATCGATCGATTCCTGCTCTTGCAAAAACGTGACTGTGTTTTGGAAGACTCCCCATTTGCTCCACTTGGTAACATTCTTGCGAGCATTTTTGGATATGATGAGGGACACAAATTCGCTATCTTTTACGTTGATAATGTACCGCATTTGAACATCTGAGAGGTCGCCGCCTGCTTGAAGTAACGTCCGGAAGATCTCAGGATCTACTCTGTTGTATAAGGGAGAGTGCTTTCCAATAGCAGAGTTCAGAGCACCGCTAAGATGACTATCCTGCCTGAATGTTTGATTGACATCTGCGTGATGTTTGAGTAGAGCTCTGATCACGCCCGCGTGGCGCAATGATGATGCCCACTCGATCGGTGTAAGAGACACGCCGTCTACTAAATATAATTGCCGATTGAGTTTGATGTCTGCCAGCCTGTCTGTCAGTAACAAATCGACAATACTCGCATCACCTGCTTCAATGGCAACTTTGAAGATGTTTTGGGCAATGGCACGGGACGAATATCCTGGGGAGTAAAGGATGAGCTGGTAAAGCGTTTCATCCATTTCAGTACGTAGAAAGTGATAGACACTCCCCATGTCTGAGGAGCCGACTCCCGCGAAATTATTAGCCACGGAGAATAGGATTTGCCGCTGAAGAGGCGCTGTGAAGACTTTCATATCTTGACAGACGATAGAGGAGCTAGGTAAGACCTCTTCCTTGATAGAATCTGGGAGGACTGACTTCAAAGCGGCGAGGACTGAAGTGCTGGGAGTGCTCGTTCCGGAAGATGTTAGCAATATACTATGGGCTTCAGCAGACATTTGTCGCTTTCCTCTTCCAATTTTTTCGACAGTTTGTTCGACAGGTATCTCGGGCAATAAATCTTCCGCGTCAGGCTCCCCAAAGATTGGATCTACGGCAAATGGGACAAATGGTACGGTCTGCATTGTCGGCGCGTGGTGACAAAGTCGGATTTTCTTAGCACGTAAGGATTCCTCGAATACAATGAAGGGTAGATTAAAGGTGAATGACATTGTACTGCTCAAGGCAGGAGACCGAATCGCAAAGCCTTCGGGAAGATCTCGGCGCGAAGCTTCAATACTTTCAGCTTATGAAGGATGTAGAAGCGGACGGGAAGAGACATACTAAGGGGCAGCTGTCGCCGCGTTGCCAGGTTATACCGTGCGATTTCCTTTCGTACCTTCTGACGCGACTGGAGCCTACCATGTATGTAGACATCGGACTGCTTTCCCTGGCGGTCCCGATTCTCGATCACGGCAGAAAGTTGTTCCCAGTCACCCTTTCTGTGATTCTTATTCCAATTCAAGTGTCTGAAGCGTTTATGATACTGATATTTCCTTGCAATTGGTTAGCTAATACTATCAAAACTCTCCTCGCCGAACAATCTTGTGCTTACGATGCAGAGAAATTATGCTCCCTTTGCATGATGTCAATGACTCCATGTTCACCTAGTAATGGTTTGTCTTCGTCTATCCAGAGACGTTTAAGTGTTTGCTGATGGGTAAGCCAAACTTTCTCAGGAATGTTCTTGGTAGTTTGGGTAGGCATCTTGGTGAAGTGTGAGACCAGATCGGGGTTGCTTGAACTCGGACAAAGCTGCGGTACTTTTCGTCGAAAGAGTAAGATGTATGTAAGTTCGGACCCTGTTGGAGAAACGGATAGCTATTACCATTTGGGTGCTGCTAAGACATGGTTGGACAAAAATATTGTGTTAGCATGTACAGTGATTGGGCAGTACCAAAACCTGCGCCAAGACTACCCGCAGTCTCAACTTTTGGGCTTGGGAAAGTTTAGCCGTATCTGAGCAGATTAGTGGAGGGCGTCACTTACAGCTGGCAAATCAATTATCGTCCCTGCCCACCTTCGGGGATCGCTGGGATGTTGGGCGCAAGCTGTCCGCATAAATTAGCCTTGACACACAACGTCGATACATTATCGTATTGACAGAAAAGGATGTGTACACGTACAACATATCTACATGTGCACAAACGATGATATAGTCCGGGCTCTGTGTCTAAGTCTGATAAGTCTATTATTTTCTATGAGCAGAAGAAAGCTTTAATGATAGTGGAGCTGAAGTAGCGCACAAAGCCATATACCAACACGCAGTTGAAATGCTGTGAAACCCATTCATATCAGAGACGTGCGGATAATTGCAATCCTTCAAGTGAGAAACACGATAAACACAAAGTTGGAAGCGTCAAGTTTTCGATAGTTTAGGGAACTACTGATGTAACCCCACCCCAATGCCTGCGTCGACTAACCCTAAACTTATCATCAGTACTTGCTGTCGTCTTAAACGAATGCAAGTAATATACAGTGGCGTACGAACTTTACACGGCACTGCTTGATGCGGTCTCCAAGTGATAAAATGTCGGAACCCTGACTTTGACAGTGATGTCTGTATGTGTGCTCATGCTAAACGTTCCACGCTCAGAGATCTCGTAAGGGCGCTTAGTGACTGGGCCGGCCACATAAACTTAAATGCAGAGTCAGATAACTTGTCAAAAGGGTACAGTGTGCTGTTGGTACATACGACATGTTTGCTGACCCCCTCGCCGGCGTCGATAGAAGTTCCATAACATGATCACAGTGCAAGGCGCGCCAACAATCAGAGTGACGATTCCAACGATGGCTTCTGTAGAAAGATGCATCTTCGACGAATAGTAGAGTCCAATAGCACCAATTACAAGGTCGAAGGAGACACACAGCCCAGCTTATCGCCCTGACTTAGATTTTCAGGAAAGAGCAATGTATGAAGGAATCGCTGCAAATCAAAATTTTTTAAGATGATATGGTAATGTTGCAGACATGAGCCTTTTAATGGACTTGGTCCCGCCTCGGTTACGCTTGACAATTAAGAAATCCTACCTGGCCAGAATCTTCGGCTTTGCCTCTCTCACAGCAACTTTTGGTAGGAACCAATTACCAGGCCATGGCTTACACCCCCGCCGGTTTTAGACGAATTCAAAAGCCTTTTCCGAAACTGTAACGCCCCGGGCTTTGCTCTCAGTTTTGGTCGTACTCAACAGCAGCCCATCTGAATTGGCCGGCTATGGGGAGATAGTAGGCTAGCTCGCGTACGAGGCGTTGATACATTTATTCGATTCCAAATCCAGCACTTCATCCTGCTCGAGCCTTTTCCGTTGGGGTATGCTAATAAGTCTTCAAGGTGCTAAACCAGTTATTGGATGTGGAGAGTGTTAGCAGAATTCGTACTGCCACGGGAGTGGCTGGTTGTTCTCGAGCAGATGATGAATGCGTACATGAGCCCATGCGGAGCGTGTCGAGCCTGACGTCACTCGGTCTGCGCCCTGATACAAAGATTGTACCTAAAAAGGTTGCTGCGGATAAAGCCAGACTGTACAGGTTTGATTCAAACAGCTTCGATAAGCCGGCAGTAATTGAAATCCACTATCTGTCAATTCTTGATTAGTAAGCAGCCTCATAGCCTCATAGGGCTGATATGAATCCCTAGCGACTGCCACCATTTCTTTTGCCCAAATTTCACCTTCTACCCCAAGCACCATCACGACCCCACTCATGTCATGATGGCTACTCGCTTTAGATCTAAAATGGAGTGGCTATGTTCTTGCAGTCCTGGGACTTTACATACTACAGAAACCCTTACAATATATAGCACTCACAGGTTACTCTATAACCTTTACATTACTGTTACAATTTCTACAGCACTTCATGTTACTGTCGACTGTGATACTGGAGGTCCAGACTGCTCTAATGTAGCTGCGATTCCTGACAACATATTGCTAGGGGATATAAGCAATACCTTATTGCCAATTGCTACCGCAACCCGTGTTTGTTTATGCAAACGTTTACTTCTTGCACAATAAATGACCCCCATTGTTCTCAAAATTGTGAGCTGCTATGAAAACAATGAAGGCAATGATGACACTAGTAGTTGGCATAGAGTCTTCGATCTGTCCGATTCCCAGCCTAGGCTTCAGCACGTCTGAACGGCCAATATCCAGCATGAAGCGCAGTAGTACTCTGATTGAGGGCAAATGAATATCTCCATCTAAATGATGCAGGGCGGAATTAGAAGATGTTGATTTTAAGAGTGACAGGAGCCGAGCTGACTTCTACTATCTTCAACACCCTCATCGTTATCCGCCTTCACGCCATAGCATCGCTTCCGCTATCTATAGCTACATCGCTCATTGCAGTGCGTTGAGAGATCTGTATTAGGTGTGGCGATGTGCTAGCCATCGTAAGACAATGACTGGGGTGCTGACACGTGAGGCAGGACAATAACACCTCTTGAATGCTGACTTCGACTGGACAGCATCGTGAGTCCACCACGTCGTCCTTGACGGGTTTTTAGCTACGTATTTCGTTACGCGCGTTATGTCTCTGGCCAGAGAGTGGTTTTTTTTCCCTCTACAAAGATCAAATATTCAGTTATACCTGTTACAAGATTGCATCCTTTCCCTCCACATTTCGATCCTAGGTCACCAGGATTATCGAATCTACGCGACCAGTGTTTTCGATTGATTCTACGCGCCTCTTTTCTTCCTCCTCGCACAGTCACACTATCAGCGCTCCAACCTCAGGTTTCTCTCATATCCTCACTTTGTTGCATCATACTCCCCAAAGCTACCTAATAAGTCCTGCATCATTTACCTCACCAACAATGCCCGGACTACCTGCAACAAGCGCGAAAGACACGATGGACGCCCTTACTAACCTCAACCTCGCAGAATACGTCATGTCTGAGCGAATTCGTACCATGACCGATGAGGCCTTTCACATCGCTACCGAGCTCAAGGACTGCATGATGAAGAGCGCCGTGAACATTGAGGATGCTCAGGCTCGCATTGAGCATGCCAATGCCTATATTCAATCTAGTCTGCAATTGACCAGAACGGTCGTTCAGGATTGCAATGCCGTACTTGAGAATCTGAGCCAGTCTCCGCATGCAATTATCCGGGATGATGACCTCTTCGCACATGTAAGCCTTTCATTCCTCTGACGATCGATAGTATGCTGACTTGTCTTAGCAAAACCATTACGCTCCGGAATGCGAGAAATTACAGGATGGATCTCAGGTAGTCGCATCAAACCACCGCCATACAGAGCACCCTCCATATCAATACAACACTCGTACTCTTGTTACGCCCGACTTTGGCACCGATTCGACCACCCTGCTCCCTGGAAACCCTCTTACCCCAATCAACATGTCGCCCCCGCCATTCATCAAATCGGATCAGGTCGCGGACACCGATCAGTCACTTCCGAGCACCGCCGGCGAGCTCAAACGTCAATTATCCTCAGTCACAGGAATCAACTACGCCAACAACAAAAAAATGAAAGGAGACTCCGACCCCGAAAACCAAAAAATCTACACCCTCCGTCAACAAGAAAACCTAACCTTCGACGAAATCGCCTCCATCATCAACACCGACCGTATCTCCGCTGGAAGAGTCGGCACCGTCTCCAGCGCCGCTGTATACAATCGCTACAAACGCAACTGCCTCCTCATAGCCATGTACCGCGGCGAAGCCTTCAAATCTTGCCAGCTTGACGAAGAACACGGTACCCTGCGTGATTTGCAGAAAGCAGAGCAGGCAGCTCCCGGGAGGTTTGATGACGAGGAGGATAAGTTGCTTGTGAAGGCTGTGACGGAGGTTAAGCAGGAGTATTGGAAATTGGTTAGTGAGCGGTTGGAAGCTTTGGGGGGACGAAAACATTCGTGTAAGGATTGTGCGGATCGGTTTGCGAGGATTGGTTTGATTTGATATATGTCGATTGTGTGGCGCACGCTAGACAGTGAACGGTATGTTATTGAAGGGTGACACAGACGGACGGATCGTTCTAAAAGTACAGGGCAGCCAGCGATGTATGGTTGCGATTGAGAAGTGGTGTAGGTAGCGCATCTGTATCTCATTCATGAGCTCAAGATTCTTTCTCACTTCTTCTGCATTTCCCGCTCTAGAGCCGTCTGCATGAACGAGATGATAATCAAAACCTTTTTCTCGCTACTCCTGTACCTCCATCACCACACCGACCCAAACATAATCCTCATAACCCAAACCGCTCACCAGATGATGAGACGAGCTTACTCCTCGAAAAAGTATTTTACTCCCTTAAACCTCCTCAACAATCAGAATCAAATCCTACCCCTTAACAACGATCAAAATCCCCCACCCTCGCCCTCTGTCCCTACCGTGGCCTAGACTCTTCTCAAACGCTCTTATAATCGTATGTCCTAACCATACTATTGAACGAATCTTTGATATGAAGATAAGATGAGAAATTGAAGTTGCGTGAGGAAAGGGTGTTGAGGGACGTCAAATTAGAGGGAGGGGCTATGATGAAGGTTGTGGGGTGAGAATTTGTGGGAAAGGGGTTAAGAAATAATCTGCGGCGGTTGGATACAAAGACCGCGTAATTGGAATATGTCATTAGAGATTGTAAATGTTATTGAGGGATTTGTATGTCCAGGAAGAATATTCAGTATGTATCTCCAAGAAAATGTATATACTCTTAGCACTGTATAATCCACGTATATAACCTAGCGATACCTTATTTAACCCCCCGCCCCGTTTACTTATCCTTATCCCTCTCCTTCTCAAAGAAATTATTACCCTCCACCCCCCCACCCCCTCCCACATTCTTACCCTCCAAATCCCGCCCCTGAGAAGCAAAACTCACCCCCCTCCCACCCATCTGCTTCCGCATATACCGTCCCAAACTCTCACACAACCGATCCAAAACCCACTCACTCTCCGTCTCCTCCGCCAACATCGGACTATCCTCCCCAATCCAATCCCAATCCACAATCCCCTCTTCCTCCTCCTCCCTCTCCAACTCCTCCTTACTCATCCGCGTAAACCGAATCAAATGCGTATACTCCGCCCACTCTTCATATGAATACCGTTTTGGTGGATCGGCGCGCATGTCGTCGGCGGTGTGGCGGATTGCTTTTGCGAGTTTGCGCGCTAGTTGGGCGTCTGTGAGGGCGGCGAGGTTGGCGACTTCTTCGATGGTTGGGGGAGTGGGGTCGTTGTCTTCGTCGGCTTCGGCTTCGGCTTCGGCGTCCTCGGTGCCGGGGGCAGGGCCGACGGGCATGCCACGGGATAAGCGGCGTTTTTGGGCAGCCTGGCGGGACTTTTTCTCGAGCCAGAGGAGGAGCCAGGGGTAGCGTTCTAGGAGGTTGCGCCAGAGGCCCTCTTTGGGGAGGACGGTCCAGTCTGCGACTTTGAAGGTGCCGCGTTTGAAGGATGCGATGACGGTGTCGCCCATGTCGGAGATGAGGATGGTCATGGTGGGGACGGCGATGAGGGACCAGACTACGAAGAGGGGTTTGCCGGCGTTGGATTGGGGGGAGAGATCGCCGTAGCCGATGGTCAGGAGGGAGACGTAGCAGAAGTAGAGGGCTTCGAAGTAGCTGAGGCCTTGGGACTTTTGCTCAGCTTGCCAGAAGCCAACGGCGCCAACGCACCAGAGAATGCCGACTTTAAGTAGTTAGCAAACGTATGAAGAAAATGGAGGAAGTAGAGTGGGATGAAATGGTGGTAGTTCTGAGACGGTAAGGTAGTCAGATAAGACTTACATGCTATGATGGACATAGTTAGCGCAGAATACCGTTTGAACTTATGAGTATCCTGCTGGATCTTCCTCATAGCGTCGAATCGGTCCTTCTCCTCCCGCATTAAGAGAACTTTAGGTTTATTTGTGCCCACCCGCCTTAGCATCTTCATGCCCTTGATCATGGGGTTCTTCGAAGTCTTATGATGCAGTTTTGGCTCAGCATTCACATCCCCTTGTTCGACATCAAAATCAACTGTGCGTTTCCTGGCATTGAATGGTGCAGAAATCTGAGGTTGTTGATTATGACTGCGATGGCGATGCAATTTTTCTTCGAGTTTTTCTTCAAGTTCACGAAACTCTTCTTGCGTCGTTGCAGTACGCTTCAGAGTATGGGATCTTTGTTTTTCGGCATGTGACTTGACGACGTGACTTGATCCAAGTTCTCGGGCGAAATTTCGAATACTGGAAACCATCAAACCAAGAATTATAATGCCGCCAACCTAGTAGAGGTAGCATTAGCACATTATTTCACAAATATGTTTTACACAGGAATGTGTACCGAGTACGGAAAGACCAGTCCTCTTCCAACATCATTGATTGGATGAAAGTCGCCGAATCCGACGGTCAAAACAGTCACATCACAAAAGTATAGCTAGGCCACTAGTTAATTTAGGATAGTTGATGACAGTCGACTTGGGGGCTTTACTGAGTCTACAAATGACCAGCCCTCCGTCTTGGCAAACACAGCAGCGCCACCCGCAAGCCAGAAAAAGAACAGCATAGTCTGGAGAATCAGATTACGCTGGTCATCGGTCAATTCGAAATGCCTTGGATAGTGACCGAGAAAGTACCCCAGCATGTTCAGCATGAGGATCATTGAAGCGACCATGTATAGACAGGCGGCGATAACAGCGTGCCAAAATCCCTGGCTATAGGTCTGCTCAGGCCGATGAGGTGGCACATACCTGTCCATCGAGATCGTTATAGCTATCAACTAATACTAGTCAGCACTAGATTGAAGTGAAAGGAAGCTATGGAAACCAGTAACAAGTTATGGTAGATCAGAGACAAAACAGAATGATATAGAGAAGCCATCTTGCAGGGACCATGCTACAAGAATAGGAAAACGATTATAAGCTCCTCAATAGGCCTCATACACATGGGTATATGTAAGATACTAGCAAGCCCATATACTTTCATCAATGAATAATTGACCCAATGAACGGCTTTCCAGCTCTTCAAAAAAACAAAAAAAACGAAGACATGTACCGGAAACAGCAAAAGAAAAGAGATCAAACTCACAATCCCCGTGGCCGCATACCAAAGCAATATCGTCACCGGCAACGCCACAATATACCTGACCCTCCTCGTAAAATTCAGCAACAAGAAAAAATTCCCCACAAACCCACACGCCAAACTCGCCCCATTCAACCCCAAGCACCATTTCGGATCGTGAAACCCAACCGCCTGATCATCCACATTCGGAAACGCCGGATTATAATTCATTCTCCAGCTCGTCACCAGCGCGGCAATCGAAAGGACGTTTGCGAGAGGTCCAATGGTGGCTGCGAGGAGGGGGATAGCGGTGCTGCAGAACCACCAGTCGGAGGGTTCGTCGTCGGTGTCGGGGCGCATGTGGATGCGCCATTTTGGGGTTTTGTGGGAGGAGGAGAGGGAGAAGCGGCGGCGTTGGGGAGGGATGGCAGGGGAGTATTTGGAGGTGGAGGGATCGGCGTTGCTGCTGCTGCTGGGGGCCGAGATGGAGTCGGTGGTGGTGGCGGTGGTCATGGTGTGTATAGTGTTGTGCTCTTCATATATTTATATAGATGTAGTGGCTGGGCGTGTACCATGGGTCTGGGACGTCGACACAAACAAGCATGCCGGGCGAGCCCAGGAGGTTATATGGGTAGTGGAGGCGACTCGTAAGCCGCGTGTAGTATGTCGATCGATTGAGTGCTGGAGAGCAAAACAACAACAATGCTTGTTCGTCAGTGTTAGCTCACGGACATGTTTGAGGGATTGCTGTCCCCTTTGTAGGACTGTATCTTATGTTGTTTCAATTCAATGTATCTGGGAATGTCCGAGGGGCGTGGGATCAAGATGTTGGTCTGCAAGCGTAAGTACCTTCACTCGCCCTTGTCCAGAGCGGGCCAAGCCGCATGCACTGTGACACGGGGCGAGCTTATCGCGATAAGGATGGCACCAATCGTCGAGCTCCATCATCCCACTATTGTTGCCAGCTGATGACGCCCCAGGATTTCGCTTCGCTTAGAGTACTTTTCAATGGAAAGTGTGGAGATAGGCATATCATCTGCAGGTGTAGCCTTTTGGATCTCGGAGATCTTATCGCATCGCCAAGTAAGCTTAATATATGCTAAAATTTGTACATATAATCATGAGTCTATTTATGCAGATACACAATTCCATAGCGCTCCTAAGAAGCGATATCCTAAAGGGTTTATTCTCAGGTATAGACCCCAGGGAAAGATTCGCATGTAGGGTACGAGTCAATAACAAAAGGGCGACCATCTCCGAGCCGCTGGAGCTGAGCAGGCCTGCCAAGTTTTAATGGTCGATGCCAAGCCGGCTGCTTAGTCGGCTCCCGGCGCTAAAATCTATATTTCTCCATAGACTCAACATCTTGTGCTCAAGGTCATGAGTGAATATAAAATATACCCCTTTCATGGATTTGCCCGCAATATTGCATCATATTGCCTATCACAGGACAACGTGGCTGCAAAGTTCTGAGATCCGAATTCTACAGTCTATTGCCTTCAACAGCCCTTGTTATGCAGCATGACATCGTCAGGGCACTCAAGCTCTGCTGGGCTCGTGGGAAGATGTTTTAGATGGGTCCCATCTACGCCCACCCTCATTATTGTGAGTGAGATCGTATATGCATGTTTCAACTCGATTTCGCTTGTTAAATGATATTTGGATCAGTGGTCTATAACATAGAAGAATTCACCCTTCAACCCTGTGAAATCAATCAACCTTATAGCCTCATAGGGCTGGACAATATCCGTGAAAATGACCGAAGGAGAGTGTAGGAGCCGCTCCTACTTATGCTATAATAAGCAGCTCATGCAGAAAAGAAATTTGAACAGATAAGCCGGACTACTGTCATCTCTAGCCGGGATAATACGCGTAATGAGTGTTCGAAAGTCGTCAATTATCTTCGAAGAATTTGCTGCCAGGAGTGAATTATTTGTGTTCCCGTATTGTCGGACACACAGCAATTCTGCCGCACCACGGCGGTGCACTGTTTCTAATTACCGAGGTGCCGCACTATCTTAGCCCTGGAGATTGACCGTATGATTCCTCCTCATCTACGTGATAGACTCAGAGTCTAGTATTTCCTCCATGCTCTTCTGTACCCTCTCAAATGCGATTAGGTGTCACAAAGGCCACATCTATTTCCCATCTATTCACAACTGCCAAGGCTCCGTGTAACCCTCCCCACTCTGCAGACTGACTTACATTCGCTCTAACTCCGCCTCCGCCCCCAATATCGGGGAGCTCATCCATCTCGTTTTCCTCAACGCAAAGATAACGACAGCTCAAACAATTTTCTGGTGGAGTTTCATCTCTAACCGACATCATGGTCGTAAGCTATACCGATAACCCCCTTGCTCTCATTCAGACTCCCCACACCATTACAGGCAAGGTCCGTCTAATTAATTTTCCTCTTACTCAAATCGATGATACTCACTGCCCCCTGTTCGTAGACTGATGTATACACAATGGATGCATCCCATATGGCCCTCGTCCATAATGTCTTCATTCGCGGCTACAACAGCATTTACCAACAGGCACCCCACATCCAACCCGCTGACTACCGCGACTTTATTGGCTACTGCCTTGCCTGGCATGAAATGGTACAGGGCCACCATGATAGCGAAGAAGAAGTCCTCTTCCCTGGTATTGAAGAAGCAACAGGTGTGAAGGGCATCATGGACGGAGAGAAGGCTGAGCACGGCAAGTCCATTCTGGTACAGTATTAGCGCCAACACAAGTCGACTAATACCACCAACAAGCGTCGCTCAGCCTGGTAGCTTCGACTCCTCTGCCCTCCTCGCCATCATGGACAATCTTGCACCTGCACTTGCCACTCACCTGGCGAATGAGCCCCCTGCCCTTGCTTCCCTCGCAACCTACGCTATCGACATGAAAGATCTGTCCGATAAAACAGCGAAGCACAGTATGGCCCGTACGTCCATAGTCAATCTTCTGCCCATGCTCTGGTTCAATTTTGATGTCGACTTTGAAGATGGGAAATGGAACAATTTTCCACCCATAAGCGGACCTGTGAGATGGGTCATGGTGAATATATTGGGGAGGTGGCAGGCGAGATGGTGGCGTTTTGGGAGCTGTGGGGCTGATGGAAAGAGAATTGAATTGATGGCGTTGAGAGAGGGATATAGGATGTAATTACATGTACAGGTCCTAACCTGGCTGTTGGTTGGCCTGCCAGATAAAGGCGATTTGGTTTGTTTGTCCAACTCGTTACAGTCTGGTGCAGTGCATGAGACTTCCAGACCAAGTTATTGGGGTATAGTCTCTACTCTTATTCAGTACATTGACCGACTACTACGATTCACGATAATGAAATCGACACCTACTCCCACGCGAGAGCAAGACGGAATTAGCAAATCACCATATAACGGTATCTATGATCAATGCCGCTACACATGAAATAATTTATCAGCAATTCTAAATGTGGCTCAAGAATATCTTATTAGGATGTTAAACCTCTAGAGTGAACAATGGTACTTTTATAAATCCTGGTTTTTGTATTGACACAGATCCCCTCCAAGCGGAGCTGTCCCCGAACGCAAATGAATCTTGTTGAAAGCAGTAAAATGACGCAAGACAAGTCGACATGGAGCACATGCTATTCCAAGAAGATGGACGACCATTCAACTCAAAGGCGTCTCTTTCATAGTTCCAGCCCTATAAGGCTATACGGTTGATAGGTTGAGGGGTGAATTCTTATCGCTTCGCCGCTGATGTAATCAAAATTTTTTTTTCGAAGAAGGATACTTTGCTTGAAACGCGGCCGGTTAAACCCGTGAAGAAAGTCATATCTTTGAACACTCCGACGTGCGCCTTCGTTTGAATCCAGGTTCCAAATACACTGAACACGGGTACCTGAGATTAACGATTGTCCTCAAAGACTCATCGTAGTGGAAACATGGATTTGCAAGCCCAGAATCAGCCCACCACCTCTACGGGACAGACAGAACTATCAGTGCGGGTACCACATTTGTGGATCGAATTGCACGTTTTGATCTCGCTTCTAATCTGCACAGAAGAAAGAACATACACCTGCAGAAGCAGGATTCTTGAGCAAGAAGTCGACGTATTTGAATGTGGCTATCCAGGAGCAAAAGGATTTTTGGTACGTCAACCTTACCTTCCTCAAGGTCAATCGGATCTGAGTGGAAATTAAGTTTTGGTGGTATGATACTGCACTGTTGTGCCAGTAGCTATCGAGTCTTGACAGCGCGCGGTATTGCTCATAGTTGGCGTTGCCACTCTGAAGTCCTCAAGCTGCTGTTAACGGATTCTATCTGCTGTTATGGAGGCTTGTGATCAAAATATATCATTCGCGGCGGGCTCTCTTACATGTCACGCTTGAGGCCTCTATTATTAGTATTTCATAACAGCTCGGTCAAGACCTAGTTGACTAACCCGGCAACTCCGCCCTTGCATTGCCATCTTTTTCATGTGCTTCTCCATACCCAAATTCCGCCCTGGCATTGCCATCCTTTTCATGCGCTTCTCCGCACCCCAACTCCAGCCTCGAAAAGGGCTGCTGCAACTCCGCCCTTGCATTACCATCTATTTCGGGTCGCAATGGCTGAGACAGCTGAGCTTGCACTCTTCGTCGTTGTCGTCTTACTAGCCAGAGCACAAACACTATAAACAGGGCGATAACTAGGAGCCCGCCAATGACGGCGCCTGCGATGGCACCAGCGTAATTAGTGTGAGGACTGTTTGAGGATGACGATGACGATGACTGTGGAGATGTTAAGGTGCTATTACTGGCTGTTAAGTTGGAGGATGTACTGGGTGGAAAATGCGTCTCTTTCATAAGCTGAGCGACATCTGGGACAAGGTTCCTATCGTACGTATTATGCTCGTAGAAATACGTAATCACTTTATTAGGTTCATAGACCGCTGCTCCTCCCGCTGTATACTCGGTCGCAAATTGCATTGTCTGCAGATCGAAGATAGCGAGCCCTTGCGCAAATGGATCGGGGGTCGAAAATATGCTTTCGACAACAAGGCCGTAATTCCCTATTGTATCTTCAGGATTCGCATCAAAGCCACCAACTATTGCGATCTGGCTGCCCCCTACTGCCTCGCACGTGTGGCCGGCGCGTGGGTTTTCTGGATTGTATGCTACGCTGAACCAGTTGAAGGCTGGCAGACTTAGGATGTTGACTGTATCGCATGGCACTGATGGAGTGCCTAGATGCCCGGTATCACCGCCGTACACGAAGATCTCGTATGTGTCATTTGTTGAGGCTACGCCTGCAGTGCAGAATTCCACGCGAGAAACAGGTTTGCTGCCTGTCGTCGTCTGATTGTACCATAATCCGCTTGCCGGGTCATATACTTGGACGTAGCCGAAGTCGATGAGGCCATTCCCATCCGCACCTCCCATAACCACGAAGACACCGTCTGGCCCGAACGGGGGAACATATTGCATAGCGCCATTCCAACCAGGGTTACCGCTGGGGCTTGTGGCGCCGGTCTCGGAGCTTATGTTGGAGAAGATTTGAGATGACATATCGAATTTGATCATGCCAGGGTATAAGGTATGGTTTTGAAGGAGCTGGGCAGTGCCTCCTAAGACATATGCGCTGCCGTTACCGTACGCTTGATAGCCACGGTTCATACGCACAATAGTGTTCCAGACTGAGGCATTGGATGATATTGTCTGGTTCCAGGTGCCGCTTCCGAGATTGTCTGGTTTGAACGTCCATATCGACTCGGGAGGTGGTGGAGGGTTGCTGTTGACGTCAAAAGAGGATGAAGTTCCGGTGTAACCTGTATAAAGGAGTTCTGTCGTCTCATCGTACCAGAGAGTTCCGTAGTTGAGGTTGGGTGCACCGTTTGGTTTTGTAGTAGAGTGGATGACGACTGTATCATTCACCCAATTTTGAGAAAGATCTACAGAAAGGATTGTATTTGCTTTCGGTCCCGCCTTAGCTCCTATTATTGGACGTTAAATTCGGCCACAGCTTACCGTATTCGTACTGCGGAGTACCATTGGCCAGAAACGAAAACTGGCCCCCGTCAATGTAGAGCCAGTGGTTGACCACAGCAGCTGCAGATTTCTTAGCTGTAACATATCCAAAGTACCAAGGAAGTTGCGCACATGAGTGGTGTGCTCGTCGCAGAAAAGCTGAGGTTGCTGTTACGGCTGGTTCTTGACGAGGTAATACATTCTTGACAGAAGAAAAGCCTGTTGCTGAGACTAATCTCTCGAACAACATACTGTACACCGCGTTCGGCGAGTCTCAGTAGACTCTTGCGCTCGCCACAAAAATTGAGAGACCTTGTGCACAATCGCGCTTACACAAACGAGGACGAAAGTACGCTCGCACTAAAAGATCGGGTGGATCAAGAAAGAAGCCAGGTCACTTGAAACAATGAGGAGCATAGGGCTACACATGGCTATTCCTTCGATGGCTGGGGTCCACCTTTCATCTGCCGCTGGGGTGGACGAGGGTCAGCCATCGAAGGGTTAAAACACGGTGTCAACTTTCAAACATGCAGTTTTTGATATGCCGCTTCACCGTCATATTGAAATTCTTTGTTTATTGTCGTGACCATGAATTGAAGGTCGGCCACTTACAAATTAGAAAGGCAGTTTACTAACAGGTTGTATGGGAACCTTAGGGCCTGGGGTAAATACTAGGTAGGCCAATTACTTCGTATGATACGGTCTTCGGATCGGCTTACGGAGAGTGACACGATAAGTCTTAATCCCGTGGCATAGTATGCAGAACGCCGTCCGTAATACCATGCCACAGAGCTTGCCAATACGATAGGGGTAGTATTTAATAACGGTCTGCGGGCGCGCAAGTCTTGGCGTAGAGATTTGCGGGCCCGCAGACCGGTATTGGATACTAACCCTATAGTACAGCATCGGTTCTTAGGCCGCTTAGGGGTGCCTCTAGGGGCTACCCCCTCTGTTAGCGGCAGAGTTTGGGGGCTAGGGGCTGGCTTATGGGGCTAGGATCATAGCGCTGTGTGGCATCCTATACTAGCGCAGGTCAAGACTTATCTTGTCCTTATGTAATATCGTGGCGGAATTCCGGGTCCTCGGCCGTTCCCGCCGTGGCTGAGTCCGCTAGATGCATTCCTAAGCCTGCGCATAAAGTTCCACTTTCTGCAACAATTGCCTCCTACGGAGATGAGCGGCGGAACGCAAAGTCGACACATGGTCCCTACTGTTCCAATGCACGCATCTGGTGCCGCCGGCTAGCAGGTCTGCAGCATCTACAAAGTGCGTCTGGATACCTTACAAGATGGTGAAGGTATGGGATCAGAACTTGGAGCCTTTAATAGTGGACTGCCACATACGCGTTTAGATCTCCAGTACACATAGAACCTCAGCTAACTGAATCCTGTCTTAGGAAATCATATGAACAAAAAGCTTCAAGGGGAGATTAAATGAAGCTCTTCAGCTATTCCCCTCCAGGCCTTACTTGACCCACGTTCCCCACTTCCAAAGACATTATCTCCCCCAAATGCAGGGTAAATCATGTCGGTGAATAGTTCGGCCCTGCCTGGCTTACCTATTGGATAAGGGATCATCTCAAAGAACCTGTAGACCTCCAGAAGCAAGGACACCTCCACCATCATTGGCACGGCTACAGCGAGGGTTTGATGCGAAGGGAAGACGAGTTTCACCGCAAATCTTGACTGGGAATGGAGACCGAATACTACAGGGGCGAAACCATACTAAATCTCGCTATCCTTTGCGGCATCAACCGTAGTTAATGGCTGATCCTAGGCCGTGCACATGCCATAAGTTCGAGGGTGAGACTATCCAGCCGGCGTTGCTTGTCCGCTTTCAACCAATTCAATCTCTATGTATACACGGGCCTGTATTTATTCGACAGCCATCTTAATGCGACGTCCACTACATCAATGGATGTCATGAAGAGTCCTGAATATCTGACACCAATGCGGCAACTAGCAGCTCCGCCGTACGCCGGCATGCTGGGGAAATTGGGATTGGCAAAGTTCTATTCTTAAGAGCCACAAACCATTCTTGCGCCCTAATCTATTTCGTCTCTGTAAGTCGATTTCCTGCACCACCTGCTCAGCACCTCGCTAGTGGATCTAAGCTGCAAGCTCGCCCCACCCACCCACGCCTGCATATAGTTAGATAGCTCAGCTGAGCCGCGATGCCCAGGTTCCCTGTGGCACAGAATGAAGCATTCTTGGCGATGGGCGTCTACTCCCTGTTGTGGCGAGGAGTAGGAGCTTAAAGGTAAGGATCTGGCCATCTAATTAATGTATTCTTCTATAGCTTTAGCGTTTCCGCTACCCACGCCTGTATATATCAGAAATCCTCAGCTGAGCCGCTATACCCAAGTCTCCTGTGGCACAGATTAAGCCATCTTGGCAATAGCCTTCTCCACCTGTCGTGGCTGATGGCAGCGAGGAGTAGGAGCTTAGGGGTAAGTATCCGGCCAACTAATGAACTCTTGCATGGCTTCAGCTTTTCTACTTTCCAACGTGACATAAGCAGCACCAATAATCCAGCTTGTACACTACTTATTCTTGTCTGCAGATTAATCAGCCATATCCGAGTCTTTCAATTCTGAATGCTAAATAATACAAATTTGCCAATTGCAGCACTGTCACCCCGTCGTAGACCTCAAACAGCGGTCCAACAAGAAGGGGACCAAGACCGTACGCAATGAAGAAACTTGACGTAGTAACGGAGACAAGGACAAGCTGTGGGGCGCTGATGTGACTCATGACAGCAGCAAGGATCGAAGTGGAGGCGATATGACGGTATGCATAGAAGAAGAATGTCTGCTACATGTGGTTTCTGATGATCTTAGAATGTAAATACATGGACTTGCGAAGACATTAGCGCTATCATAATCAAAAGATTATCGAAGATATTCTTAAAGTTTACAAGGCAGAAGCCAATAGATTGAGTGAACAAACCATCGCTAATCCCTAACCATCATAAACCAAACCCTCCACATAAACTAAATTCCCACTACAATAATAACACAACTAAATATATCAGCTCTACCTGATCTACTAACTACTTACCTCCCCCTCCTTAGTACTCCAGCCCACATCAGTGATAAAATGAAGTCCGACTTTACATACACGCAGGTAGGCATCCTCTTACACGTTCAAGCAATAATATCTACCTAAGCGCGAGGAGGAGGGAAGTATAAACCAGGCTAGCTGGCCAAGGAATAGGTAGGGAGGCTTAAGGGGTTGATATACTTATACGGGAAGGGGGAGTGAGAAGTAGTAGTTTGAGGATGGGAAGAAGACAATGCTAGAAGGGTGAAAGAGTGATTACTAGGTAGTGGTAGGATACTGAGCCTTGGTTTCTAACGAGTAGGATTTCTGGGGCGTAGTACCGCTGCTTATTTGGTAGTCCGATGAGGGAGAAAGGTGGGGAGGGGGACGATAGTATCTTGAAAGTTCATTGGGAAAAAGCGGTAAGGAGCTGTGTGAGGAAAATAGATATAATCCATCTTCTTAGTTCGATTAATCATTTAGATCTCGATTTAGCATCGGTGTCTCTCCTCTATCCTTTTTCATATGAACATAAAATGCTATTCCCTGAGCATCAAGCGTGAAGATAAGTCTATGGGTTGCAAAACGTAGAGACACGCGCGTAACTTTTCCGTAATTCTTTTCCCGCCAACAATGACCCCAAAAGCTAGTCAGATACTATTCCCTCAGCATTAAGCGTGAAGATAAGTCTATGGGGTGTAGAACGAAGAGAATTGCACGTAGATGTCCGTGAGCCTTTTTCCCGCCAAAAATGAGCCCCGAAGCTAGTCCTGCTGTAGGATGATGCACTTTTCTAAAGACCTGACCTCGTTCAATGCATTCTATAACAATTAAAACCGAAATATAACTTGAGTGTAATGGAACAAGATGGTGGACATGGATTCGTGATCAAGCTTTGTATGCAACCTGCAGACGGTATATTTCGGTCAGTCTGCGATTTGACAGTGTTTCAATTTGCTCCTCAAGAGAGCCTCAACAGACAAGTCCAAGTCTTTTCGAAGAACGTTCCGCCGTGGCCAGGAAAGGGGACGTCTGTCGGAATCCGAGACGTTGATGTCTTTGACGACTATTGCGTCGTTAAGATCTGTGGTCCGGCTCCTCCTCCTGTCCCATTCAGCTGACCGATCGGTGCGAATAATCTGTAAGGAGACGTCCTTGGCCAAAGGTTTCGAGTGTGAAAGGATGGGCACAGTAGGCATGGTCGTGGTTGCCTGATCATTGCATTTTGACTTCATGGCCGCTGGTACTTTTTCGAGGATACCCGGACGTTCAATATTGGCGCGTCCATTTGTTGCGAGACGTTTCTTCTCGAACGAGAGGAATGACTTCAATCGCTGACGCTTGATTGGTCTTTTGGGTGATATGTCGGCGCTTTGGGATGAGTCAGTCGCGTCCCGGCCAAGATTGTAGTTGCTTCGCATGTTGGCCTCATTGAGAATGCCATTGGAAGCAAGATATTCTGGGGTTGGCATCGTTGGATTGGAGAGACCCCGCGGGCCTTGAAGAGGAGGAATGTGTGTCGTAGCAGGATCTCGAAGACCGTTTTGGTCAGAGTTGATCATCGATACCCGAGGTGGCTGAACTGGTGCAAAGCCCAAGTCATTACCTACCTGAGCACTGTGTAGAGGCGCTGTAATGTCCGCATTTCCCCAAGGTTCATCAAGCGCACCGTATACATCTTTTGGCAGGTTTTTGAAATTAAACGCGTCTTGGGCCTCCACCACTGTAGATGCACTCGATAGGCCTTGTTGGTCAAAGTCTCCCATCGCCTGTCCAACAGACTCGGTCAAAAAGTCAAACTCCATGGCGACGCTATCGAGGTCGAATATGTTGACACTTTCATTCAGAGCAATGTCAAATGTTTTGGAGTTGGGTTGCTCTCTTGCTTTAGGCTGTAAAGTCTTGTAGGTCAAGGCCTGCAAGACACACACGTTCTCGGCCCTAGCACACCCAACAATTCAGCTTGGTGAAGGCTAACTTGAAAGGATCACGTTATCTTACCCAAAATTAATGGGGTAGCGCACGCTAGTTGGGCAAGGTACTGAATGCAATGTGATATGAATCGCACCAAGTTCCAAAGAACCAGGCACTTGACCTGCCACGAAGCCTTTGGCACTGAGACCCATTGCAAGATATTTGATGCCACTCAGAGTCTGTTGCGGGTCCAAAAGGAAGGAACGAGGCCAGAACTGCTACTCGATGTCAGCTATGACCATGTTCGGTCCGTAATCATGCTCACCGAATCATTCCACTGCGCTAAAGATTTTTCGAAACAGCGGATCTCTTTGTACATGGATCCCAAATATCTGGTAAGCGCATACATGATTTGGGGAGTGCGTTGCGGATCCCTAGTAGCATTGCAGTGGGCTCGTACTTCGTCGAAGATTAGATCGTATATCATTGAGGCTTTGCGGCTGAGATGACACAGCAAGCCAACAATTGCCAAGATTGAATGTTGGGAATGAAGGTAATTTGACCCAAGCATACAGCGACGAGGATTGCTTAATAGAGATATAGTGGCCTGAAAGCGGCGGCAAAGACACTATAGCGATATTCAGATCAGTTCGACTCCAGCATTTCTAGAACAAGGTCCTACCTCGTATGTAGCAAGTTCTGGAGGAGTCGAGAAATTCTGTAGGGAGCATGGAGCGCTAGCAAGAAACACTTGGTCCAACATACCATCTAGCATTGAGTATTCCTGTGGGGGGCCAGGGACACTACAGATCTCTTGCAACTCGATGTCGAAGCTTCGATCACCCGGCACATTTGCATTGTCTTCAGATTCGACTTTGAGGCTAATACGGATAGGGAGAGATGGTTTGCTGGCTTGGTCATTTTTGATAGAGAACTCTGCAGCTGTGGTGTTCAGCAAGTCTATGATGTAATTAGCCTCATGCAAATAATGTACGGCTTCACATACTAGGATCAATAAGTCTTGGAGTGTGTATTGCTCCTCTGCAATAGCGATCTTCGCCTATGCAATGTTTGCATCGGTTGAGGTCATGATTGAAATGGCACTGTGGTTGACATATTAGTCAGACGATCAACGGACGGAAGCTTCAAAGGACGAAGCCAACTGGACTATGATAGACCCTATCGTGGCTCAAGAAAAGCATATTTCTTACTGGTCCACTAGCCGCTTGGCGAATGAATGACTGTGTTGAAGTTGGGTGACCTACTCTCTGTTTCTTGGCAAAACAGGCCATGCACGACCTCATAAGTTTGTCTTTCTTCCTACTCGATTTTTCAGGTTGTTCGACCACGAACGTCGTTTGGGCCGCACCGCCATCTGTTGTCTTATGAAGCGATGGTGGGAGCAAGTGGTGCTCTAGATTGAGGGAGGAAAGAGGTGCTGATGTGTAGGATCTCGTATTCTCCTAGTTTTGAGGTCAGGTTGCAGGCATCGGATACATCACGAAGCCAGCCTTACCGCTGATGATCCAGTCCTTGTGAAGTTTTGGGGCCACAAAGTCTCCTGACTTGTAACAGACGTGTTCCCACTTTTACCACCAAACAAGGAGTGATCCTGGGAGTTCCAGTTTCCACCGATGCCGGATGGCGAAACGCTGAGTGGGTTTCCCGGATTGTAGTAGTTCAAATTATCGTCCCGCATTTCAGAATCAAGGCAAGGGTTGAGAACAGAGCGCCGCGACATTGCCTCTGTAAGGGACGGTTCTCGTGGGACACAGCGGCCGACTTCTGTTGAATTTGCGGAGCGGACACGAAGGCGCGATGGATGTACCGTAAACACCCTAATTTCTCCACACGGTGCGCCCCACGTTCATCTTCTGATCAAAGGGTGACAGATGACCCCGGACAGGATCAAAAGCATCCTTCACGTGAGCGATCGAATCGAGGCTCTGGGGCGCAGTGTGTGACGTGACAGGATGTAAGCGCAAAGAAGGAAAAGGTTGAGGTAGGAGAATTTCAATTTACAACCAAATTTAATCGTGTGCATGGTGGGATCTTCCAGTAGCAGGGATAGGTAAAGTTAGTGGGGTAACATCGTACTAACGCCTTATAGGTTTTTCCGGTCAGTAATCTGCAGGTATTAAGCTGAAATAGTGAGGCTGTCACTGATGGCGGCCGCGACGCTTGGCAATCCCCGTGAGAACTACACCCAACAGCGTTTGGTTGGTCGGGAGCCGGGAGGCGCCAGGAAACCGGCCTTATCTGGCTTAAGCAACAATGGCGAAGGCCAGGCCTAGAACAAGTCAGGTATTGATTGCGAACACATCAACTTGGAGCTTTGATTCTACTGTCGAAAATCAAAACGCGGCATGCGACATAAATAATTGTCGGTCGTTGAGCGGCCGGTCTGGTGAAGGCCGTGGAGCGGGCGGCTTCTCTGGCTAACACCATAAAGGGTCCAGAAAGTGGAGACTTACTGACTCCGATACTCTTTTGCGAATGATAACCTTTTCGGAAAACTCCCCTAGACGGGAATTTTGCGTTCCTGTAGCTGTATCTTAGAGAAGACAAGGAAAGTTCGTGTCCCAATTTCCGTCAGTGATGTAGCAACGCTCGAACTCAAAAGATGTGTTGTGGGGAGAAGTGGTCGGATCCTTTGATTGAAGGAAATAATATATTATTCTCGGACAGTCTCTTTTCTCGCCGTTCAGTGTGGCCAGATCCATCGGTATGTCTTTCTTTCACCTTTTGAGACTGCGACGCAGCTAACAGAGTGTTGTATCGCAAGGTGACGCCCTCATAACAATCAAAGCTTTCGTCGGGACTAAGCACCGAGCTGCAAGATGCCGTAGGTTTCTGTTGCTTACCTGTACTTGATTTCTGCTGACGGCATTTAACATCATAGTACACCTGAGTCCCCTAAAATGGAACACTCGCCTACGAACACCAACAGAGCTGCGTCTCCTCGACTGTCGTACGCTATGAGGCAGTACCTACAGGAACATGATCAGCGCAGGGCTTTCTTTGCTGAAGGAGATTCATCCAAGGGAGATGAAAGCCCAAATTTGAGCGAACAAACGGAACTAGCGAAGGGAAATGTTGGTGGTGGTAAAGCTCAGACCCAGGGTAAGTGCCCTCCCAGCCTTCATGACCTGTGCATCTTGCTGAAAACCTGAACAGCACAGTCTAATATTGAGGCAGAGATAGGGTCATGAGAGCGATGGCATATAGGGTTTGCAAAGTGGGAGGGGTACTCTGGTAGCAGGTTGGTTGAAGAGCAGGAAACCCTCGGACGAGCTGAACTTCCATGACATTTTAATTTGGACCTGTACTTTTGGGGCGATTAGAGATGCTGCCAGCGTTTAGTCTCTTCATTTCAGGTCAGAATATAAGATGCACTTTTTTTGATTCCAAAACAAGGACCGTGCGCAAGAGAGAGGCTCAAGTCGAGAGCCGATGGAATGTAGTTGCACAGATTTAACTTTCTGCGCAGGCTGAGCTGGGCGCTGTCAAACCCACATTAGCGTTCCATTTAAACCCGGGCACGCTGGGAAGGCACGCCCGGAGCAAGTAGAAACTCATCCAATAGGCAGGTCTCTAAAGTGATCAGCCTATGCACCTCAATACTCAATCCATTCGGTCACGCCTTCTCTACCACGGCGACAGCAGCAAGCAACCTCAGCGACGCTGTTCGTGTGGTTAGTGGTTAGGGAGATTATGAGCTGTCCGTTCCCGGAGCAACTTCGCCGTGAGGCCGCTTATCTATCGCCGCGAGCTGCGCAAGGGGCCAACGAGAGAGCTCAGACACATCACGTCGCAGATCTACACCTATTTTTGATAACCCCACGAAGACGACTCGCTCCCCTCCCTCCTTGGCGATACTTGACATCAGCCGAGAGAGCCAACTGGATGGGGGGATCGATAGTCAGTTGGCCTAGGAAGGGTGGCGGCTCTACTCTGAGAACCCTGGCTAGTCGTTAATTTGTGCGCTGGGCGGGGGAGCGTCCGAAGTATTTCGCTGCCAACTTCTGGTACCGATTCACTCGGATCCCAATCCTAACCTCACAGCTTCTGATACCTTTGCTGGTCATCAGAACCGCTCTCTTTTCATACATTGACCCGATCACAGTTGAAGCCGCTTTGCGTAATTTGGCTGCCTCACTTGCGCGCTTTAATCCCCCCTGTCACTACCTACACAGCTTCCTGCACCAACGGAAATCCACAATCCGAGTTCGCCGCATGTTGATGCACCTCGAGCCATCAAGCTTCCCAGAGAACTACAGTCTCTATGAATGAGCTCGACCACGAACCCAATGCCATTGCGAGTGAAGAAGAAAAAGACTGGAGGTAGCTTCTCGCATGGACAGGGAAGCAATCATGCTACCGCCAAGCAAACCAACATCAATAAGAGAGGGAAACACAAACGACGGCGTTGAAGACATGTCACGCCAAAATGGCCGTTCCTCAACAGGTCTGGCTGCTGAGGCCGCAGCGGCAGCACTGCGAAATTTTGCAAGAGGCCGCCCTTCCAACTCCAATCGCTCTTCATTGATATCGATTGGATCTAGCAGTTCGAGTAATTCATTCAAATCGGTACATAGTGGTCGGATGGGTACTACATCTCCTGCGGGTATACCTTCAATGCGCGAATCCACAACCAGTCTGCAACCAGGTTCGAACTCTCCTGAGATGGCTCAAACACTTGAAAGCCAAGAAGGTTCGCCGGGTAATGGACCCTTCGAGGACCGAATGTCTTCGGACTCAGACCCGTTGAACGAGAATCAGAATGCAGAGGCATCGTACGGTCCTGGCCCACGAGCTAATGTACAGAGCCGTCCTGGCCCCTCAAACCATGCAAAACCAAGGCAAAGGCGTGCTCGGACCAACTCACCACCTTGGACGTCAATGCTTGGGCGAGACTCCCGCTATCCTCTTCCTAGCCGCCGAAGCTCGTTCTCTATCCCTTCCACGCCTGCGCCTCAGTACACCCAACATGGCGAAGGAAGCTCTATTGAAGCCGCACCGTTGGTACCTAATTCAAAAGATACATCCCAGGGGGCGGTCACTCATGTTGGATATGTTATGGACCCGGAAAAGAGAAGTGCTTGGTATTTGGACGACCTGACCGGCGCTTTAGGCAAGGCCGACGCAGGGACTAAATTTTCCTTATACGTTGACGAGAAGGAGGTTGATGATGATATGCACATGCCGTATCCTGACGACGATGTCCGCTTGAAGCCAACATTGAAAGAATTCTTTGCTCCCAATCGACTATGCTCGCTATTCGGCCTACTCTTCCTGTTCGCTGGACTTTTGTCCGTGTTCGTCCTTCTACCTGTGTTAAGTTACACTGGGACACCTATATACTCATATCCTTATGGCGGACATAGCAATGACACGAACACTGTTGGCGAAGAATGGGCACGTGTGAACAACCTCAAATACCCACTATTAAAGAATCTGAGGACCGGGCTCATCGACCCGGATACTCCCAAATCGGCAATGACAAGGCAAAGTTTTGGCGGAGAAGAACTGGTCTTGGTCTTTAGTGACGAGTTCAATACCCCCAACAGGAGCTTTTATCCGGGAGACGGTGAGTGATCATTTCGCCTCGTACAAGGAACACCGGCTGACTGGTCTCTGTCTTCATTAGATCCGTTCTGGACTGTAAGATTATCAAGCTGTGATTTTGATGACTGCAAAGCTAACTCCCCAAAAGGGACAGGACATATGGTATGGCTCAACACAAGATCTCGAGTGGTACGATCCAGATGCTGTCACAACCTCTGATGGTACGCTCACCATTCGACTGGACAAATTCGTCAACCACGACGTGAACTACAGGTCGGGTATGATCAACAGTTGGAATCAAGTATGCTTCAAGGGCGGTGCACTGGAGATATCTGTGTCACTTCCTGGTCCGGGTGGAGCGTCAGGCCTCTGGCCCGGGGCATGGACGTTGGGAAACTTGGGCAGACCAGGCTTCAGAGCCTCGACCGACGGAATTTGGCCATACACCTACAACTCGTGTGATGCCGGCATCACGCCTAATCAGAGTATGACGGATGGTACTTCTTATCTCCTTGGACAAAAGCTCCCATCTTGCGTCTGCAAAGGTGAAGATCACCCGACGCCGGGGACTGGACGAGGCGCCCCGGAGATTGATGTTTTTGAGGCATCCGCCGATCCCAATTCGAAGGTTGGTGTCATAACACAGTCCTATCAGGTTGCTCCCTATGACATCTGGTATCAAACGGATTATGACTTCTTTGCTATCCCCAACCCTAATTTCACGCAAATGAATTCGTATTGTGGTGGTCCGTACCAGCAGGCAATTTCTGGAACAACAATATTGAACAATGATTGGTACAACGGAACACAATACCAGAAATATGGATTCGAATATACCCCAGGGATAGGCTCAAACAGCCATATTACCTGGTTTGTGGGGAATGATATCTCCTACATGATAAACGGTGATGCTCTCGGTCCCAACGGGAATGTCAATTACAGGGTTATCAGCGAAGAGCCTATGGCTATTGTACTCAACCTTGGATTCAGTGCTTCCTGGACTGGCATCAATTTTGGCGAGCTGGTCTTCCCCACTACGATGTATGTTGATTATGTACGGTGGTATCAGCCCTCTGACTCCGTCACCGTCACTTGTGATCCGCCGGGGTACGAGACTACAGACTATATCAGAGAACACCCTTCGGCATTCAATAACATTAATCTGACTACTTGGGACGAAACCGGCTACGGATGGCCAAAACATAATCTTAACGGAGATTGCTAAGGAGGTCAAGTTTTCCTCCATATATAATCATAATCTACAGGGATATTGGCTTTTGTCTGCATATCATTTACGCTGCCGTTTCCAAGCAAGTGCTGCAAGGAAATTGGCCCGGCATGAAGATAGGTATTCGGGAGTTTTTGGGCTTTTGCGGTATTGCATGTTAGAGCATATTCCTGTTCATGCTTTGTAATTTCTTGCTTCCAGTATACACTAGGGTTTAGTATCATCAATACATGTCTCTTGCCCCAACTTCTACATGTTTCTCACCCCAACCTCTACGTGTTCCTCAGTATTTTACGTGTGCCTCAGTATTCTACGTGTCACTCAGCACTGCTTCCGTCTCATGTCACCCATCCAGCACAATTGTGGCTTTTGCCAAGTCTTTCCCCTCGATTCTCGTCGTATGCATCGTGTGCACATAGATAAAAAGCTCAATCCTTCAAAGCTCCATTAAGGCGTCATGAGCCGAGGTGTCCTCAGCAATGAGCATGGAAGCCCACCGAAGTGGTGGTGGGGTTTGAGCAAGTTTGAGAAAGCAGGCTTCAGCCCCGCGCACGCAGACCACAAATCGATCTTTTGAGAGCTCCATTAGAGCGTTGAAAGCTCTGTTACGCGTCTTTCCATCATGAGCTGACCCTTCCCCAGCGGTGAGTATGGTTGCCCATCGAAGCTGGTTCGTGGAGTTTGAGCAAGTTTGAGAGCATGAGCAAGTTTGAGAAAGGGGGCTTCAGCCAAGCCTTTCTTAATCGTCCATACTCCCCTCCCACGCCCATACTCTCTCATATAAGCATATGGAACATACTTTGCGAAAGCTCTGTATGAGCAGATATTGTCTCCACACTGAGCAAGTTCCCCAGGTATATCTTCTGCCCCCATTTCCCCCCCTCTTCCTTTCCTTCTTTCCCTTCTTACAACCCACCCACACACTGAGTATTATCGTCAGCGTTATTGTACCATCATATCAAGCACATGCACGAGTGAGAAACCCAGCGAGAGCGTCAGCATACATTGCATTTAAGCACACAGCGAAGTTATTATTCGGTTGAATTCCCACTTCCCACTCACATTATCGGGTTTCGTTACCAGAAGTTCCTCCTTCGCAAGGGTTTTTGCACTTATACATACCTTGTTTGACCACTCACATACCGACGTGCATACTTGATATCAGGCGTAAGTTGCCAGCATATACACGCCTAAGACCGGTCGTCTACCCACCCACATACATACCACACCGGCATTTCCACCGAGCAAGTCTTGAATCCCAAGGGTCGAATCACCACCTCCAAAGCCAACTCTCCAGCTTCAATTACCAGAACAACCATAAGTTCTCCGGTATACATACCATACCTACCTACCACATCATCCTTACTATACCTACCACATCTTGAACTGGAAACTCAATTGGCACAACAACCCACTAACAAATCCGGTATCTCACCCACTCACATTTCTACCAACCGGTATCTCGACCTAGGATTCTCGACCTCATTCGCTCAAACCACCACCTACATACACACACCCATCGGTACAATAACCCACGCAACCATGCCAACCGGCCTTACTCTTACCCTAAAACCACACCACCGCTCCCTCCGCCTCATCGAGAAGCGCCAGCAGGCCCGGCATACACCCTACCGGGCACGCAAAACCTCGGGGTCACAACCCGCCCCGGCACCAGAGCCGCGGGCTACCTCGCCCGTCGTAAAGGAGGAAGTTAGGGCTTCCTCCCCAATCATTAAGCAAGAGCCCCAGTCCACTACCCCCTCCACTAGGCGGGACTCCGGGCCCGCACCCCCCGCCGTGCCCACCAAAAGGGCTTATAACCCCTCGGATAGCCACCACGACTGGTCATCGAAACCGCAAGACCATCCGCAGTGGGAAGCGCCGCTCGACCTGTACTCCATCCCGCAGTATTATGCCCCCATTGGCCCTAACAAGGGGGGGGATATTGTGGATCCTAGGTGTATCTCGGGGAATTTCGTGATTGATGAGATGGGGGTGGAGAGGAGGGTGTTGGGGAAGGGGGAGGTGGCAAGTTTGACGACGTTGGAGTGCTGGGAGAATTGGGATTTGTTTTAGGGGGGAGGAGGTGTGGGGGGAGGGGC